>JAECXO010000002.1:16900000-17423541 GCA_018152825.1 Scaptomyza hsui
CCATAACTGTGAGAGTTGCGTTTGATTAAAGTGGTCATCAGCACATACCATGAACCTGTTGCGAGGAGCCACTTAAAGGGTTCTCAGTGGAACACACACACACACACACACACGCACACACTTTTATTTATGCGTAGTGCCTCAATTAGCAGTGGAGCGAAAAAAGTGTAACAATTGTGGGAAAGCGTCGAGATTGTTTCACAGCAAAACCATTTGAACATGCGTTGAGGTAGGAAAATAATTTGGTTAGTACACGCAACATGGCACTTTAATGTAACCGCCCCCAAGAAGACAAGTACATACACTTCAAATGTTCAAGATGACCAGCAAAAGAGGGCAGCGAAAAATGCGTAGCGCAGAGCGGCATTTAAATTAAATGCCAATCTTTTATAGAAATCCAAAGCTGATGCGAGCGACAAGCATCTGAAAGATTGCTCCCAGTATGCTTGATTTATTTATAACACATGCTACGCATCGCATATACTTATGAAATTCACAACAGCTCTCAAAAAAAAAAAAAAAAAAACCAAAGAAAGAAAGAAAGCAAGGACGAGGAGGACGACAGGATACAGAGGGACAAACGACATAAAAAGCGACATCATCCAATCAATTTATGCGCCAATGTCTCCAGTGGGTGGCTCAGGGACCGATGGGGCACACACACACACACACACACAGATTGGAAAATGGATAATTGGAAGTGGGTTGGGCTCCTTCTCGTCCTCCCAGCCTTTACCTTTGATGGGCGCCTTCGTAATATTATCTTTAAAAAATCATTTCAGTTAAATCGAAATTGGGGGCGCATCTAAAGCACTTCCAAAAAGGGAGTCCCACAAATATTCACACACACACACATGTATTACCATAATTGCAAACTACACACATAGGTGTAGGTGGAGGCTACCAATTTTTGCACAATAAACCCATCAGTTGGAAGCGTTTCCGAAATGGCCAAAAAGAAAAAAACTTGTCATCATTATCATCTTCAGCTTCGTTGTAAAAGGACAACTTAGACGCCAACTCCAGCTCGGAACTCTTCCTTAACTTAACTTCAATTCTCAATTCAGGCGAATTTCGTTCTTGTTGTTATTGTAACGCTTTCAAAGTTATTTGCTGTCCATTGCCAAACATTAAGCCAGAGTGACTTGAATAAATTTCATATTTGAAAGCCTCCCTCACACACACACACACACACACAACCAACATGGCTAATATGTGCGGAGCCGGCGGCGGCAGCCAATTTTCTGGGGTTTCAGAGTCAGAGGTAGGCACAACCTTCCATGTGTGTGTGTGTGCGGGTGTGTGTGTGTTGGGGCATAAACCAAAAATTCCTATACGCTGATGCAGCAATTTCCGGACGGAGTGAAAGTGGTGCGTGCGACAACACTGGCGTACAGTGTCTAAAGTAGGCCACATTGCCTCATCTGCCTTATCAGAATGAGGGGAGAGAGAGAGAGAGAGAGAGAGAGAGAGAGAGAGAGAGTCAGAGTCCTGGATGTGTGGCAGGCAACCACTCAAGAATTTGTGCTGCTTCTCTATCTGATATTGCTACTGCCATGAAACTGATGCCATTAACAGAAGCAAATTTCATTGTCGAATATTCATACACTCGACATTGGTTTCAGTTTTTGGCTCTTTTTTTTTATTTTTTGTCAAGTTTGTCTCTTAAATGCTTTCAAAGCACACTGGCAACATAAGGAGGCAACAGCAGGCAAAAACTAGTTGCAACCGCAAAAGAAATTTTTAAATTATGTCAGCAAATATCGAACGTGTGAGCAAAAGTTAAAAGTTGGTTCAGAGTGTTTCATTAGCCGATACCCTTTCCCAGAATGATGGAGACCAGATTGCGACCCCGATCCCGAGCTCAAAATGGTGGAGGCGGCCATTCAATTGGCTAAAAATTTAAAAGCAGTGGGACAAGGTTTCAAATTTGTTATTATTTTTTAATAGCACTTAGGCCCAATTTCTCAATCTCCGGTTAGTCAACTTATTCTAAGTTTAGTCAAATTTGAGTTTCTCAATGTTCGGTTAGCACTTATTTATCCGATGCCTGGAGGTCCGGTTACTACTTATACCGATGCTAAGTCCCGATATATAAATATCAATACAATCATCGTAAGGCGAACAGCTGACTCAAGCTGAAGCAAAGTTGCAAAATGCTTTTTTGAGTCTTCTAGGTCCACAAACACATGCTCCTCAACTACTAAAAAGATTTTCCTCCGTTGACGTTTACAACAGGGCCCATAGAAAGAAAGGCAAAAACAAAACCAAAAGAACAGCTGAATCCCCATTAAGGTTGGCAACACCATTCGGCGATAGTAATAAATTGATTATAGGTAACTCTGGCTTTGAGAAAACCAAATTGCTTAACTCTCTGATAGCTCAAGCAACTTAGCTATTCCGAAGTTAACTTATGCCAAGTTTAACTGGACATTGAGAAATTGGGCCTTAGTGTTTTCTTCAAGGTTACCAAAAAACATAAAATGCACTCGTTTTGTTTATAATTTGTATGGCCTACATTTTCATAATAAAAACGTTATACGGTGGCAACTCTTCAAATGAAACCAATGACGCATTATAACGGAAACACACTCGGATTCTTGCTTTAACTACAAGATTTTTTTGGAATTGCTCAAATCTCCAACTGTGTGTTTTTTTTATTTTAAGTTTCCCGAAAATATTTATGTAATATCAAAGATGTAATGGCATGGATGGCGTTTTCTTGTTAACTTACTATTTGAAAATTTGGGTTTGAACCCCGACCGAGACACACTTTTTTTCTAATGTTTTTTTTTTTTATTTATTAGAATCGATTACAAATGTAAAAAAGCATGTCTTCAACATTTTTTTGATTTACTTGTTTTACCAATTTTCAAAGGATAATTACAACATAGAAAAGCAAGTGAAAGGTAAACTAGAAACTGAGACTGCGAACTTGCCAACAGACCAAACAGGCAATAAAACATGCCACCTGCAGCTTGCACCACCGAAATTATATTTGTGGTTTGTATGCAGCTGAGGGAAGCTGAGCCCAAGAAGGAGAGGGAGGAGGCAGCTTGTGGAGTGTTTGTCAGCTTATTGTTTGCCTTAATTGCCGTTTGAGCTGAAAGCGCGTGCACAGCGGCCAAAGCACTTGCATTGTTTGCCCAAATTACTCGAAGAGAACACACACACACACACACACACACACACAAGCACACACCCTAACATACAGAGATTTACCGATGACAATGGAAGCAATAATGCTGCTGGTTGGTAAGGTTTGTAAGGTTGGGCAAGGGTTAACAGGACTCGAGTTACCAGGACTCGAGTTTTCGGGGGATGAGTCCAAATCTCTGTGCACACACACACAAACACACACATAAACAATCGAACGACAAATGCGACAAGCAATGAGCACAACATGAAAGAATGAGGTTGTTGTTGTTGTTGTTGTCCGGCTCACGCTGTCCAATGAAGCATGTCTGCGTGTGAAATCCGATGCGAATGCTTCATGATGGTGATGGTGATGAAGAGTGATTGGTGTTGGGGGAGGGAGAAGGGTAAGGGAGCAAAGTTGTTGCATAGTTCCCAGCAATTGTTGCCTGTCGCAATTAAAAGCGTTGCTAAGGTTTTTCCACAGTTCCCAAGCTAAATGCCAGATTTCCACACACAAGTCCAACAGGTCAGCGGCTGGCCGGCGAAGCGGAACCACACGTCACCCACTGGACAGGCAGGTGGTGCAAGTGGTGCAAGTGAGTCGCTCGAGTCACGTTAACTGATGCGTGGCACAGAAAGCGACACAGACAAAGTTGAAAGTCGCTAACTCACAAGTCTCGAAGCCGCTCAAAGTTCACACGATGCATTCGGCGATAAGCCAAAAGCCGTCTAAAAGACGCGGCGGTTTTCCATAGATGAACCGCTTGCAGCAAGTGGCATAAATACCCATAAAATGGGTAAAAGGGGTATATTGGTTTTGTACAAAAGTATGTAAAAGGCAGAAGGAAGCATCTCCGACCCCATAAAGTATATAAATTCTAGATCATCAGCTGCCAAGTTGATGTAGCCATGTCCGTCTGTCAGTCCGTCCATCCGTCTGTCTGTCTGTATGAACGCGTCGATCTCAGAGACTACAAGAGCTAGAGACTTCAGATTTTGAATATAAGTTCTCCTATACCATAAGCAGAACAAGTTTGTTTCAAATTATCGATAACAGCTCTGGTTTCCGATATACACATGAAATCGATTACAAAAAAATCTCGAATTTGGAAAATGTAAAAATGGGAGTTGAAATAATGGTTAACGATAAAACTTTTCTGATATTTTATATTCAAGTTAAGTCAAGAAAAACTGCATTTTAAAACACGGGCTCAGGGTATCTTTTAGTTGGGATTGCTCGACAACTTGTTTTTTTGTTCTTTCCTTTGACTTTCTGGCAAAAACCGGTTCAACACGCGCCACACACAAAAGTTCCCATCGGTTTTCGTTTCTTTCGCTTTTCGATGTCGGCAATTATGGCTACAACATGCAACGTGCAACGTGCAACACAAGAAATCACAAATCATTCGACTTGATCAAATATTAATTTTCAATATGCGAATTTGAACAAGAAGAAGAACAAGCAAAAGAATACTCAATTTATTGTGCATGCTGCTTTCAGCTCGTAAATAGTTGTTATTGTTGTGCTGTAAACTTATTGAATCTGCATAAAATATGCAGAGACTTCCACTTCCACATGTTGCACGATAAAGGCACTTGCCAGTTCGGGGAGGAGGGGGGGGCCAACATTCACATACACAACATAAATAACATTTCAAAATTCATTCAACTTCAGCGATGATTTCGAATTTTAATGCTGAAATCAAATTGAAAAGGACGATGACATAGGGAGTAGGAAGGGGCGTGGTCGTGGTTGAAGGGATGGGGAGGGGCGAGTGTGGTTTTCGCTACTTATATCGATAACAGAGTGGAGAGAAGAATTCACGCACAGTATCTCACAAAAGGAAATCGACTTCCCTTTGAGCAGAATGATGCAATTATTCACACTTGATTAAATACTCAAGAAAAGTGAAAGTGTGTGTGAAAGCAAGTGGCGATGAGGGGGCTGAGGCGGTGGGGGGGGGATGTGTATGAACACACAAACTTCATATTTTAGGCAAAAGAAGGAGATTCAAACTTTTCATATAAAATTGAGCTGTTTAAAAATTCATAAATTTAAATTAGCAAAATGAAGCCATCGATCTGGGTTGTTCAGGGGGAGGGAGAGGGGATGGGGGTATGAGGGAATGAGGGGATACCTATCCACAAATGGTATTCAATTACAGAGAGACTGGCACAGAAAACATTTAATTTATTGACTGGGACTGTGAAGGCGTTTCTTATTACCATGGCCAACACCGCACCTCCCTCCCTCCCTCCTCTTGTCCATCTATGACTAGCCTCATTTGGCATTTTGCTTGATTTGCCCTCTTTATTTATTCATCCATTCTGTCCAACTGTCTCTCTGTGTCTTCCTCTTCTTTTGCGTCTTCTCGAATTGTATCAGTCACTAACCAAATCAATTCGCATCAAATTCGAACTGAAACCCATCAAAACCAAACCAAGGCTCACTCATCTATGAGTCCCCTCTCCTCACCTCTCTCTCTCTCCCTCTGTTTGTGCATTTTGAGGGAATATTCTGCGTAGGAAGTACGCTGGGCTGCACATTGCTAATATCCTGACGAGGCCTCCTCCTCCTAGCCCCTACCGACCACTAGATGGCGCTTGAGTGAGATGTGCTCGCAATTGAAATTCATTTCATTAGCTTCGCAAGATTGCGAAAAGTTGGTTTCTTTCCTATCACCCAGCTGGACATAAGGCTCAGGAAGGAGAAGAAGCTAAATCTGTTGCAGAAGCAAAGCAATGAAACTGTTTACACATATGCCCCGATTTACACGATACTCGTTTTACACGATTTCGCTTTTACACGGTTCATAAACTTATGAAATTCGGAAAATTTCTAAAAATCAACAAAAAAAAACACTGATAGTTCCTCAAAGAGATAGCGAATAAATTTCGAACATACCTGAATTTTTTAAGTTTCAGCAGGTACTTTTTGGAAACAATTTTTGTTTTCATTTTTAGAATTAGTTCAATATGATATCATGAAATTTTTTGGGCAAACTATACCTAGTTTAAAGTTTTTGGATATGTTTTAGCCTTGTTCGCAGTTTTTTTCGTTTTACACGGTTTTATATAGGAAAAACAAAGAATTCATTTTACACGGATTTGTCTGGAGCCTATCTTCAGTGTAAGTCGGGGAATAGGTGTACTTGCTACTGTTTGCAGCGAGCCGTGGCAAGGGGTCATCCATTCATCCATCCATCCATCCATCCATCTATACACACTCCAGAAATACAAACACAAACAAAGAGACAAAGAGACAGAGAGATATAGACACAATGAGCATGTGGCATTGTGGGACGATGTGTTGAGAACTCATAAATCTGGTTAGAGATGAGGAACGGCGGCGGCGGAGCAGGTAGAAGGGACCAATTACCACATGCTACGATTGACAAAACGCAGCAGGAGTTCACTTGTGTGCAGGAGCCGTGAAGGGAAGAGGGATAAGGCGACTTCAAGTGCGCTTTTCTTTCGACGAGACGAGTCGTTTCGCCTAGATACTCTTTTGCACAGGGTATATAAACATTTACAGAAACATTTGTTTAACTAGTCTGTCAACTTAAAAATGGTTTTAAATATGTTTTTTGTTTGTTTTTCTGTATGTACAATATGTCGAGAATATTGTGCAAACATTTTAAGTCAATCCGACATAAAATTCGATTTTCTCGAAGACGTCATTTTTGAAGTGAGAGAACATTATAACTCAAAATCTACTGAACCGATTCTTTTGAAAATAACTTCTTCACATAAATAATATTTTTTTCCTATTTTTTAATAACAAATTAACATTTTTACTGTAAAATGCTGTAAAAAATAGAAAAAAAAAAACTCTTCGTGATTACCTCGAGAAATTCATCACCTTTAAATTGCATATCCATTTTTTTTGTTTTCAGATGATCCGTTGAAGTGTTATAATGTTAAATATAATTATCATTGCATTTTATCTACATTTTATAGGGTATTCGATCTTCGGCACCCATGATTGCTTTTTCTGTTTACAGTTATTGCCACATGCTGGAAAGTGCAACCGATTTATATTTATACTATGTGTACGCATATTTTTATACTATGCTCACAAATTGGATTTGCTTGTTGTTGCTGTTGTTGTTGATGTTGCTGCGTGTTGTTGTTGTTGTTGTTGCTGCGTGTGTGTTGACAACCCAGCAATTACAGTGGCCCTTTATGGGTTCAACGGGGGTGGAAGAGAGTAGAAGAGAACGTGTGGCCAATGCAGTTTATGGCTTTTAATAGCCTGGCGCTATTTCGGTGCTGGCCAACGCACACACACACACACACAGCCGCTGTGTGTGGCAAGTGCAACTCATAACGAGGCAGCTTTTTGGGTTTTCGAATTACGTAAACTCTGAGACGCCAACGCAGCTGGCAACTCTGGTTACTGAAAACTGCCAACTGGCAGCTGAACTGAGCTAAACTGAGCTCAGCTTTTGTGTCACACTTTTTGTGGCGATTGTAGACGCATGTGGGTGTTAGCCATGGCTAACAAAACTGGTTGTTGTTTCTACTAACTGACTCTGGGCTAACACAACTCAAGGTGTTGCTCCGTCAAGTAGCCAACTTATAATAATTATTTACTACAATATATAAATGGGCGTCTAATAAACCCACACAAGCACAGAGAGAAGCCAAAATGAGCTTTGGCCAACAGCAGGCGCAATCTTTCAAACTTGGCTGTTAGCCGCTGGCCGTTAGCTGTTGGCCGTTGGGCTGCATTGGCAATTGACAGCTGGGAGAAAAGCAGCGCAATTAACTTTCCAGCAAGAACAAACAAAGTCAAACGCAGACAAAGCGAACTGAGAACTGAGAACTAAGAACTGAATGGCTTTCAGATGCTTCCTGCAGATTGTGCTTAGCGATTTTTACAATGTCTATAGGTCTATGGGGTATGTAGCTACTATTTATACCCTGTACTTATCGCCAACCATCTCCATAATAGGGCATAGATGTCAAAGCTCTCTTTTGTATAGGCGAGCTCATTCCATAAGCAATGGGAAATGCAAGAACAACAATGTCTTTAGGTCTATGGGGTATGTACGAAGAATATGCATTCAACCTACTTTTTATACCCTATATACCCAGAAAAAAATGCAACGAGAATCTACTACGGAATTAGTAAATTTTACTTTGCGGGTTTTAACTGGTGAAACGTAGTAAAAGTCAACTACAAACATAGTTAAACAGCAAAATGAACATGAAACGTATTTATTTTTAAATGCCTGCACCTTTAAACAAAATGCTTAAACTTCAAAATGACATTAACGTTAAAACATATTTAATCCAACTACTATGCGCGCATTTCAAATATGAACATTTCAAATAAAATGTCCGTTTTTATAAATTATATTTAATTCTAATACTCTTCATATTGAGATTTACAATATTCCGCATTCAAGTCAAAGAGCAGGCATTTATCAGTTCATATTTCATATTCGGTGAGTTTTTTTTTTTATATAAACTAATTTTCATCTTTCTAGCATTTTTAATAATTTCAATTATATTTCTAGCAATTCTAGTAGACGCATGCGAGATGTTATAATTAAAAATTCCATATTTAAATTTAATATGAACAATATTCGAATGTTATATTCTTGTGCATCAATATTTACATATCAACACCTTAATTTAACTATGAAATATGTTAATTTTTGATTTAACATTTTCACTAGTCAAGCTTACCAAATTCATCTTTAAGATGAAACTATACCCGAAAATAGTTGAATTTACCATGAATATGGTTATCAGTACTACGTTTTTCTCTGGTTGTACTCATCGACTGTACGAGTTAAACACAACCATCTCCATTATAGGGTATCTCTAGCACAACCAACTCATGCTACCTATTACTAAATAGATATTTTGTGTGTATTTAACACTTGCCCTTTGAGCTGCTGAATGAATAGAAATCGCAGTCTAGTTTCCTGCATCTCTCTCTCTCTCTCCCTTCTTTCTCTCTCTATCTGTAGGTGAAGCTCAAACAGTTGGACCAGTATTGTCAATGCACTCCATATACATTTACCAGCTGTCAGCGACAACTCCCTTCCTTCTCCCCACTCCACATCCACCCCTTACAGTCCCCCCCTCACTGTACTGCCAATCTCTCGCTCATTCTTTCGCTATCTATTACGACATGTTTGTTCTACACTTTCGCTCTTGACGCTCTTGTGGCACACATTTCTTTTTTCACACACACACGAAAAAAGGACTCTCTGTATTTCTGATTCAGTTTCTGTTCTTCTTCTACAGCTTCTTGTATGTCCTTGTGCTTGTTTTGGCCAACTGTCCAGTTTCCTTTTGGCCATTTCTTGGTATGCTGTTTGTTGACATATTATGATCCTTGATTATTTTGTGCTGACAAATAAATGCTTTTATTTTGCGTTTTCTATACTTTTTGTGCTCATCTTTCGCTTGTTGTTTTTGCGTTCGCCTTTTTCCCACTGGGCCTTAACAACTGCTTTCTAGCCTTGGCTTCAGTTCTGAGCCTGCGGCCAAACGGTTGCCAGGTGAGCTCCATTTTGGCTAATTGGACTGAAGCAAAGCTCACGAATTAGCCATCTCCCTCTCTCTATCTCTTTCTCTCTCTCTATCTCTTTCTTTTATCAACGCATCTTTATTTTATATTCTGTTTTTTTTTTGGTAGGCGTTTCAGCAGCTGCTGCCCATTGAAGGAGGTGGGGCTGAGGGCTAGAGGGGGGGCAACATGTGTGACCAATTGTTGTTGTTGTTGGCGCTGCTGATTGCCTAGTATGTGATTTCAACAACAACAACAAAAGAAACTGAATCCGAAAGAGAAACAACAACAACAACAACAAAGGCCAAAAAACGCCCACTAAAAAAAAGCCAAAGAGCAGCGAAGGGAATCCGTAAAAAAAACTGTGGGCGTTTAAACATATTTTGTGTATTATATTTGATTGTTATTATTGCTGTTGTTGTTGTTGTTTTTTGAGTTGGGCCAAGTTCCGTAAAAAGAGCGATGAGTTGGAATATTTATGGCCATGGCTAAGAAGCTGAAGTTGGCTAAGAACGAACCTAGCCAGGTTGGGATTGAAGGGCGGAAGCGCGATAAGAGCTAAAAGTACAAGTACACAAAAGTGCAGCGATAATAGGTAGGAGGGAAGGGGAGTTGGAGGGTGGGAGGGAGTGGGGAAAGATGATTTCCCTTTTGCTCATTGATTTGATTTGATTGCAGTCAGGTTTTTTTGTTGTTGTTTTTACTACCAACAAGAGACGGAAGTAAAACGCTGCAAACGTGCGTCCGGCTTTTGTGGCCGATGTTGTTGTTGTTGTTGTTGTTGTTGTTGTTGTTGCTGTTGTTGCAGGTGCATGCTCCCTAATTATTAATTAGCCAAAGCTTAACAGCAAAAGGAATATACAAATTTTACCATAATTTTTAGTATCTAATTTAATATAAATATCAACTAAACAATTCTTTTACACGCAAATCTTGTATTTACATTACATTAAAAATTACTACTTTAAACACTTTTCATACAAAATAGAGAGATTTTGAAAAATATTTTTTTCAGTCACTATTAGAATTGTGTAGTGATTTTGGGCCCATCGTTGACATTTTTGTAGATAATTAAAGCGGAATAAAAGGCCGTTGTTGTTCTTGATGGTTTTCTTTTTTCTGCGTTTCGGCTTTTTTCAAGCCTTCTTCAGGACGCCTGCATATACATTATATAGTAAACATTTTTGTTTATATAATAAAATACAAAAAACAATCACTTATGAATACAGAAATGTTTGAAGTAAGTTTTTGTTTCAAAAGTGGACGTTTTACAAGAATTGAAAACTTTCAATGGGTACTTAATGGGTTAAGAAGAGTATTGTATTAATCAAACGGAAATGAAATGAGCTTTCCATAAAGTAAGTTTAAGTTATGGTTAGATTTAACTTTAAGTGTTGTGTAAATACTTTTGACTAACACTGTATAATCAAATTAAAAGAACTACAAAACAATTTCGTCTTATTTTGTGGTCAAAAAACGACATAATGTTGATGCATCTCCCTCTCTCTCTCTCTTTCTGTCTCTCTCTATCTTTCTCACTCTCTTTTCCCAACAATATTCTTACATGTGTGTATATGTGTTTGAAAGCTTTTGCACTGACCGCAATGGTTATTAAAAGGAAGTTAAAGTCACCACACACACACACACACACAGGATAGAGTGTCCCTTTTGACAATTATTTCAAGTTTAACTCATCCTCGTTTCGTTCGACAACCGCAAAAGTCAAGCGAAATGTGACTTTTGTGTTTTGGCCTCTAATGAGCCCATGGATATTAAATATTGCAAAAGCAACAGCTGCAGGAGGCGGGGTGGGGCGGGGCGGGGTGCACCTGCCTACTTCAGAAATTTCCCCCCTCCACACACATCGAAACAAAATTGTAAAACTTACCAATGCACAGCAATTCAAGATGTTTTATCCAATGTTGTTGTTGTTGCTGCTTCCGCTGTTGCCGGCAACTGCAATTGTTGTTGCCTTTGCTTCGTCGTCTGCGTTTTCTTGCATTTTGTTGTTGTACTCGCGGCTCTTCTTCTTCCTCATCAGGTTGCGTTTGTATTTTCAATGCCATTTTTGTTTTTTCTCTTTGTTGTTGCTTCTTTTTGCACTTGCTCTTTATGTTGTTGTTGTTGTTGTTAAAGTGTTGCTGTTGCTGTAAACGCTATAACGTACAGCAGATCCCGTTGCTGCTGCAGCGCCGCATTTGTTTTAGTTATTGTTGTTTGTCATATCAATACCGATAGCGAGAGAGATACATATAAAACACTATAAAACACTTGAGAGAGAGGGAGACAGAGAGAGCTGGCAATCAAGTTTAAGCTCGATCGTGGTCAAACATGCTGATGGAAACAAACGGGACGGGGAGAGATAAGAAAACGCGAGAACAGGACGCGGAACACATGTGAGAGAAGCGGAACAACAACGAATATATTGACGAGGACGACGAACGAAATGTGCCGTTAATTTGGCCACTTTTTGCACTTTTTTTTTTCTTTAACTCTGTGGGTTGATTTGAAGCTGGCACAGCTTTAAGATTAACAATTGCTATCACTTTTGGCGCAGACTCGATAATTTGGCGTTGTTACCGCGGATGCTGCTGCTGCTGCTGCTGCCGAATGGACCAGCACACACATATATTTGTATGCATGTATATGTGTGTGTGCGTTGTGTATGTGTGATTGGTCGCGACGCACTTGAACGGCGGCCCGTGTGTTTTGGCGAGGCGTCCACACAGAATGAGAGCTAAAACCGAACTAAAACTTCTAACTGGCGAAGCCACGCAGCCAGCGAAGCCAATTTCACGAGCACGCCTCGCACTCGTGTACTCGCCTTGTGCAGCGAACATACACAGCGAGATAGAGAGAGAGAGAGAGAGAGCGAACGCATGTGCTCGCATATTGATAACACAAACAATTGGAACTCAATGTGTTTTTGTTTGGCTCTGTTGTTGGCTCCGGCACTGCAGGTGACTTGATTCGTATTGTACTACTACTACTACTACTACGCTGCATGAAAGCGGAACCCCATAGCCGGTTTTCACTCTCATTGTTGTACTTATACAAAGACACCGAAATTCGCTCTCTCTCATCTGTCGACTTGCGTATGCTGATGCTGTAAGTCTTATACCCAATAGTAGCAACAGTCTTGGAGGACTTATACACCTCGCTCGTAAGTCTTCTTCAGGGCGTCGTATACAATAGTAGCAGCAGGACTCAGCAGGACTCGAAAATATAAGTGGTGGTTTTCTGAACTTATATTGTGTACTTGGTGCTTATACTTTTTATGTTCATATAAGTCTTATAAAATGAACGTATACTACTTTCAAAACTAAGTGGTGGTTTTTGTATTTAACTGTCGATGGTGCCCAGCTAATAGCATATTCTGTTCGTGGTGCTTATACTTTTTATGTTCATATAAGTCTTATTAAAGGAACGTTTACTACTTTCAAAACTAAATGGTGGTTTTTGTATTTGACTGTCGATGGTGCCCAGCTAATACCACATTTTGTTCGTGGTGCTTATACTTATTATGTTCATATAGTCTTATAAAAGGAACGTTTACTACTTTCAAAACAAAGTGGTGGTTTTTGTATATGACTGTCGATGGTGCCCAGCCAATAGCACATTTTGTTCGTGGCGCTTATACTTATTATGTTCATTTAATTCTTATAAAAGGAACGTATACTACTTTCAAAACTAAGTGGTGGTTTTTGTGTTTGACTGTCGATGGTGCTCAGCTTATACCATTCGACGGTTCGATAAGTTTTATACTCATGTTGGTCTGTGTTGCGTTGAATGCTAGCTTATAATTCTATGTTTATTTTGCGTGAAAACTGTTATACAGTGTTCAAACCGTGTAGAAGACGGCGTTATTTGTAGAAGTTGCGTCATGTTCGAAGTGAATTTTAGAAGCATAAAAAGGCAACAACAAACAGACATGTTTTTGTTGTTTTTCCGATTACGGGGTATCTGCTGGTTGAGAGAACAAAGCTCTCAAACTTGTTTATGTGCACCCCTTCTCGTAATTTTTTTAAATTCCCTTGCCAAGTGTTTGTAATTTTCATTTCATTTGCGAGCGAATAACTTCGCACGCAAACATATGCATACCGGAAAGGGGGGGAGGGAGGAAATTTGAGAGACAACAACAAACACTTGTTACACGCTATATGCGACAAGTCCCGCGAGAATAGATGAGAATGTGGGAAGTGAAAAGAAGAAACAAACTGTTGCCGCAGAAGAGAAAAAGAGAGGACGAGAGGTAGGAGGAGAGAGTACAAAGGCTTCGCATATTCGAGGAATATTTAAAATTCTGTTTTGGGCGGCGGTTCGTAGGAAAAAAAAAAGAAAGAAAGGGCAGCCAAAAGCACAATAAAAGCCAGATTAAATCCAAAGAAATGTCGAATTGAGGCCAAGTGCTCAATTCAATCAGCAGCTGGAATCGCGGATAAGGAACGGATGGGGTGGAGGGGGGCTCCTAATAAGCCTCAATTTAAAATTGAGTGCTAATCTCTTTATGCGAAACATAGCGAAAGGCGCAAACAACAAGCAAGCAAAACAGAACACAAAAAACCAAAAAGAAGACAGAACACAGCCAAAACAAAAAGTGGCAGATGACAGACCGACTGACATCCTCGACTCCGACTCCGACTCCCTGCTTCATCCACATCCAGTCCGCTTTGTCCTTGAAACAAGAAGCGATTCTGTCCTGAAACAAAATACAGCAAAACAGAGAAGCGACCATGAGACCTCTCTCTCCCACCCCCTCTCTCTCTCTCTCTCACTCTGGGCAGTCTATCATTTCGTGGTGTCGCGATTTTACAGCAATGTTCCTGGTGCAAAGCTTAGAGCTAGCAAAGCTTGCAATAACTGTTCAAAGGTTGAGTTAAAATTGAAGAATCGTGTATTTCAGAGTCTAAATATTAATGAACCTTTCATAAGAGACTCAATTATATCCAGCAGGTAACGGCACATTAAACGGCACCTTTCTAATATCTCTCTCTTTCTCTCTTTCTCTCTTTCTCTCTTTCTCTCTGTCTCTCACTCTGTCTCTGATAGCCACACATACATACATAATATTTGTTATCTTCAAGTTTATCTACTTACTCTTCAAACTCATATGCTTTGCGTCTTGTTTGCCATTGATGCTGGGGAGGGGAGAGGGGGGGGAAGTTTATCTTGGCACTTTCGCAAGGGTTTCTGTTTCTTTCTCTTCTCTTTCTTATTCCTGCTATTGTTGTTGTTGCTGTTGTTGTTGCTGCTTACTTAGTAGGCCGCCATTGTAGTCGTTATTTACTTATTGTTGTTGATTCAGCCCATTGTCGAAGTAAATGCTCGCCATGTGTTTTGTTTCTGCTATTTGTCTTTGTACATTACCAGCTTAACCCCAACCCCTTAATCCTCCTCCTTCACCTCCTCATGTTACAAGTACAAGTTTTATATGCTTACATATATAATTTGCAATTTATTGCCATTCAATGCGTTGTAAATTCATTTTTCTTTCTTTTTTTTTTTTGGGGCATGTCGCAAACTTGATTCGGTTTTAGTTTAGTTCTCGAGAGAGATGTCGACACTTTTATGAAATTAAATGCAAATATTTCCATAGACACAACAACAACAACAGCACAAATATTTGTGTCAGAAAATGAGCCATCACAATGTTTGAGCCTAAACCACACACAAACACCCACACACACACACACACACACACACACACACCCACACACACACGTATGGCAAACTTAAGATTCATTTGCAAACAATACACGAACAAACTCGAACTAATGCCTGCTTCGGACACAAGTCCAAGAGTCCCTGGTCAAGCCTGACTCCCTGGTCGCACACACACAAACACACGTACATACGCAACAGCAGTTTTTAATTATATTTTGTAATTTACTCGCACTTCATTTAGTACACAATATTTCTATATACACTGGTAGGCATAATTATTTTGACAACTTTAAAGTAAAATCTACTCATAATTAAAACTTACTTTATAAAAAGTTTGGTATCAATGGATTTTCGTTTGAATTATACAATACTCTTCTTAACCCATTAAGTACAGATTGAAAGTTTTCAATTCTTGTAAAAGTCTACTTTTGAAACTTTTTTCCCCGGGCTCAAACAAAAAATGTTTTGATGCAAAAAGTTACTTCAAACAATTCTAATAGTGAGTGAAAAAAAAATTTTTTCAAAACTCTCTTCGCATGTATTTTTTATGATTTTTTAAAAATTGGTAAAAATAAAAGTAATAATTTTAAGAATGTTTTAATTATGAGTAGATTTTACTTTAAAGCTGTCAAAATACTTAAAATACTGCTTATCAGTGTACTTTTGAATATTTTTTATTTCAATTCTTTGTCATGGATTATATTCGGTTCTTTCAGTTTTAATAATGTAAGGGCATGTAATCTTCGGTTTGTTTGTGACTTCTTGTTCTTCCAGTGTTTTCTTTTCATTTTGTGCTTCGCCACTTTTTTTAATTTTGGCATACGAAATGAAAAAAATAACGTGAACTCATTTCTTTCGATTTGAAATTTGATGGCACTGTCCAAAAGTGCGTTGTCTTCTCAGACTCATATTAAAGGTGCCCCCATTTTCTCTGCTCTTAGTTACACCCACACAAACATACACACACAAACAATTGAAAGTTATTTGTGAAAATTTTATTGTAATTACAAAAGTTTTCCCATGTTGTTTTTCCCCGCTCTCTCCCTTCTTCTTTCAATCTTTCTCTCTTTGTCTGACGTCGAGTTTTGGTGTTCCGCAACCTTTTTGAAGGCTTTCGTGGCTGCGCATTCGATTCCCTGATACCTTGAATTTTACTCAAAATTCCTTCCTACCCCGCAAACATTACACTAACGCTATTTCTGTTTCTGTTTCTATTCCTGTTGCTGTTGGTTTTGGTTCGTTTTGGTTGCGTCTCGTTGTGTCTTGGTGCAAACTTTATCCACTTCATTATTTGCTCGTTTTCATTGCTTTGTTTCGCTATTTGCTTGTTTGCCAGTTTGTTGGTTCGTTTCGATTTTAATTGTATCTGCTCCCCAACCCCAACCCTCACCTCTCTTCCTGGACCATATCATTTAATGGCAAGAAGGTGCGAGTATATTAAAATAGTCCCCTCCCGCTAAAGTAAACAAGCTTCTTCATTCACAGGTCATTGAAGGGCAAAAAGGACCCGTCCTGTATATTTCCCTAGCTATCACGATTACAGTAACACCATCACCATATGGGCATTTCCAAAGTGAAAAAAAAGACATTTACCGAAAAAATTTTTATTTTGACAAAAGGCGAAACTCAAAGCTAGTGATAAGCACTATATTTGGTCTACCAATCGATTTTTGGGCGAGTCTTCTTTTTCGAGATATTTACAAAAAACCATGAAGTTCGCAAGCGACAAAAAACAAAAGTCGCTTTCAAGACGAACAGTTCAAACACAGATTTTAGCGAAACCTGTAAAATGTTAAGCAATAATGTATGTTTATATTGGTTTTGGTTTCATTCAAAAATATTAAGTAGTTTTTTTATTATTTAAGTTTAACAAAAGTTCGCACGCAAAATTTTTTTCCTTCAAATCGAAAATTAATTTATCACTTACAGTTTTTGAGCTAGAGTCACAAAATTTGGTAGGAAGAGCTGCATCAAAAATTGTAATGCCCAAATGTCAATGCATTATGTCTCTCATAAAAAAATCGTGCAAAAAAACACTTTATCGACTTTTCGTTTGAATATTTCAAAAACCATTATAAATCAATTTAATATTTGTTAACTCTAGTTAAATTTAATAGATTTCCTATACGTATATGGTAAAACAACACACTTTTATAGACTTTGCATTTTTTTTTTGCTGTGGTTGACCTTTTATCTACTTGTAGTAGAAGTTGCCACAGTAACGATGGCCCTTCCTCAAATTGTTGTACATGGACTCAACAGGCACCTCATATCTCCTGGACTGTTCCTCGGCCGCTCTGGCGAGGTGCCGGAAAAATTGCTGCTGCTGTTGCGGCAAGTGTTGCTGTTGCCAGAGATATTGCCCCTGCCGGATAGATGGCTGGTTATCCATCATTATGGTTGGCAGTTGACAGAGGGGCACGGCTTGTGGCCTTCTCTTGACGAGGAACGGGTTCTTGGACGGATGTCTTTTAAAGGGTTTGGCTGGTTTCTGGTGCAACGCTGTGGCAGCCACTACTCTCAGCTTGGTTTTGTTGTTCTCCTTCCGCTTGGCTTTGGCACGTTTCGGAGCTATCAAGTCGGCTTGGCTGCAATTCTTAGAGTGCAGCAAGCCGGACTTGTGCTCAGAGTGGCAAGGATTGCGAGCTAGCTGCCAGGATAAGCTCAGATTGAGACCGTCTCCGGCAGCCAAGGTCGCATCCTTGCAGTCGCATCCTTGCTTGCAGGGCGTGGATCGGCAGCGCTTCAATGGAGCGCTAAAGTATTTGCTGACCTCCACATAGTCAGGCCATCTTCTCGCAATCAAGCCATCTGTGCTTCTATCGTATTTCATTTTTAATTCTTAATTAAACGCTCTTTGAATTTAGTAAAGTTAAAACATGTTATAAAAAATAAATTTTGATTTCGATTACTTAGAATTTCTTGAATGAACTAAGTTGATGGAAAATCAAAAGCAAGTTTAATTGGCTTTGAGCATTGAGTAAAGATTCCAAGCCAAATAGTGATTTAACCCTTCGAAAAATATTTGCAATACCAGCATGTAATACCATCATGTAATCTTTGCTTATGATTTTGTTTGTTGTTGTTTATGGCCCACATGGGTCGCACACCCACACACACACACGCACACCCACGCACACACACACACATTAACTCTCAGATCGGTGCCGGGCATTAATGCAAATAAGTGGAAAACACAAATATTTTCAACGTTTTGTGGTCAGGGCAAACCTTTTTTTTTTGAGTTGTGTTGTTGTTGTGCTTTCTTTGTGGGGTATTTTTGGCCAATGCCCAAATAAATTGCATGAGGGGTCGGCAACAAGGTCGATGGATCATTTCCGCTGTCATGGCTCTTCCTGAATCCCTTTGCCCAAGCGTCCGTTTGGCAACCGTTTCCTGTCGGCGGCGTAGTTAAATATTGAAATTTATATTTAAAATATATTTCAAATATACAGTTAAATGTGAGCGTCTGCCTTCTCCTCGTTCCACTGGCGGCATTTTTCACTTTAGTTTATGTGCCGCATGTTTAATTTATGAGCTTCAGCCCCCGTTCGTCCTTTTTGGCTGCCACAGAAGGTTGCCTCCACATTAGGCCAATGAATATGAAAATCAATTTGACTGGACAGACAAAAAGAGAGGTTCAACCTTCCCAGCTGAAGGTCAAATCCTTGTTCTGCTCTTTAAACAATCGAGGCCAGCTTTATTGCCCATTCTACATTAGTTCCTCAAATTGACAATCATTTTGACGCTGACTGACCATTCTTTTTTTTATGTAGAAAGTCCGCGCTCCTTGGACTTCCGGTTCATTGTCGAGGGCTCGGCTCGAGTTTCTTTATATTTTCTTATGTAGCTTCTTAGCTCTAAGCATTCTCTCCTCTCTCCTTCTCCTCCCTTTTGAGCGGTGCCACCCCTCAATTTCCAATTAGCAACAGGAATCACCTTTTTTTTGTTTTTGGGTTCTTTCCTTTTGACTTTCCTCCTTTCGACTTCTTCGCCATGTCTTTGTGTTAATTGAAGATTTGTACTTGCTACGATTTTATGTTCGCATCAATGGTCGAAGGATAACTCGCGGAGGGGCGAGGGTGAGTTTTCCTATTTTTGGTTTCGAACGCAAATACAGCCGGAGAGAGTAACTGAAACTTGTACGATAAATGGCGTAATAAATGTGCCTCGTGCTGTACACCTCATTTGGGATATCCTTGGGCAGGATGCTTCTTGGCACGCGCAGGTTAATTGCATTTCGCACTCATTTATTTGACGATTTCGTTTAGCTTGGAGTTGGTCTGATTGTGTGATTCTCAAACTGAATTTGGCCAGGCGTTGCTTTAACTTGTTTGTATTTAATTAGGCGTGGCGTTTTTATTCGTTTAGATTTATTTGGACAGTGCTGCTGCATTTCTGTGCTGTGTTTTCAGAATGTGTGTGCATTTCCTGAGTGCATTCGGATTCGCAGTCTCGACTTTGGCAGGCAACAAACAAAGGGGAGGTAGGAGGTAGGAATAGGAAGTGGAACGCAAAAATCCACGAATCCACTTAGCGGCGCATAAATTTAGCTGCGAACATAAAGTACAAGTGTACAAACAAAGGACTTTTGGCGACGTCGACAACGATGAGGACGATGAGGACGATGAAGAGAAGTCGAGGACGGCATTAAAACATAAAGAAACCGCATTCAAGTCCAAAGACGGACAAAGTGCAGCAGCGAGGAGAGCAAACATAAACTGGAAGAGTGAATAAAATCGCTGCCAGAATATGAAGATGAGGAAGTAGAAAAAGAACGAGAAGGAGAACGCGAATTGAAGGAGTGCCGGGTAGAAATCCTTGGCAGAGCCAAGTTGAGGCCGTGACGGTAGGTCCCAAGAAGGCCTTTGCTATTTACAAACGTTCTCGGCAGCCAAGCGGACCAAGCGGAGCACCGAATCATAAAGACTTTGCCTGCTCCTGAGCCCTCTGCATAAGAAGAAGAAGAAGATGAGGACGAAGAAGGAGTGGAATGCACGTAAAATAATAAACAAGGCTTTGCAAACAATAAATGTTGCTGCTGCTCCTGCTCCTATTTATGTTTCTGTTCCTGTTCCTCTCCCCACCAAAGCAGTTGCAGCAAACGGAGATTTCTGGGCAAGAGCATTGTAGTTGTTGCGATAAATGCGAAATGTGAAATGTGAAATACGAATTGCGAAATGCGAAATGCTTGTAACGGCAATGCAAATGTAATGGGCAAAAGGACATTTCACGCTGCCGCAGCCACAGCCTCCCTCTCTCCCTCTCTCCCACTCCTTTCCTACTTGGAAAGCTTTTGCGCGTGGCAGTAAATATTCGGACGACCCAGCCCAGCCCAGTCCAGGACAGACCAGACCCGCTAGGGTCAGCCGCTGGTTATGCAGCCAAGTGGTAATGCACGGCAGACAGCCGCCGGAGCCGAGGCTGGCGACGTCGACACTGCCACGTCCTTATTAATTGCAACAATAACTGGGCCGTCGGGGCGGGCGTGGTGGGCGAAATCCTTTCGGTCCGTACCGTTCCGTCATGAGTGGGAATTTATGGCATGGCGGGCACAGGAAGCGGCACTTAGCTTCTGGCACTTAGCCCTCCACTTAGCGCACTGTCCTCGGCCAGTTCATCAGAGAGAGAGAGAGAGAGAGAGAGAGAGGTCCTAGCGGAAAACAGGCATCCTTCCTGTCAAGCGTATGCTCGAGTAAATGCATAATACACGTAATGGAGATGTACTGTTCAGATCAATCGCTTTCCGATAAGTAATTACCTTAACTGCAAGTTTTCCTTGGCTTCAGGCTCTCTCTCTCTCTCTCGAAGGATCTCTTTCGTATCAAAAGTGGTTAGGTCTAGGTTTTTATGGGCCAAGACTTTGAGGCTCTAAAAACATTTAAAAGCAATAAAGAATGGCAGGCGTTATCAAGAGCCTCTCAAACTCGAAGCAGTCCGATTTTCCCAGCCAGGTATTCAAATTAGAGAGAGGACTCCCACATCCACTCCAAAAGGAAATGAGCCGGTGGCGGTGCCGTAAAATCCCCGGCGACCATAAAAACCACCATGACGGTGATGTGGGCGGAGTGGAAGTGGAAAAGTGGCTGCAAAAAAGGGCAAAAGTGCTTGGCGGTGATTTTTTTTTATTCATTTTTTTCATACCCTTGCAAATAAAACGAAAATGAACTCGAAACGTCGTAGAAAAAGTTTATTTTAATGAAATTCGCGTCGACATTTAACGTCGACGAGGCGAGAAGAAGGGGTGAAGGGGTAGCAGGTATGTAGTATTCCCAAAGGTGAGGCAACCAGAACTCTGTTCTCTACTACTTTTAACCAATTGCCCGCATGAGGTATTATTTAATTGAACTCTACCTTTAAAAATTCAAAGTTTTATTTAAGCGCAGCCAGCACATCCGACCATAAATCTACAACACTGTCACAACAACAACAACAACGATAACAACAATGCCAGCAACATAAACAAACAATAATAATAAAGAAAAAGATTACACAAGACTGGAAAATACCCTAAAACAAAGGTATGCCAAAATCGATGTTCCTCCAATACGAAGCTCTCTCTTTTATTATTTGTAATGGGTATACAAGGTATACAAGTCGTAACTACAATTCGTAGCGGGAGGGGAAGGGGCGGTAGGGGGTCTGTCAGAATATTTCCTACGGCCGTATTGAACTTTCTCAGGAGTTTCGGTTTTGGGCTAAACATTTTTAAAAGCCATAAATTTGTTATATTTTTCTCTGTTGTTTGTGTCTGTGCAGCCAAGTTGAAAGACACAAGCACAAGTAGGTCGCATTGTTCTTAAGGATTGTGCTTTAAAGCCATTGCTCCTTGGCTAATTTGCTGTGCGTTTAGGCCATCTGCGTAATGAAGCATTTAGAAGCCACTTGACATACATTTGTATTCATAATTCGACTGAATTTTCTTGGGGGGGCTTAGATGGGTCTTTGTCTTTGTTATGGCAACCAATAGCTGCTGTATCCTGCACACACACATCCTTGAAGCCTTTGATTCGATTGGCGCTTCCACAAGTGGCTTAAAGTCCTCCACAACAGCTCAACGGAAGTGCAGATTAGTTAATTTAATTATGGCTAGAGAAAATGTCTTTAATTACCCTTCCGCCACTTTCGTTGCCGGAGTTGCTGCCGTTGCCGGAGACGAAGACGGAAATCAATAAATATGTTTGCAAGCGTAAATTGAAAAACTTGCCAGCCACATTTACCCCTAATATGATTTTGCTCCTCTCTTATTTTAGTAGATTTTTTTCTCTAGGAAATATGCATCGTGATTTCCTTTCTCCTCAACTTTGCAGTTCCGCACTAAAACAAAGGCTCAACAAAATATATAAAAAAAAAGCCAGCCGGAGGCGTAAGCCACTTGAAGCAGAAGTGAAGGCGACGGCCGGGATGATAGCGATGGGTTATGGAGAGGAGCGGGCGGAAGGGAAGCGGAACTGAAGGCGGGTGCCTGTTTTCGAGGCACTCATTCATTCATTCGTAAAGGCTTTAGCAGTAAAATAAACGTGCATTGATGCGGAAAATGTGCTACGCACGACGCACCCTCTCTCCCTGCCTCCCTCCCTTCCTCCGTCCCTCTCAGGAAGCGACAAACTCAAACCACGCCCGGAAGGTTTAGGCAGCGACAGTTTCCCTTTTGAGTAATACGCGCCAGTCAATACATTTTTGGAAGTTTTAAAGTTGCACTTGAGTGGCTTAGTGAAGCCAAAGGCAAAGGAGTCAAAGCAAGGGGCAGGGGCAGGAGCTGAACCTGATGCCACAGCTGAAGCTAAAGCTAAGGCAAAAGCATCCATCGTCGACAAGCAGGGAAGGCGGGAAGGAGGGAAGAAGTCTGCCTGGCATCCAGCGCCACTTCATCATTCAGGCGTAAATTTTACTTTACGCAAATACGCGTAAATCTTGCAGGCGAGAGAGAAAGCAAGCAAGCAAAGTATAAGTACAAACAGCTCCCTCCCTTACCCTTCCCCTTCTAGTCTAACTGCTGCTGACCTCTTGGGTGTTTGATCGTGTTTCATATTTATGTGTATGTGTGTGTGTGTGTGTGTGTGGGAATTCAATAAACCCGCCTCACTTACTCCCTCAATTCGTTTCATGCGCTCTGGCACTTTTATTATTTACTCGCATTCACTATTTATTTGCTGCTGCCTCAATCGAGGCATTTATTTATACAACTAAACAG
Organism: Scaptomyza hsui; assembly: GCA_018152825.1. Taxonomy (NCBI): domain Eukaryota; kingdom Metazoa; phylum Arthropoda; class Insecta; order Diptera; family Drosophilidae; genus Scaptomyza; species Scaptomyza hsui. The sequence continues at coordinate 16,923,526 of JAECXO010000002.1, forward strand.
ATTACCTGCCCACTAAAATTCGGGTTCTTCAATTGCCAAACTTTAATGTTGTTCATTTTGTTTGACTATTGTACAAAGTTGTTGTGTACCATCTTTGAACAACTCTTCGTTCGTTCGGGAGTTGGCTAACTTAATTTTGGTCCGGTTACAGCTGCAATGCTAATTACAACAATTTCTGGAAACAGAAACAAGAGTGGATCATAAATGAAATTATCGACGCATAAATTATGAGCCAGGACAAGGACAAGGCTACAAGCGAATGAGAGAGAACGAAGAGGAACGAGGAAAAGTTTGCAAAGCCGAGCTGGAAATAATTGATTAGAAACGAACGTGATTGTTAACTTTTTGCATATGTAATTTCTCGATTTGGTTCCACACTTATCCAACTCTCCCTCCCCCTCCCTCTCGGTGTGTGCTGTGTAGATTGTGTGCCAAAAGGGTGCAACAGTGCGTATGAGAAATGTGTATAGCTGTGGGTTCAACGACTGTTGCTTCCACTTCTACTATTAGCAATAGGCAAGGCAGCAAGCACAGTTGCCATTATGGTCGCTGCTGCTGCTGCCTAAGCAACATTTGCCTCACTTCGCTCCGCTCCCCTCCCCCCTCTTGCCATTCCTTTACTCTTTCACTGGCATCACACAATGCAAATTTACAGTTACATGCTTCGATTGGCAATTTAATAAGGTAACTTTTTCACAAAACGAGAACTGAGCTGAGCCGAGCTGAGCTGAGCTGAGCGAGAGCCCTTCTTTCCATCTACAAGGACCGCTTAACCGCTCGCACACACACAGCCACACACACACACACACACACACACATGGTTGTATATGGCGGCAAACGCGTTCACACAGAAACTGACGTGCTTTACATATTTAATGTTTAACTGTAAATTAGGTTAAAATGTGTTTGCAAAAGCCGTTTTGCACTGAAAGGATTTCAACGTGCAAACTTTGCACACATATCCGCATTCTCCCCCCTTCTCTGCTTGCCTGCTTGCTTGTGCTTTCCCCCATTTTTTGGCCTGGGGCCTGCGCTCGGACCAAGTTTTTTCTACTTTGTGGTGCAAAATGTTTGCCTTTCATTTACTTTGCTCGCGAGCGCGCTTAAAGATTGCCCAACATACTCCCTCTCCATCTCCCCCTCTCCTCTTGTGGCAAAACCGGCCAATGGCCAACGGGCAACGGATAACAGACTCTGGGGACTGCGATAGTGACCTTCGCAATGGACCACATCCTATCTAATTGTGCAGCGGATCTGCTTGGAACACAACTGGGACTGTGCCGGAAAACTGCTCACGCATTAATTAATAATTTGTACATGTGTGTGTGTGTGTGTGTGTGTGTGTGTGTGTGTTTGTATAGTTGTTATTGCACACGCATTTCCACTCAACCCAATATGGGTTGCGAGTTCGTTTAAAAATAATTGCCAAGCCTTGCCGTATTGTTTTCTTATTCTAGTTCAAACAACCAATTGATAGGACATACACAAATCCCCCGATTTACACTGAAGATAGGTTCCACACAAGTCCGTGTTAAATGAAATCTTTGTTGTTCCTATACAAAACCGTGTAAAACGAAAAAAATTGGAACAAGGGTAAAACATATCCAGAAACTTAAAACTAGGTATAGTTTGCCCAAAAAATGGCGTGATGTCGTAGTGAACTTATTCTAAAAATGAAAACAAAAATAGAAATGAAAATTGTTTCCAAAAAGTACCTGCTGAAACTTAACAAATTCAGGTATGTTCTAAATTTATTCGCTATCACTTTGAGGAACTATAAGCTTTTTTTTTTGATTTTTAGAAATTTTCCGAATTTCATTAGTTTATGAACCGTGTAAAAGCGAAATCGTGTAAAACGAGTATCGTGTAAATCGGGGGATAGGTTTGAGAATCGAGCTGTGATGCGACCCTGCGATCGACGCCAGTCTTCTTCGCAAAGTTTCGCACGCAGCAGCATACATATTAAAATAAATGCATACTTTTTTGTGCTTATATTATTCTTTCGTTTGAATCAAATTAATAAACTTATCAAAATGGAGTGAAGTATTCTATTGAAGTCAGAACACATATATCTAAGCTATATACTTAATATTACGATACATGAATATGGAATGGAATCGAAGTACTGAAACTGTCCGATTTAAAATCAAATTTATGTCTTCGACATTTTGCCCATTGCTACTCTTCTTGTTTCTGGCACACAGGGCTATAAAATCGAGCAAATTTTATGAACAAATTTGTACTTTTTTTATTAGCACATTCAATATGCAGAGAACACACACACAGACACACACAGCAAATAGGAACAGCTCGAATTGTTTTCTCGTAAAAATACAAATTCTTCATTTTGCTTTTCAATACAAAATATTTATAGACTTTAAGGATAAGCTCAACAGAAAAAACATGAAAATGCATTTACATAACATAGAGAACCAAAGAGAGAGGGAGTAGGGGCGGCGGGGGCGTGGCGACTGCCATCTTTTGCCAATTTTCACAGTAAGAGAAAGAGGAGAGAGAGAGAGAGAGAGAGAGAGAGAGAATGTCGAGTCTGGACAACAGCACAAGACATAAGCAGGAAAATGTAATCCCAGCCAAGCGAAGCAAACTTCCGGCAAACACTGGAACGGACGCTTCAATGTATTGGATACGGGAAATGGCAACAATTGGCAACAGCGCAAAATCTTCTACAGACTGCTCCAGGCACTGCTCCTTGGATTGCTCCAAGCAGCGTCTTTGGTCCAACTCGACTCCCGACTCACGACTCCAAGTAGCATTTAAGTCTTGAGCATTACATTCGTTGAACCATAACCAAGAGCAGCAGCAGCAACAGCAGCAGCAGCAGCAACAATGGCAACAGCAACTAGCAGCTGCAACATTGTCAACTCCATTTCTTGTGGGTGTGCTGCCAGGTCTGGGATTCTATTACTGTTACCGTTCCTTTGTCTGCTGCTGCTGCCAAGGATTTTCCTCTCACCTACCCCGGTCGATTGGACTCCGTCCCTGATTGGCATGCCAGAGCGAGCAAATATGAAGTGCAAGTGCATAAGCGACTCTGAGCATAACTAAACATGTCTGTAATATTGAAATTTCTTGCCACTTGAAACGCACACACTTGAAGTTTCAGGTTCTGGTTCTGTTTCTGGTTCTGGTTCGTTTTCTGCTCAGATGACATCGTCGTGTGTATATAAACATTTTTCTACTGCATAAGAGAGTTTTCTCAACTTTAATTTCCATGCTCGAAAACTTGTAGTTGTAAATATTTTCAACTAACTTTTACCATTCGGCCTACAAATGTTTTGCATCCCCCCTCCCAGGCTCTCTCCCACTCTGTGTGTGTGTGTGTGTGTGTTTGTGGGGGATAAGAACAAAAGTTGTGGGTTGTGTGTTGTGTGTTTGGTCAGCGTCAAACCTCAGCCTGCCACGCCCACACAGTACGAGAGAAGCCCTTGAGCGTGTGAGTCCTAATACTCTTTGCATTTTTGTTATTGCCTTTTTTTTAGTTTTTTTTATTTTTTTTGCACCCTGAACTCATAAAAAGGGTAAAGGGAGTATAATGGTTTTGTGCAAAATTTGTAACAAGCTAAATTTAACAAGCTGAAATTTGAATGCAGTATTGATCTAGAAGCCAAGCCATGGCTTTTAAGCTATTACATTTGAAAATCGGATCAGTTTTACCAAAGTTATGACAGTGTGAAGTTAGCTTCTGACCATAAGTCAGTTTTTGGTAAAAGATGTTTGAGATGCAAAATGGCAAAAATGTAGTTTCTATAATTAATATAAATTTGAATGCAGTTTCAAAACAGAGGGCAAACCATGACTTTAAAGTCATGAACGCATTAAATGGGTGAAAAGGGTGTAATGGTTGTGTGCAAAACGATGAAACAACCCTATAAAGTATATATGTATATATTCTTGATCAGCATGAACAGCCGCGTCGATAACCGTCTGTCCGTCTGTTTTATGAATAATAATAATAACTTTTCCTTTTCTGGTATACTCATTTAATCTAAAACGAAAAAAATTTTAAAAATCCTAATGTATTTTAGAAACAAATTTCATCGGAATCGTAAAAAAAAAAAACATCAGAGATATAGGGTATCTCTTTGTTAGGAAATCTCGACGTCTTACTTGTTTGTGTTGACCAAGTTTTTGCGTATGTGGTATTTTTAATTGAATAACTACAACTCTAATACTTTGTGTTGCTGCTGTTGGCGCTGTTGCCGCTGTTGTTATGGGGTCCAAAATCAATATACATGTGAATACTACATTTATATCCACCATATACAATATGCAGTAGGGTGAGTGAGTAACGATAAATAAACATTACTGTGGTGGCTTCGGTTCGCCTTTAGCTTTGCTAATTTCAGTTGGGCAAACAAACTTTCCACTCGCTGAATGTGTATTCAATAAACCTATTTTATAATGAAACTACCAAAAGTTCTGATTGACTCAGCCGCTGAAGCACTAATAAAAAACACAGACAGCAGACAGAAAACTATCTATCTATACGTAGTATGTAGATAAGTGTGTCTGCGGAAAGCATTCAAAGCATTCTAACCATGCTGAGTACCACTAAACAAAAGCTCGCTTTCAATGTGTGTGCGAGTGTGAGAGTTTAAAGCAGCCAATAAATTATTAATAGCCCTGGCATTGATTGGAAAAGTTTTCAAATATGTTGCCACTTTTCTACACGAATAAATTGAGAGCATTTTCCAAAAAAAAAAACACACACACACACACACTTGTACCACTCACAAGGACATCATAAGAGGAGAGGGGTTTGTTTATTATTAAAGCCAAGTTTCGGGTATCCAGCTTATTTACTCGCAACTATGCAACTATGCAACTACCTCGCCCCCAAATCCTCTACCCCTCTTGGGTGTATTGCCATCAAATGTTGCAAATATTTGCTTGTTTATTCTGTGGCAATTTATTTTTGCGCAATATTATTTGATAGCCAGCAATCGTTACACAGCAACTGCATTAGTTGTGCACAAATCATTGCAAATATTTTCCAATATAATTTATTTGCCTTGCGTTTTTTCCTATACTCCGGAGCAGCAAATACAAAATGTGGTTTACCTTCACAATCCCTTATATATATATATATATATATACTGCTGCTGCTGTTGCTGTTGCTGACTGCTGGTTCTGTGGCTGTGGCAATTAGAAAATACCCAACTACCTGCAGGACAATATATATTGCGCATACGCCACATTGTACCGCCTCAATAATTTTTTGCCTGCTTATGCATCTGGCCATAAACTATTCGCCACAGACACTCAAAATGCGAGTGGTATTATAAATTTAAGTCCATCTATTGGCAGACGACAAAAGACGACTCTCTTGAGCCGCGGAACATTTGTTGAGTGTGTGTCTTTTCACTTCAAGTGCTGTACAAAAAAGTTCTTTTCACATTTGCCACAAGCTTCTTTTTCGTACAACAAACTGCATACAAAAATGGCTGCAATTTGCATTCGGCTGCCAAACGGGGCCCTGACAGCATTTTTGCCGTATTGGCATGTGTCGCACATTCATCGTCTTGCCTTTTTCTTCCACTCAACTCTCTCTCTATTTTTTCGTTGAAGCATCTCATGCCCCAAAAAAAAAAGCGAGCTTCAGCCGGAAGAGCTCCGCATCAGCTGTCAGCTGTCGTTTGTCGTGTATTTCGTATTTTTTTTTGTGGTCTTGCGTAACTCTTTTCTTATTTAGATGTGTCCTTGAGTGAGTTTAGAAACCGCCACGCCCACTTAAAACATACAACAGTCTGAGTGTCTGTCTGTTGTGGCATTCAGCTGCCTTGTCGCATTTGGCGTTGTTAATTATTAGCGCATTTTAGTCCATTATCCGCGCTTCGAATCTGAGCGCACTCCATTGAAATGCAATTAGCGCGCCCAATCCTCCCCCCCTCTACCCCTCTACCCACCTCTTTCTCCGGCTTTGCCCTTCATCATGCGGATGACGTATGACCATTAAATGAGGACACGTGCCTGCCTGGCTGTCACTCGTCCTTCAGCAGCAGCAGCAGCTGAGGCTTGAAGCAAACCAACGATATATTCATACACATGTACACACACACACATACATAGGAGTGAACTTGTGTGTATGTGTATAAGTACAACTAAAACAATTTTCGTTAAACAACATCAACAATAAGAGCAACAACAACAACAAGGACCATTAGTCAGGGCACAAAAAGTGTTTAATTGTTTCAATTTTTTGTGATAAAAGTGTAACGAAATATTTAAATAGCTACTTCGTAGTGAGGTATATCAATTCAATAGTTTAATTAAGTTCCTTTTTCATACCAAAGGGTATTTTTCTAGTGCAGCATTCTCTGTGCTCTCTTCTCTCTCTTGAGTTTGTGGTACTTAAAGTGAAACAGTTTTTGCTTCTGCTGCTGATGCACATAAATCTTTGCCTTCCCAAGCATCACACCCAACCGCACACGCCTCCCTCCCTCCCTCCACAATTCACCTCATCGCCCAGTTGGTTAACAAAGCTTGACACTTATCAAACTCGGCCAGCGCTTATAACCGGGTTGCGGTTTGGAACGCAATAGGAAAAAAAAACGGAGTAGCTGGCAAATAAAAAAAAGGACAGCAGCAAACAATTATTGTCACACACACACACACACACACACAAACTCGCATGCCTGACAAGTTTAGAGTTTAACCCTCAACAGCTTTTACTGTCCAATAATTTCTGTGGCCCCGTATTAGTTTTACGCTTATTATAGCCCCACTGTAGTCACACTTGCCCCAGTCCACATACCCTCTTTTAGTCACGTTCACGCAAATACTTACACCGGATTAGGTGGGTGGGTGAGTGGTTGGGTGGTGGTTGGAGTTTAGCTTTAGTGCTGATATCATTAACTTATTGCATTTTCATTTCCCGCACATTCAACTTCTGTTCCAACGCTCCCAGGCTCTCGTCCATATTTATGCATAAGATCAAGCAGACGACGACGAAGAAGGAGAGGAGGAGGAGCTGGAGACAAAATGCTCATCTATCAAATGGAAGGAATCGACGCATGAGGACACGTACCTGAATGTGGCAAATATTATTTATGCACGTAACTAGTTTGTCATGTTATGCTTCAGCTTGAAGTTACTTTTTTTTGCTAGTTGTTGCCAGGACGAACGGACGATGGCGATGGCGATGTCCTCGAGTTTATTGCCAAGTGTGGACGCACTCGTAAATAAGCAGCTAGACTTGACAAACCATGACGTCATTTGCCCTTTTTTAGTTTCAGCTGCAGCTGATGATAATGATGAGCAATTGACAGACTGTCCCATTGAATGTCTGACAAACATTAGCATGACAAACTGATGAACTAACCACAAATCTCTCTCACTTTCGCTCGCTTCGCGGTCTCTCTTATACTCTTATACTCTTCTTATACGCAATGGTAAACAAATTGCTGAATTGCGTTTTTCGAAACTGTTGACCGCAATGTGAAGCTCTCTCTCTCTCTTTGTTGGCAGTTTACGGTAGTAGCCATGTCAAAATTGGCCAGTTCGGCGGCAACTCTGATTCGGTGTTGACCGTGAAAAGCATATTGTTGAATAACAAACACTAACTTACCATCTAACTAGATAAACTTATAACTAGAGCAACAACTAATTTGCAGGCCTAGTTTTTCGTGAGTGTTGACAACACTGTAACCCTAATCAAAGCCAGCCAACCATAAAGTCCACTTTGGTGCCTCATCAAAATCACTTTATGCTAATGGCTAACATTTGCATAATTTCCAAGTATTCCCAAAGCAAAACAAAACGAAGAATAACAAATATTTCATATGGCAAGTTTCGCAATAATTCGCAACGAAGCTTTAAATAAATGCATAAATAAATAATCATAAATTCTTGACGATGCTCCGGTTAAAAAACTATTATTGACATTTCCAGCCGAGTAGTATACATACTAAAGATGTGAATTATTGTAAACGGACATGTGCAATCCACAGACCACCTCCACACCCATATTTTACATGGCTCGCACCACTTCCCCTCTCACCTACCACCTACCACCTGCTGGCTGGCTGGCGGCTGTCGAGCGACGGAAACTGTTGGTTATACGCTCAAGTTCCGGTAATTATTTGATATAGGCCAGCAGCGTATGTGTGTGTGTGTGTTGGGTGTTGGTTGTTGGTTTTTATTTCATATTTACGCCCTGGTTTTTTCCTGTTCAAACTTTTTCATATGGTCACGTAATGCATAAAAAACCTGTTACGTTACGAGCAGGAGCAGGAGCTGGAGCAGGATTCCTGCATTGATTCATTTCATCAGTGTTGTTCTTCAAGTGTTGTTGTTCATCAAATTTAATCTTCAGCTCAATTAGTGGCGCCCCTTGAATCAAGAACCACTTTAGGCTCCTTTTGGTAAGGAAGTTAGACCAGGAGGCGCAATTAGAAATGATTTATGTCCAGGCCATCATCAAGAACGCCTCTGCCAAGGGGTCCAAGTCCAGTCCAGACGCTGTCAATTGCAGTCAAAGTATTTTTATGAGCTTCTCCCTCCCCTCCCTACCCCCGTTCTAGTTCCGGTTCAGCAATGAAGTCATCTCAAATCTGCGGCTTGTCATCGTTATCATAAAAAGCGGCGTTTGTGTGCTTGTTTTTATGGCTTTTAATTTGATATGCGCATTTACATAAACAGCTCATTTAGTTAATACCACAGTGGACAAAATTATTTTAAAGTACAAAACGCCTTCTTCTTCTTCTTCTTTTGCTTGAACTACTTACAACACTGTGCAACATGTTTGCGGACGATTGCCAGACAGCATAAATAAATAGCTTACTCTTACACACATGTGTGTGTAAATCACCGTTGAGCTGGCAATTATTAATTGCAGAGGTGAAGCACACACACACACACACACACACACACACGCACAACTGGCGCAACAGGAATCCATTTCCACTGATTGCCTTGAGGGATGCCAAACGGCACTAATGCGACGCATCCACCTCCCCTCCCCACCTAACAGCCTGCCCTCCCCTCTCAACCGAACTTGGCTTACTGGCTAAATTCCAGCTAATTACCGCATATTTAAACGTCGCTCTTCCCTGGCTCCTGCATATTCTTCTTTCACCTGGTTAACAAATCTCTCGACATGAATTCTGACTGAACAGAACAGCAATCGCAATTGCATCATCGGCACAACTCAAGTGGCATGTGGCAAGTGGCAAGTGGAAAGTGTAGTTGTGTGGTAAGTGTTGTTCGCAATGTTGTTGTTGTTGTTGTTGTTGCTGCTGCTGCTGCACCACACAACTAACTGAATATGCAATGAGGCAGAAGCCCCCAAACCCAAAACCAAAGCTCAAACCCAAAAGCCAAAGGCATCTGTAATTGTGCTAAACTCTTCCACTTCTCCATCTCCCACTCTCTCTCTCTCTCTCTCTCTCTCTCTCCCTCTCTCTCTCTCTCTCTCTCTATGTATGTCTCTCTGGAGTGCAGTTCTGGTATCGCTGGCTCTCGTTATCATTGGTAAACACTAAATTGCCTACAAATATGAAGCAATTATCAAACATAAATGGGAAAAATTATTAATTACATACATATGTATGTATGTATGTGGGTGCATGTATGTGTGTGTGGGTGCATGTATGTGTGTGTGTGAATTCACTGCAATGTGTAGTAATTGCCATCATTGTGTGCAATTGATTGCATCTGGCCGAGGGGCGCCAGCAATATAAACAAACCAATTAAGGGCCAAGTGCACAGACCCAATAATAACAACAACAACAACAACAACAAAAACTAGAAGATGAAAAACATGCTGTGTCTGTCTGTCTGTCCGTCTGTCCATCGAGGGCCAAAAAGGGAGGAGGAGCAGTGAACTTAAGGCCTGGTCAGAAGCTTGAGCGTCAACGCAGGTCACACAAATGGCAGGCAATGAAAATCAGAGCAAATGGAGCCAATTGTTTTATGAACTTATTGCTCGCTCTTTTATCATTTGAGCCATATTGTTATTGCTGTTGCTTTTGCTTTTGCTGTGCACCAAGAAAATATGTAATACATAGTTTCTTTCTGCTTGTGAGAAGCAGAGTAGAAACAAGAAAACGTCAAGCGAAAAACAAGTAAGAAGTCTTGAGTCAGGATTTTCCGACTAGGAGATATCCTGTATTCTGTACTTAATAGTATTGTGTCGTTCGCGAATGAACGAATACAAAAGAACGAACTGAATAAGTTCATCTTCATCGTTCTTTTCTGTTCCGTTGCTTTAGTTCTTTAGTTCGTTCTTGTTCCTTGTACGTTAAGTAGTTGTGAAATATTCAATAGCTTCTGAAAAAAAAATGCAAAACATTAATACATTTTTAGTTTTTTTTTTCATCAAGACAAACGATGAACAAAAACGAACGCTGAACAAAGATGAACAAGTTAGGGAACAAATTCGAACGAAAAAGAACGAACGAATCTATTCAGCAATTTGAACGCGTTCCTTCTGCCTGTTACATACCTTTGCACAAAACCAATATACACTTTTTAACCAATTTATGGGTTCAGGGTATAAAAAAAATAAAATAAAAAAATACAGAAGTACAAACACACAAAACCAACTGTAGAAATGCTTATGCTGCAAGAAATGGCAAATACATATACATATACATACATATGTATGTGTATAAGTATAGAGAGTCGAGTTGCGTGTGAGGTGAGGAGTGGTGGGGAAAGAAGGGAGGAGGGCGGTAGCTTGTTGTTGCTGGCTGAAGCGTAAAATGTATTGCAAACAAATTGTCAAGTATTTTTGTGGCTTACATCTTGGTTGGAAGCGTCGTCGTCGTCCTAGTCGGAGCACTCCTCATCCCCACTCCGTCCACTCGGGCTGCGCTGCGGGAACTCTCCGCCCAGACATTGGATGGTGGCTTTGGCACAGCTGGGCATTGCCTTCGAAACTTCCAAATGGATGTCGCTTGCCAGTCGAATGCCAGTCGAACTGACTTTTGGCATGTGCCCTGTGTGTGTGTGTGTGTGTGTGTGTGTGTGTGTGTGTGTGTGTGTATCTGTACAAATTATGAGCAGTCGCTGACCCGCTGATGTTGATGCTGACTCTGCTTTTGGGAGTGAAAGTGCATCCAACAGGTTGGGACAAATTGCAGACTGTACTTGATGTTTAAGTTAATTATTTATTTTAATTAGTTAAGAGCAAATGGCAAACTTGTACTTACTGCATTACTCATACGCAAGGTGTGCCTGTCAATTTAACTCAACGAAAACTTCTTGCTGCTTAATTATTTCTCTGTGTGTGTTTGTGTGTGTGTGTTTTGCACGCGTCTAATCAAACTTTAAATAGAATTCTGTGCACAGCAAAACAACTTATACTACTACTTGCCGCTCCCGCTCCCCCCCTCTTAAAACCGTAAACATCACGTACATATCAGAAATGTTTTACAAAGTGAAAATGCATGAAACGTGTGCGCTGCTGCTGTTGTTGTAATTTGGTTGTTGTTGTTGCCTGTTTGTTTTCCACAAAAGAGCATTTTGTATCTACTAGCTGCCTGCTCTAAAGGTGCCGCCTGCCACATTGCGCAAAAGTTTTTGCCAAAATGTTTTCGCTGCAGTTTCGAGTCGAAGTCGCAACAACAGAGTGCAACAACTGCAAATGGCGACACATTTCAAGCATTTGCAACACTTCTTTGCCACAATTGTTTGCCAAAGTAGCAGCAGCAGCAGCAGCAACAGCAACAGCTGCAGCAACACCAAAAACAGCAACATTCTCAGACTCTCAGTTAGCAATTGCACGCTTTTACTTTCGCGACTTTCGAGAGCAAGTCCTGGGTCCTGTCTGGGCCACATAAGCTCTAGCTGTAGCTGTAGCTGCTGCTACATGGTTGATGGTGTTGAAAAGCGGCTCATAAACAGTAAGCTGCTTAGAGAGTGCACACAAGCGCCAACACATCGACAACTGTCTACGTTCCAAGGCATACTTTACGCTTTATTTCAATTTATAAGTAAAAAACCCTTTTTAACACCAAATCCCTTAAGTCTACCCCAACGGAGCAAACAGCAATATTTATTTTAAAGCAAATAAGTTCATAAATATGTGCCACAAAGCGATGGAGATGGAGATGGAGATGAAGAGGACAGCAGCAAGCGATTAGGCGATTGCTGGTGAAAGGATTCGTCTGGTTTGGCTGTTGAAAAGCGCTCGAAGCGTGCTTCTCAACTTGTGTGTGTGTGTGTGATATTTCAGACAGCTTCATGATTCTGCTAATTGCCAGTGGTAAGAAGGAGTGGAGAGTGTTGAAAGCTAAAGGAGATCCTGCTGCTGATGCAATGCACATTCCAACTGGAATAAATTGAGCAGTTGCTGCTGCATCAACGATTTAAAGCCAGCAGCGGGAATTGAAGCTGAATTGAAGCTGAACTGAGCTAAGTTAAGAGTATCCATAAATCATTCTATTCATATAATTTCCAGCATGTTTAGAGAAAGGCGACGCTGTGTGCCAATAAAGTAATTTGTATAAACAATATAATTCATTGCCGACTCTCATTTATCAAAGCTAGAGCGACATGGAGACAACCCTTGCCTGCTTCTGCTCCTGAGCGAATTATCAAGCCATCGATGATGACGATGACGAACAAGACAAAGATGATAATGATGATGATAATGATGATTGTCAAGTTGACAACTGTCAACTGTCAGCAACAACAAGAACAACAACTGGAACTACATAACTGAAGACACAAGATTGAGACAGACAATTGTGTCGCACTGGGCGCTGAAAAATTGTTAAGCATTTGTTTTGACAGCGCGTTTTGACAATACAAAGGCAGACAAAAACACGACGAACGAGGGGAAGAGGGGAATGCTATCTCTAGCAAGTTGAAAAATATGCTAAATTAATTGTGTCCTGAGACGTGTAGAGAAAGAGAGAGAATAATACAATATATGTATGAACAAATATATAGTGTATACGCAGCGTATACTTTATTTGCCTACTTATCAGTCGAGGCGAGGCAATGAAAACAAAGTATGTGTGTGTGTGTGTGTGGAACTCACGTCTTGTTTGTGCAAATTTCAATTTGTATATTACCTCATATCATATTGCATGTGTATTGAGTAAATTTCTTATGCACATGCACATGGATGCAAGTGTGTGGGTGCAAGTAGTGCAGAGTGTGGAACGTGCGTGCAGACAATGAAATTTATGGAAACACCAGACGGAATAGCAATAACCTCCACCATTTGCCATTCGCCATTCAACATTCAGAACACCGAAAAGAATATGCTACAAATTTGCTTTATTTAACATGCAAGAAAAGTTGTAAAGTTTTTTTTTTTAACACGCGATGGATCTTATTGTTGCTGCTGCTGCTGCTGCTGTTGCTGCTGCTGTTGCTGCTGCTGTTGCTGCTGTAGTGAGTTTTGTATGTGTGGCAGGGTATGGCATATTCGGATTGACGGGCTTGGGTATGCGTTTTTCTTGGCAAGCAGCATTGCAATGTCAGACACAAAGTATGTAATGTGCTTTCATGTGATTTCATTTCTGCTAGGCACACCCCGCCCCCCGCCCCTCTCCCCCCCTCTAACAATCTTACACGCGTGCACAGTTTGAGAAGTTTCTTGCAGAGACTTTGCCACGTATGAATAACTTTGACGTGATGCGCTGTCTTCTTCTACTACTTTTTCTACTTTTCACCCTCCTGCCTCCTGACACCATTTATAAGGATAGCCCGATGCTTTAAGGCACAACCTCTGGCTTAAATTGTTTTTGGCCAAACAGCAACAAGATGCACGAGCTGCCTTCGCCGGCATTGACCAAAAGCAATTTGTTGTGCAATTTGTTGCGAATTTGCTGTGCATGTTGCAAGGCGAAAGGCGAAAAAGGAAGACAACAATGGGTGTGTGTGTGTGTGTGTGTGCTGGCCATGGCAACGCTGACAGACGACAGGGACAATGTGTCCTTATTATTGTCGTAATTATCTGTAGAGCGTGCTGCGAGCGTGAAGCAAATGTAAATATAATAAAAATAAAAGCAGTTAAATGAACAAATTGAGTTGAGTTCGGTCTGCAACGTTACGGCTTGGCCTGGTCGAGGAGTCCGGTCTGTTGCCAACAGCCGTCAACGTTGCCTCTGGGCGCAAACAAGGCGTGGCAGACGAGGTGGGCGAAAGATGCAACGAAAAGGGAGCTGAATTCATTGTTGTTCTTGTTGTTTTTATAATTTTTATATATTTTTTAATTGCATTTTTATTCCTTTTACTTCTTTTCTCTCTCTTTCTCGCTCTCTCTCTATTCATTCATGTGTGCAGTGACCAAACAGTCGACAGTTAAAGCCGTAACATAAGAGTGCCCCACCTGCAACACGTGACGTATGCGTAATGTGTGTGTGAGTGATATCTTCTGCTGCTGCCGCTGGCAGATCAACTATTGAAACCAGTTAAAAGAAGCAGAAGAAGAGGAGGGGCAGTCAATGCACCTGCAACAACTGCAACATGCCACAATGATTCCAATGGTCATCAAGGGCAACTTTAATGAGTTATAAATGCTTCATGTGTTTGCCAACGGCTTTGGCTATTTATGGTCAGCTTTGTGGCCATGCCACAAAATTTAATTAGAGAGAAGAGCGCAACACTGGCTATCAACTGTACGCCACTCAGCCTGACCTTTAACCCCCAGCTGGGGTTGGCTTAACGCATACACGTTGTTGTTGTTGTGGCTGTTGATGATGCCTTATTTTATTTGCAGCATTTATCAGTAGAAACCGCAAAAGCCAGAGCATAAAGAGTGCAGAGAATGAAGGGGAGAGAGGAGAGAGGGAAGTGTAGGCGATAAACAGGTGCCACAGAATATTTTATGAATCATTTATAACTCAATAATCCTGTTGAGTTGATTTTAACCAATAATTGATTATTGTTTCCGTCGCCCCAATACAGTCGAATGCTCTTATTGCTTTTGTCCTTGCATTTGTTGTTGTTGTCAGTGTAAAATGCAGCCATAAATTTATAAATTCGTTTCAAACGAATTTGTGTGCGTTTTTGTGGCGACACAACCGCCAACGCCACCAGACACTTAAAAAGTTGCCAACGCAAAATTTAAATACAAATTTAACAGATAAATCCACACAGCATAAAACAGCTGCTTCCACAGCGACAAAGAGAGAAAGTGGAGAGAAACAGAGAGAGAGTAAAATATCCTTAACCCTTTTTATTCGAATATACACATAGTATAAACTAGCTGAACTCAAACTAAAATTTATGCAAATTTGTGGCTGCTTTTTCTGCAGTTCTAGGCACAGTTCCATGAATATTAATGAGACAACACATGGAAATTAGAATCAGCCAGCCAGCCAGCTAGTTTGTGTATATATGTGTGTGTTTGTGTGTATGTGGTAGTAGGTGTGTGGCAAGTCAAACAATTGCTGCCAAATTATGTATTTCAACACGAAGAATGTTCAGCAAAATCAAAATGCGAACATTGTTTTTAGTGCAACTGCAGAAATGAGAAGAAGAAAAAGCAACCAACCAACACTAATAATAATAAGGAACAAGCCGACACTTGCCAAAAGGTGTTGAACCAATGAATATACACATGAGCTGTGTGTGTGTGTGTGTGTGTGTGTGTGTGGTGTACGGACATACACTCAGAAAAAAACCTAGTACAAATAAGCATATTCATAGTAAATTCAACTATTTTCTGTTATGATTTAGCATTAATAACAGTTTCATCGAAACAAACTAAAATAACTTTGAGGAGAATTTAAAAAAAAGTTTGTTTTTATTAAAAGTGTATAAATGTGTTAGAAACGAGTGTTGTTAAATGAAGTGCTTATAAACAAGAGATATTTTTATATTTAATATAATAATATTTTCACTTACCTCTTGTCCATTTAAGTATAACAAAGAGAATATTTGCTCAAATATTTATTTGTCATTCATACATTACAAATTTTCTCCAAAATCAGCCAAGCTTACTTGAATTTTTGAGAATCGCGGAGTAGAGCAGTGTCTTCATTTAAACACACTAGTTTCTTGCACTTTTTATAAAAACAATTATTTTTTTAATTATGTTCAAAGTTATCTCAGTTTATTTCGATGAAAAGAAAATTGAAAGTAAGCTCGCAACGCGAGCCATGTCTGTCCGTCTGTCTGTCCGTCCGCTGGTCTGTCTTTTGATATACAAGCTTAACACTTAGTTTTAGAGGTATCGAGTAGAAGCTTTTAGCATGGTCTTCTGATATCAAAATCGGCCAAATCGAACAACTATATCATATAGCTGTCATACAAATTGTATTGTTGTTTTTTTCTGAGTGCACGAGCTGTGTGTATATATGTATGTGTGTGTGGGGGACACATACATACACACATATATGTTGAGGTGGTATTTATGGCACGGCCAGGAGGCAATTTGTGGTGTGTATAAATTTTAAGCAGTTGAAATTAATGACACGCCTCAAACACACTCTCGCACACACACACACACACACATTTGTGGCCCCACACATACACATTCACAATTAACAAAATCAGAAACAACAACACTAAGAGCAGAGAGAGAGTGGGAAATGAAATGAAAATTACGGCACAAAAGAGTGAGAAGCTCTCAGGATGAGAAGCCAAAGGGTTAAATGGAAGGTGTGTGTGTGTGTGTGTGTGTGTGTGTTCTCCTGTTTGTTGTAGCACACACACACATTATAAAGTTTTACCGACACTTAAACACCGCTTACATACACAAACATAAACACACACACACCCACACACAAACACTACACTATACTATGTATATAAAGCTGCAACAGATTCCTGTGCGCTAGATTGCATCTCGCCAAAGAGTAAAAAAAACACAACAAAAGGGTAGAAAATATACTGTAGTGGATAGTATAATACACAGAGGCAAGCGGGCTGTCTCCGAGACGAGGTCAGACATCATCAGCCGATGGATAGAGATGGCAACAACAACAAAATTACTTGCTGCATACACATTTGTGCAACACAGTTTTCGGCAGGTTGCAGCAAGCTGCTGTAAATGGATCACAAAAATATTTCCATAATAATAATATGACACTCACTTCTCTCACTTTCCGAAAGCACTCAACTTTTTCTGTCCTACAGCATTCACTTTAACTTTCAATACTAGCAAAAGTTAGCAGCTCTCAAGCTTAAATTTTCTGTGTGTTTGTGGCAGTTGACTCGAATAGTTGACACACACACACACTTGCACACACATAACTTACACATGTCCCAAAACACAATACAAAAGTTCAACTTGCTTTCTCTCTCTTTCTCTTTTTCTTTTTATACCCTGAACCCATAAAATGGGTAAAAGGGGTATAATGGTTTTTTGCAAAAGTATGTAACATGCAGAAGGAAGCATCTCCGACCCTATAAAGTCGAGTCGCTATAGCCATGTCCGTCTGCTAGATTTTGCACATAAGCTCATCTAAGTTCCAGGCAGTAGAAGTTTGTTTCCGATTTTCGATAACTATTTTCGTTTCCGATATACACATGTGATCGATAGCATAAAAATATCGAATATCAAAAATCTGAAACACTTTTTAAAAACTTGATACAAATAAAGGAAAATCTGTAAAATTTCATCGAAATCGGTTAAGAAGCACCAGAGATATCGAAGATTGAAGTTTAGGTCACAGATGCATTAAGTACACGGTACAGGATATCTCCTAGTCGAAAAATCTCGACTAGAGCCTTCATACTTGTTCAGTCTGTCGCTGCCAAGTTTGGATTAGCTGAAAAGAGGTTCAAAGACGGGCACAAAAGGGCTGAAAACATGCAATCTTTTATTTAATGAGTGCGAGTCAACAGCTCAACTTCAAATTGACACTTTTGGTCGCTGCCGAATGATTGCCATTCAGCCATGCAAAAGTCACACACACACAGACATACGCACACACACACGAATGAGTTATTAAGCCATGTTTGTGCTTGTCTCTTTGTCTCTCTTTCATTGAGAAATATTTGCAGTCAACCAGGCTGGCTTTCAAGCTGTCTTTGAGGCGTGATTTGGAAACTTTTCAAATATGTTGGCCATTGCCACTTTTTGTTCACTGCCCCATATCCATGTGTGTGTGTGTGTGTGTGTGTGGGCAAGTTAAGCCATCTTGACCAGGCCTGTCTCCGCCTGTGATCTTTGGCTAGACATTGGCAGTCATTTGATTGGAAAACTCGCTGAAGCAGAAATCGGAAATCTGAAATCGGAAATCAGGCATCAGGCCTTCTACACACTTGTACACAGCGTGTGTGTATGTGTCCTTGTGATTTATATTCCCCCCACCTACCCACAATTCAATCATCATCATCATTGTGCACCTGCTTCAGCTTCTGTTGCTGTTGCTGTTGCAAATGTGCATGCAGCTTAAGTTGGATAGCCTTGTTGCTCCATTAGCAGCAGATACGAGAATACGAAATATGCAGGCAAGGACCTAGCCCAGGACTCTGCCTACTACCACCGCAAATTAGTTTTCAATGGCAACTGTTCACTTTTTGGCCGAGAACTTTTTGGCCGGCAAACCGGCATCATTGGCAACATAAATAAATATGCCCTAAACTGTCATACATTTAGGGCATTCAGTAGCTATGCTATGTGCGTAAAGTGTTATATATAACACACTGTAGCTAGTGAGTGCACCTTTTACGTTTCTTTCGTCGTTATTTTCGTATTTGTGCCAAGTCAGCTGTTCGATGACAGTTCATTTGTAATGAGCAACTATTTTTTATTAAGCAACTAAAATACAAAAATGAATAAAACAAAACTAAACTGACTGAAAACCAATTTGATTTGTGTTTTTGATCAGAATGAGAGAAGAAGGGTTTCCAAGAAAATTATTTGTGTGTAAAATTAATTAATTTAAAATGTACCGGCTTTTACAACCAGTAAATTGCACAGTGTGACCTAATTTCATTACATCAATAATCTCGAAAACAGCTGTTTTCATACATATATAACATGTTAGTAGCAAACATACCCAGAGGCATGTTTGCTGTGTTAAAAATGCTTCTGTGTGTTTGTTGTAAAGTTTTCAAATATCAACTTAGTACTTTACGCACATAGCATAGCTACTGAATACCCTAATTGTACACATATGTACATAAGTATATCGAGGTCAATTGCACATGGCAAGTAAATGTACATTTAATAATTTATACATTTATTTTATTTGCCTTTTTGGGCTATATTTATTTTTGTGCTTTTATGTTGCCGCCAGCAGCTGCGCATAAAAAATAACAAAGCACAAAACCACAACAAATATTTAATACAAATAAAAAGTGCTGTCTGTATATATTATTTATTTTAATTGATTCCCTTTTAAAGATGCCAACCTTCAAGGCTAACTAAATACATAACGGCATCTATTTATCTTTCGGTTACTGACCATGGTCAATGTTTCAACTGCTGCTGGTCAATGTACCTCCCCTTCGTTTTACCCCCCGCCCAGCGCGACTGTCCACAGCCCACAAATTTTGTTTACGTTTTGCTGGACGCGACGAGCACATAATTTATTTTGGTCGAGATGTCCTTGCTGCTGTATCTCTCTGTGTTTGTGTGTGTGTGTGCGTGTGTGTCCGCCTCATTGCTGCCTGTCAGCGCCTCGAGATAAGCTGACTGCGAGAAATATGCGGCGTCTGTCACACCCTCCCCATCCCCTCTCCTCTCCTCTCCTAGTTGCAGCCTCACGGAATGTGCGAATAATGAGGCTGTGGCACAGGAAATGGAAGGCGTAGCGAATGTGAGCAAAATCTAAAAGAGAACCCAGAGAGCACAGAAGTGGCAGCAGCAAGAACACATAAATAAAAAAATCATGGCGGTATTTAATTGGTCACGCCGGCATACAAGCAACTGAAACTGAACCCACAGCTCCAGAGATCCAGAGAGCCACTGAAGCACCGCTGAAACTGTGGATAGTTGCTGTGAGGTTAATATGTGCGACTGATTTATGTTGTTGTTGGCAGCAGCAGCAGCATCCGACTTGGACTTGGATTCGGAACTCAGACTCAGACTCTGACTTTGGATTTGGGATTGGGAATCTGTTGGGGAGTCGGCGCCAGGCGCCAAGCGCACGCAGCACATCCTTCATCCCTACAACAAGGAGCGCTCACATGCTCCCCCCTGCCCACCTTCTTTTTGGCTTGCGTGGCTCGGCGTATTATAAATGATTTTAATAATTTGAAACGATTTGTTTAGTTCTGCATCAAGTCGGATAAACGTCAATGATTAATTAGCAGACGCCAACAAAGGACAAAGAGGGAGGCAGACAGAAGGACTAACGTTGTTGTTGTTGGTGCGGCTCCATTACATAAGCATTTTTTGTTGTTGTTGTGTATTTTTGCCATTTTTATCGCTTAGCCATTAAATTCCATGTTTCATTTCAGTGCGAGGCATTTTTGCCTATGCAAAATAAAGAAGAAGCTGAAAAAAGAAGAAGCGCCCTCTATTGCCGTTAATCAACTTTGTGTTTTGTTCGCTCATCTTCTTCTCCAAAGCGAATATTAATTGGCAATCCCCCCCCACTCCCCTCTACACCCATACAATGCTGTTTGCTCAAACTGTTTTTCTCATACGCACAAACAAACAAAAAATACACTCAAATTGTGATTCGCGCGTTAGTTAATTGATAAATAGTAAATTACAAATGTGCACATTTTTTCATGTGCACAAGCCAAAATACTTTGGCGCCTAGTGTTCAAATGTAGATAACAAAATACATATAGAACCATCAAATAAATTGCCACTAACCTTTCACAGAGTTACGTAATTGCTTGATCCAAATTGAGTACATTTTAAAGGTCGCTTAAACGACACACAAACACCAGATTTTCACTTTGTTTAGTTGCAATCAGCATTCGTTTTAACATTTGCACTAACGATTTGTTATTTGTTGTTGTTGATTTAATTAAAACACTTCACTAACTCTTTTTTCAACCGATTTAGTTTCACGCGACAAAATTACATACAATCAAATTAAAAGGCGCGCAGCAAATGTGAATACAAATAAACATGCAGATCCAAATTACAGTTACAATTGCCAATTGCACTCAAAACTTCTCACACTCTCTTTTGCTCTTCCTTGTGGCGAGCTGGCAACTCTTATAACATTTTAGTCGATGACTATCGTATAATTTACCGACATGATCTACCGATATCAATTAGAGATAATTATCGAGTATCGTAAGCCGGCATCACGCGCCTATTCTCTTTCATAGTGTTCTCATTATATATAATTAAGGATAATGGTTAAAAAGCTGGTCATTGTGTAATTTACTTTGAGAAAACATTCCTATTTATTATCGCACACCACCTTACGCGAAATCCTGTTAGTTAACATAACATAAAAGATCTGATGAGTATTCAAAAATACATTATTATTATGCACCTGAAAGGAGCCATCCTTTGCAGTAATTAAATTTGCAAAAAATTAATTATTTACACAACTGAGTATCGGGAAGGGAGACTTCAAAACCAATGTATGCAAATGCATACACAAATATTTGCCTTGAAATGTACACAATGCCAAATTGAAATTATTGTTGTATGCATACGTTTGTATGTTACTTTGGAGTTGACCGCATCCACATCCGCACGGAATGCATTTCTCGGTCAAAACTCTCATTGGAGAATAACAAACTGTTTTCTTAGCCATTTGTTGTCGAGTCAAGTGTCGAGAGTAGGATATACATTAATTTTAACATGCAACAATGTAGAAGAAGCTCCTAATTGCCAGCCAGAAAGGGGTTGGCTGAGGGTGGGAGAGGGTGGGACAGGGAAAGAGTATTGGGCATTTGATACCTGGGCCAATTTGTCCATCTGTTGGCCATTTGTCAATGCGTCATTTATTGACACATTTAATCCATATTTGTCAGCATTATTTGCCGTACAAATTTAAAGCCATAAATTGAAATACAAAGAGTTATAAATTTGTTGTTACTCCACACAGCAACAATTTATAGTGTAATTTCACACACATACATATGTACATATATACATTTTTACACTCAGTTACACTATAAATCATAATGCAAGACAAATACTTAAAATTTGCTGTTAATTCACAATTTGCATATTTATGCGTATTTATTGACGCTTCAACAAATTCCAACGATGCTTCCAGCCCTGCGTGTATGTATGTATAAAAGTTAATTCGCATTTTCGTTATAACTGTCATTATTACATTTACAATTTAAATCATCATATTAATACATTTTATTAAAAATCATTAAATAAATGCGCTCAGCTTAAGCCCATTCACATGTGTGTGTAAAGGTGTTGATAGACATGCCAGGTATTTGTTTGTGTGTATGCGTGAGTGTGTTCTGCTAATTAAAATGACCAATCACTGCCAAACGAAGCGCCTCATTAAGCTCGCGTTTCAAATGCTCCTTGAATGTTGCTTCTTGCTTTTGCCTGAGCGCATGACAAAGCCATTTAATTAATTGGAAAAATCAAGAGTTTCAATTACGTGGCATGCATTGCAAAAGCTCATTGATCGAAATCTATAGACAAACTCAAACACACACATACACACACACATTCAGGCAAGATGAGGGGAACCGATTTGAATACGGATTCCACACATATCTGTGACAGCTAAACACACAGACAGAAAGTGAGAGTATGTTAAGAGGTGGGGGAGTGGGTGTCATGTTAATTATCCACCTCACCTTCAATGCATAAATGGAATATTTGAGTCGTTTACATCTCAGTTCCGTTATATATATATCTCTCTCTCTCTCTCTCACACTCTCGTTTTCATAATGCAATTGCAATCGCTTCATGTTCGATTAGTTTGAGTGCGAATTGATGAGTTATGTTAATCACTTTTCGTTTTGCACTCAAACACTCAATGCTCACTTAATGATGTGAGTTGCAAACACACATACACAGGTGTTGAGTGCGTTCGATTACTTAGTATAATTGAATACTCCTTGAGGATAGATGAATGGATGGTCTTCTTAATTTATGTCTCTGTGTTTACACTTTAATATCGCTTGTGCCGCACCCGATGCACACACCTCTTTGTCACACCGGTTGTACAATTAATTAATAAACTGCACTCACCTGGATGAGTGATTGTCTTCAAGGTGCAATAAAAATGACACCGTTATTATGTCGACTTACAGTTAACAGGTCACTGGGCGTGTGCAGGTGTTGATTAAATGGATTAACACGCACCCTGTCCATACTTTTTCAGTGTAATGATGCCAAATAAATCGTCTTGTCTCAAAAAAGTATTCTAACACTATTTTTCATTACTGTTCAGTTGTTGCTCTGTTTATTTGATAGCTTTTTTTTTGCATATTTTGCCCAACTTCAGCTGCTGACTTCAGATACAGGAGAAGAAGAGGAAGAGGGGGGAGAAAGGGCAGTGCCCGAAGCTGGGCTATAAATTTATTGCTGAACTTTGAAATACCACGGCCGCAGCAGCTACTTCCTCTGGAGCTGAAAGTCGAAGTCGAAGCGTTTTAAAGCAAAAAACTTCTGCAGATGTATTTTTCGCAATTATCCTTGAAAATGCAGCTTCGAAAGTTTGGAGCGTGTTGAAAGACGCAACGGAAATGTGTTTGTGGAAGGGGGGGAGGGGGCGTAGTTGTGGTTGGGGTGTTGACGAAGCTGCGAATAATTTATTAGTTGCGTAGAGAAATCATTTGTTTGTCCTATTTTGCTTTTCATTTTTGTATTTGTTGCTCCAGCTAAAAAGTTTTAGAGCGACTGGTAGTGTGAAAATAAATTAAAAGCAATGCACAGTTTTAGAGCAACTGTGTACGACCATTTGGGTTGTGCATTGGCTAAAGTTTGAGTGTAGCTGTGCCAAAGCGAATAAGCAGTTTTGGGACAGCTGGCAGGGTGCGAGACCTGGCTAAGTTGTGATTTTATTAAAATTGAGCCTTTGTGACCACGCCAACGCCAATGCGGCTAGAACAAAACTTACAAGTTCGTGTTAAGCGTTAAGCTCGTTTAAGTTAAACGTTGCCAGCAGTGATGAGGACGAAGAAAAAAAACGTAAAAAAGCTGATGGTTTTTTTTTAATAATTAATTTAATATATTACATTTCATTACATTTCACATTTACACAATAATATGACGAGAATTGCAACAAAGGTTAAGAGTTCCTTAAAATCTATGCATATAGTATATATTATATGTATGTAAAGACCGCTTTGCTTAACTTACACAAAAGCGAATTGCGTTTTGATTAGAAAAAGGTTTCGATTCGGGTTTTTTTTTTTTTTTGTTTTTCTTTTCTTTGATTACGATTAGCAACTAAATAGTAGTTTCTAATTATATATAAGTATTAACAGCTGAGCACCGAAAGACATCGCTCTCTAATACCCCGATTCCACTAGGCTTCATTTATCATAACAGCGATGTCGGTAATGCAGGTCGTTCCACTATCAATCCAACTGAAACTGCGTACAATTTTAACAGCTGAAATTGACAGCTGTTTGATTTTCTGTTATACTCAATTTGGCACTGTTCATAACCAAATATCGATAAGAAATTTGGTATTTTTGTTGGCTACAGGGCTGTTAAGCTCCTCTGTTAACGAAAGATAAGAATCTTCGTAACAGCCAAAGTCCGTAAATAATTTATCAACTGGTAGATGTCGATTCCAACTGAGCGAAATTGAGTATGATTCAGATTCACTACAAATCGATGCTGCATTACCGAGTTCCAATTACATCCGTGCATCCGGCTCTAGTGGAATCGGGGTATAACTCCCTCACCCGCTCATTTTGTTTTGGCGGTGCGTAAATTCGATGCTGATAGGAGCGATCGGGAGGAAGGTGGAGGCGTGGGTCGCTCATCGACATGGTAGCCGTTGTGGCGCCTCCCCGGCATCTCCTGCTTGCGTCCCATACGGCTCAGTGTGCTCGCACTGGTTGCTCCATTATGTGGCGGCGGTTTGCGTGGCAACGTGGATGTCTACAGAAAAAAGGATTCCCATTAAGACTCATCGTTTAGGGAAGTGTTGGGAAACTTACGCGCTTGTTCTGCTCCTGCGAGTAGTTGATCTCGTAGCCTTCGCTGATGTGCTTGGGCTTCCACGGAGCCAGCATTGAAACGGAGCGCGAAACGGTGCGCGTCATGGGCTGCAGGGGCGGCTTGCCATTAACGGCCGATGATCCTGGTGCACCAGCCTTGCGTAGATCCTCGCGCGACATGGAGCGACGACGCAGATTGTATGGCTGTGGTATATCACCCACGGTGGTTGCATGCAAGTAAACCACACTGCGCTGACTATGCAGACTCGACTCTCCCTCGGTGCCCGAACTCTCGGCCGGATAACGCTCACGATCCCTAGAGAAGGTCAGAAAGTAGTGATGTAATGGCATCCACAATATGCTCAACGATTACTTACTTGTTATAGCCACCGCCGCCATCTACTGCACTGGATGGCAATCCTCGGCGGTCTGTGCTGCGTGCTGGCTTTGGCGGACCGAGCAGCGGTGGCACATCCTTGGAGCGTTCGAGCGACATGGCACGCTGGGCATTGCTGCCACGCTTGTGTCTCTCCACTGGCTCCGGCTCTGAGCCGCTCTCCGAGATGTCGTGGAGCTCGCGAGAGCGCGAGTAATGACGTCTCTTGCGGAAATCAACCTCGTCGCTGCCATTCGGCTCCAGATGTTGCATGGAGGCGGCGCGTTGCCGATTCGATTGCGAGTTCGTCGATAGACTGTGGCGATAATCACGCGACGGCGGCGGCGGACTTCGGTCCAAGTTGTAGGCGCTCTGCGAGTGCTTCGACTGTGCCAGCTGATTGCGACGGCTACGGAGAACAAGAAAGAAAGAGAGAGAGTACAGTTGAAATTCACTTGTAACTTGATTAATCACTAACCGAGGCATGCTGCTGGCCTTGGAGATGGTTGGTGGATTCGAGTCCAAGTCGGTGTCGCCAAAGAAACGCAAATTCTTCGCCGGTGCCGCAGATGCATTGCGCTTGGTTCTCTTCAGACTGGAGGTGGCCTCGCTATGTCCATTGACAGATACATTCAACTACATAAAGAAAGAAAGAAGTTTAGACTCTATTGTTGAAACAACAAGTAAGAAGGATCTAGTCGAGATTTTCCGACTAGGAGATACCCTGAAGTCGTGTATTAAAATCACTTGCAGTAGTGCAGTTTTTCTTGTCTTAACTTTAATATGAAATATCTCCGGTGTTTCTCAACCGATTTGGACGAAATTTTCAGAAAAGTTTTATCGTTATTCATTATTTAAACACCCATTTTTACATTTTCCAAATTCGAGATTTTTTTGTAATCGATAATTTGAAACAAACTTGTTCTGCTTACGGTAAAGAACTCTTATTCAAAATCTGAAGTCTTTAGCTCTTGTAGTCTCTGAGATCGACGGACGGTCAGACGGATATATATACTATATAGGGTCGGAGATGCTTCCTTCTGCCTGTTACATACTTTTCATGGGTTCGGGGTATAAAAAAGGTGCTGCTGCTGTTTACCTGCTCCTTGGGATTGCTCTTGGCCCGTCGATCGAGTGACTTGAACCAGCCAATTTTCTCTGGTCTCTTGACGGGCGTGGATGTAACCGTTTCCTTCTTCTTGGGCGGCTTCTCTGTGGGGCCGCGCTTCAGCAGCAGGGGACTAGCTTTTGGGGTGGAGAGGCGACGTCGCATCGAGATGTCCAGAGTCTGTAGGAATTTGAATTTGGTTTAGTTTAGTTTCGGTCACGTTTTGGGGCTAAAACGGGTCAAAGGTTTGTGACCATTGCAACAAGTGTTGCAACAGCAACACAGCAACAGGTTGCTGTTGCCGCACAATGTGGGGCAGGTGGCCTTTGCACGAGCCTTGCCACAACTCATGCCTATCTAATGAGTGGCCCTGTTGTTACTGTTACTGTTGTTGTTGCGCCCCCACAAGCAACAACTGCCACAACAATAACAATGTCAGCTCACGTTGCAAACAAACTTGTTTTTGCCATTTGGGTTTTGGTTGCTGTTGGCCCACTTGCAGTTGATATTATTATTGCAAATAGCATTAGGCAGTTAGTAAAAAACAGAAAAAGAGAATGAGAATGAGAATGAGAGAGAGAGAATGTTTGTTCTAAACGTTCGAATGGAATGTCAAACAATTCAAATTCGATTTGGAATTTGGAATTTGATTTTGATTTTGACGCTTACGCACCCACAGTGTAATTAAATATTCAAATATAGCCGCTTGGAGCCCGCCTTAATATAGTTTATGGCTCTCGCCTGGCCAATAAATTAGCTAATAACATTATTGGTCTTCTTCTTTGGTCTTGTAGAATCTTCGAAATGAATGCCAGGCACTTTATGTTATTTCAGTGAAACATTTATTGTGCGATTTCGGGCGTTTTTGTTTTGTTGTGTTTGGTTTTGTTTTTTATGGCCATCGGGCATGAGCATGAATAATAGCCGCATACTGTCCAAATCGTTTACCACCACTCGAAAGTTATGAGCACCTCATTCTTGTTCATGTTGCTGTTGTGGCACGCAAACTCATTTTGACAACGGTGCCACACCTTTCGATTTCGGTATTCAATAAACCACAAAACACAATCGAAACTTCTTTTCGACCTCTCTCTCCCTTGCAGAACAATGCTTTTCCTGCAGGATGAAATTTATAGCACACACAAGATGCTAATTTGTCTGCATTCACAGAACAAAAAAAAAAAGGTGTTGCTTTAACATCCGCTAGAACAAACTGTTGCACATTATTTGCAACATCCTCTCTTTAAAGACTCCCATCCCAAGGTCTTGCAAGCCTACAAATCCGCTCAAGCATTGCAAACTGCACTTGCACAATGGCTTTGGGCCAACACACACACACACACGCACACACAGTAGCCCCAAAAACGGTTTATGCAATGACTAAAATGGAATCTTTTTTCTGTGCGCAGCTTAATCAATTTCTCATACGCCCCGTTCTCCGCTTCAGCTGTCAGCTTTCCTAATTTTCGAGAGACAGAGAGATAAGAGAGAGGGAGAAACTAACAGAATGACAGAATGAAAGACTGAGTAGCTGACAAACAGACAGCTGCTGCTGCGTGGGTCTCGCTTAACGCTTTTGTTCTAGCTTAAACGTTGAGTTGACTTAAACGCCTCGTTGCTGAACAGTTTTGCGATTTGCAACTCTATTTGGCCAGATACCCTTCCATAACCAAAGGTGTTACAGTTTTGGCATAAGGTCTGTTAAGTAAAGTTCTACTAAATATTTGCAAGAGAATTCTTTCTTGATTTGATTTGATTTGCTTCTCAGTCGCATGTGCTTAAATCTCTAAGTGCCCGGGACTGAGTGACTGGCATGACGTCTTGTCACTGCACCATTTTTGGCTAGAGCCAGACGCCCACCTGGGCAGTCAGTCCAATCTGGAGACAGTGAGCAGGAAATGCGAAAACACACAATTCGCAACTTGGGGGCGAAGACGACGACGACGACGACGCAACGACGCAAGTTTTGATTAATTCGAAATTAATAATAGCCAGGCCCATGACCAAATCTGTGTCTGTGTGCGAGTTTTAAGAAGCTCGCTAAACCAAAATGTGACCCAACAAACGCATTTGAAGTTCAACGAACTCATCGCCGGTAAGCGAGCCATCAATTGGCGATTAAGAGCTGGGTCAGACTTAGGCCCAATTTCTCAATGTCCAGTTAAACTTGGAATAAGTTAACTGCGGAAGAAATAAGCTATTTGGTTTTCTCAAAGCCAGAGTTACCTATAATCGATATATCGATATATAAGCTGTTCGCCTTACGATGATTGTATTAATATTTATATATAGGCACTTAGCATCGGTATAAGTAGTAAACGGACCTCCAGGCATCGGATAAGTAAGTGCTAACCGAACATTGAGAAACTAAAATTCGACTAAACTTAGAATAAGTTGACTAACCGGAGGTTGAGAAATTGGGCCTAATACCCCGATTCCACTAGGCTTCATTTAACATAACAGCGAAGTCGGTAATGCAGGTCGTTCCACTATCAATTCAACTGAAACTGCGTAAGATTTTAATAGCTGAAATTGAGAGCTGTTTAATTTTCTGTTATACTCAAATTGGCACTGTTCATAACCAAATATCGATAAGAAATTTGGTATTTTTTTTTATAAAAGTGCTGTTAGGCTCCTCTGTTAACGAAAGATGAGCATCTTTGTCCGTAAATAATTTATCAACTAGGAGATGTCGATTCCAACTGTGCGAAATTTAATATGATTCAGATTCACTACGACTCTAGCGGAATCGGGGCCTTAGATATGTATTTACTTACCTTTGGTTCGCGTGAGGTCTCCTCGGCTAGGGTCTGATGTTCGCGATACCGCGAACGCATCTCCTCCTCCCGCACCATATAGCGCTCCCGGTCTTTCGAACTCTCCTTCTCCCTCTCCTTCTCTTTGTCTTTGTCGCGGCGACTTAGAGTGCTGCTCGTTGCATTGGTCAGACGCGACTGGGCATCCTTCTTGCTGCTGGAGACATTGCTGCCACTGCTGCGTCCACTGCCCCCATTGCTGCCACTGCCCCCCGTGCCCGTAAACAGTTGCTTCACCTTCTCAAAGCCTCCGAGCTTCTTGGTCCGCTTCAAAGTGCTCGATTCCTCACGCTGCTTTGACTGCGACTTTGGCTCCTGCTCCTGCTCGCGACGCCTTAGCGTGCTCGTCGAGACCGGATACTTGTCCAAATGTGGATCAAAGTGGGAGCCATCGTCAATCGATCTCTCGCGATAGATATAGCTGTGCTCGCGACGATGTCTACGCTGCAGTTCCAGCTGCTGAGCGCTCTCGCGGCGCTCCTTGCGCAAAAAGGACTCGCAGGCCCTCATATCATCGAGGGGCGTGCGTTTGCGCCATCTACGGAAAATAGGAAACTCAATTTATAACTTGTGCAAAAAGAGATTAGGGTGCAAGCTTACCTAGTGGTTAAGTCGCCATTGAAGGACTCCTTGCGAAAATCATTCTCAATGCCCGAGTCGCCCTTGTCGAAGCTGCGTTGTTGCAACTTGTCTCGCTTGAGGCTGCTCTGCCAGTAGTCCTGCTGCTGCTGCTGCTGCGACAGCCTGCCGCGCTCTGTGATGCGCAACTCTGGCGAGGATCTGTACTGATCCGTGCCCGTTAGCTGCGAGTCCAGGCTCTTCGGTTCCTGCTCCAGCTCCGGCTGCAGTTCACGTGGCGAGGAGCCCAGACGCTCTCGATGCCGCGACTCTCGCACCTGTCCATCCTTTTGCGTCTCCCGCACATAGGTCTCCTTGACACCGCCGTGTCCATCGTCATAGTACTTGGTGTGCCTGTACCGGGAGGTCTTCTCCATCTTCGGCAGCGTTGTGCTATCAGGCACAGGATGGTAACGTTCCTGTGTTCGTTCCCTTTCCCGCTCGGGGCTGTAATAATCACGCACCTGTTCCCGCTCTTGCCTGGTCGTATGACGCTCCAAGGTGGCGCCCTCGCCAAAGCGTCGTGTCAGAATGCGGTTCTCCAGCTGCGCCCGTCTGTAGCCCAACTCGTCCAGATAGGGCGCCGGACTGACGCTTCTGATGACCGGCACAATTGGTGGCTCTGGCCGCCGCTTGGGGAACTCATCCTCATAGTAGAGCTTGCGTGTCTCAAAGCCCAGGCCCTCATCCTCATCGCTGAGATTGCGCGGACTGAGCTGTTGCCACGGCGACGGTGAATGGGAGCTGGCCAATCTTGCTCCATTCTGCATGGGCGAGTAGCTACGTTGTGGTCTATCATTGGCCCTCGGCGGTCTGGGTGGGGCTCGCGAATCCTCGCTGTGATCCAGCTGGGCGTAGGTGATGCCCTCGTTGGGCCGTATGTAGGAGAAGGCCGGCTGACTAATGACCGGCTGGGGCGAGAAGCGTTCCATCGAGAGCCGCTTGACCAGGCCGTTGACTGTGCGTCCTTTGGTCAGCGGCAGGCGCTCGGCGGGCAGCTGTGAACTATGCATATTCTCGCTGGACTTTGACTTGAGCGTCTCGATGCGATCGCGTATTCCAGCTGATATATGGGAGGGTCCTGTATGCAACTGTTTATCTACGAAGGCGCTGTCCAGCTCCGTTAGACCCAGTTCACTCTCATTCTTCTCGCGGACAGTGACAGCATCTGATTTGCGGCGCTCGCGTTCCCGAAAGTAGTCCTGCTCGAAAAAGTCCTCCCTGTGGGACTGCTCGATGATGGGACTGAGCTGCTGCTTGGGATCGTTCTTCTTGTTTAGTTTGCTGCGTGAATCCTTGGGGGTGCTGCCCACATCACTTTTACTGCGAACTAAGCGACGACCGCCGCCGTCCTCAAAGCGTGGATCTCGCTCCAAGTGGCGCGTGAAGAGCCCAAAGATGGAGGGACGTTTCGAGGCTGGTTTCGAAGCTGGTTTCGAGGCTGGTTTCTTGGCAGCCGCGTCGCTCACACTGCGTGCCACAGGTTTGCCCCTCTTGCGACGCGTGGGCAACGAGTGAAATCTCTGTGAATCGTTCGAGGCGCTTTGACGCTTCTGCTTCACACGGAACGTGGGTATATTATCCCCGTTGGCTGCCTTGCTCTGATGCTGACCCGCCTGTGCTATTACTAAAGCGGCCTCCTTGCGTATATCCTCCGGATCAATGTCGGGCGGCAGCTGATGGTAGCTCTGTGGCAAACTCGGATGCGGCGGCTGCAAATCTCTCGTTTCGTAGTCGTACTCCGAGGGCTCGTTGGGACGCTTACCTAAAGGAAGACCCAAAAAGAGAGAGATGTGGAGAAGGAGATAAGCAAGAGTTCGCATTCATGTAATGACAATTAGCGCCGGACTTCGGACTGAGTGATGATGTAATGCATAGCCAGCTTTGAAAGTGTGAATTGGCAACAGCTGCCTGCTAAATAAGGCAGCCTGTTTGGGGCCAGCTTCAGCTGCTAACAATGGATTTGGCATTAGCCCACGTCTCGCTTGGAACGTGTAGTCTGTAATCGGGCGCTGTAAGCGCTAATGGCCATTGAAGAGATGAGAGAACGAGGCGCTACTTGAAGATCATAAAGATTCTTCAGCCACTTCCTCACTTGCTGTTCTTGTTGCTCATAATCATTATTATTGAATAGCCCACCAAAAAGAAAAAAAAACACAACAAAAAACGTGCCGCTCTCTATTCTTCTTCGACTATCTCGTCGCTCGAGAAGCAAACCCAAAAGTGATCATCATCATCATGACCAAAACAAGATTGCTGCTGACCAGCTAAACAACAACAACAACTGAAACGTGCGTGTTCTTTGATAGCTTTTTTAACTCTTTGTTTCTTCATTTTTTTTTTTTTTTTTCAGCTCAACTCAGCTAGCTTTGAACGGGAGCAATCACAACACAACAGTCCGACAATCAGCACTTGTTAAGCGATAGAATATGTTGCACACACACTCACACTAGTTTCTTGCCTTAGTCATTTGTTTTAACTTGCGTGCCAACTAACTGCACTGACCTTGACTTTGCGCCAAGCTGACTGATCGGTCGACCAAGCTTCTAGCAAAAGCCCTTCCAAGACCAGAAGATAGCATCATTTTGGATTTTTAGATTATAGGATAGATTATATCGTTTTTTTTCGAAATCGCGTTTTTTGCATTTTCTAAAAGCCCTCTCCCAAATACACATTTCTGCAAAAATTCGATGTGCTATGATTAAAAATAACGAAGTTTTAGTCAATTTAAAAAAAGCCTTTATATACTTCTCCTGTAAAATAACAAAAATGCGAGTTACGTCCTTTCTATATTAAGCTATCGATATATCTTTCTTCAACTGATTGCACTTTCACAGGCTGTCGTCATAAGAGTGAGCCTGATAATCAGATATGACAAGTTGATAAAAGTCTACTATAAATACTTTATGCGTTGTTTATGCCACAGCGATTGCAGCTTGCCAAAATGATGAGCCAGCCGCAAGCAGCGATCAACAGCGCGTTTATGCCATATGTGTCAAGGTAAAATGTATATAAGTATTGTGTGTGATGGGTCGACATGCGAGGTTGAGGTTTTTCTTGAGGAGCCACTCGCATGTTCATCACTTTGTGGTTGTTTGTTGCTGTTGTTGACTGCTGCAATGGCGTTGAGAAGAATTGCGTTTAGCTGGAGGTGTTTTGGCCGCATTTTGTGGCTGGCTGGCTGACTGCTTGCTTTTGGGCAACAGGAAAACATAAATTGCGACTAAGCGACAGTTGCCAGCGAAACTGAAGCTCCAACGTCAATGTCGACTGTGTAACTGAGTAACTGTAAACGCAGCATTCCCAGAGATCCAAGAAGCAGAAAAGCAACAAAAACAAAAACAAACAAGTAAGAAGGCTCTAGTCGAGATTTCCCGACCAAAAGATACCCTGAACCCGTGTATTAATATGACTTGCAGTAGTGCAGTTTTTCTTGACTTAACTTTAATATAAAATATCTCCGGCGTTTCTTAACTGATTTGGATGAAATTTTCAGAAAATTTCTATCCATACCCAATATTTCAATCGATTGCATGTGTTCATCCTAAACCAGAATAGTTATCGATAATTTGAAACAAACTTGGACATGGCTTTATCGACTCGGCTGTTGATGCTGATCAAGAATATATATACTTTATGGGGTCGGAGATGCTTCCTTCTGCCTGTTACATACTTTTGCACAAAACCATTATACCCTTTTTACCCATTTCATGGGTTCGGGGTATAAAAACTTAAAAACAATGATCGCTAAAAAGTGGCTCTGGTTTCTACGAGTGCAGCTATGATTGATTGCGAAAGCAAAGGCGCACAAAGGCAAAAGGCGCTGAAAGCCATTCATTAATTTAATCATCGATCCACTTAATGAATTCGAGCCATGGCCAACGGGCTCTATGATTTGTGTGCCCCATGCCGAATGATCTCAGAAATGAGCTGGAAAATATATGCCCGAAGGAGAGAATCGCTGCGAAGTGCAAAAAGAAATTTAGAAAACTCTTTTTTTTTAACGCATTGCGATAAGGAATCTGAACCAATTTGACGGCCTTTTAAAATTGCAAGCTGCTTGGCAAAAAAAAAAACCTGCAAACTTGCCTCGTCGCCTGTTCCGGTTTTGTTTTTGTTTTTTGAGTCGCTTTTTTTGCACGCAGCTATAAAAAACATGTACATAATTTGGATTTCGTGATAGCCACAAATCGTAGCACACTGACCAAGTCCCAGACAAATAAATAATAATAATACTTAGTTACTAGTTGTTGTTGGTGTTGGTGTTGGATTGGTATGGTTTCATATTTCATTCTTGACTTTCACTTGAGCAAATCTTGCATCCTGTTTTTGCAGTTTAAATACAAAAATATATACATGTATGTAATCATGTAATCATGTAAACTTACTTACTCAGCAATAGATACAAACTCAGCAATAGATAAGCTAGAGTTAAGGGTTGATTTTTTTGAAGTATAAAAACCAGTACTGAATCACAACACCAACCGTGATATACTCAACACAGTTGATGATGGGTATAAGCCACAAAATGATTCATATCAAGCTGTCAACTTGGTAGGTAGATAACTAGCTTTTAGGGCTGCCTTCCACTACTGGTCTAAGAGTTCAATTTGCTGCGCTAATGAACTAACGGGGAGGGCGGAGTGTGGGAGTGGGGGAGACACATGCGAAAGGCAAAGATCTTGCGGCTCATGGCCATTCGCCAGCCAGCCGCATGCCACATCGATGTGGCGCGCCTTTGGGGCATTTCAATTAACCTGCGCACTTTCGATTTCATTGGATCAGGGACCTGACTGGGCCTGGGCCTGGCAACAACGACTTCGAGCTTTATCTAGGCGGGTCCCACAGCACACAGATCGGAGCAATTCCAATGCTAAACGGCTGCGCACTCATTCCAGAATTGAAATAATTGAATGCCCTTGTGCGCTTATCGTTGAGCACAGCCAGGGTTCCCATGCTTCCCAGCTCTTACTCTAATCACATCAAAAGAGATGCCGCGCTGCGTCCTTGAAGCCAGAAGGCTAAACCTCCCCTCCGATCCCTCTCTGTCTTCCCAGCTGAACAAGTGACAAGTATGCAAATAAGCCAATGTATTTTGACATGCGCCTGCTCGAGAAGCCGGCTAAAGCCGCCTCTTAAGAGAGCCCCCCAATTAAAATAGCTGCAATGAGTGCTCGAGAGACTGTAGTTGGAGTTTAAAGTAAAGTTTGAGCTGTTGGTTGTTGTTGTGTGTGTGTGTGTTAAAGCTGTTGTCGAATGGCTTTCAAAACAAAAACAAATAGAAACTTTCGCTAAAGAATGGATGCGGTTCATTCGCTTAAAGCAAAAACTGAAGACTAAAGCGACAAACGTGTTTCGCACAGCAGCTGTCAACAGCACATTAAGTGAGAGCAAACAACAACAACAACAACACATATGAGTGCCAAATCTTTGTTTGCTAAATATAATTCGAGACTCATTTCAATACACACATTTCGATAAACAAATGACGCAATCTTTGGCAATTCAAAGCAAGATTTTTGCGCTCACTGGAGTTGGTAAAGTTTCGAGTGGATGTTGCTGCTTTCTGCTGATTGGGCTGATCGACAACTCCATTTACCATTTACCCAATAATCGCAATAATAATAAGCACTGGAGTACACACGTTTTATAACTGACTGGCGGTCGCGACAACACAACACAACACCCAATGCCAACCGGGTAAAGAACCTGACTGAGACACAACAACACGACTTGGCCAACAACGACGCTGCTAACTTGGCTCACCGCTGCCTGCTGCCTACGCCAATGTCACAAAAGCAAAATAGTGCGAATTGGTGGGCAGACCAAAAGCCCAAAATGAGACTTATTAATTAAGTTTCATACTTCTTTTTTTAGCTTTGCTTTGTTGAAGCACTATATAAAACAGAATATGCAAATTGTGAATTAAAACCAAAAAAACATAAATGGCATTTTAATGGTGGCGAGATGGCGTGCGCTCGATCTTTGTCTTCCTCTTCATCTTATGCGGGTGTTGTTTTTTTTTTTTTAACTACATAGTACGTAATAATCAAGTTTGACAAATGCGAGTGAAAATTGCGTAGTAAGCAAAACAAACAAATGAAACTACCCGCGACTTTAAAATACGTTTTTAGAAATGGCAAAAGTCGGAAATGTTCAACTTTTTTTTTTATGGCAATCAAAATTAATTAATTAAAATATATGGATATGAGTGCTCATTAAAATACGTATGCATTATGTATGTGGCAAACGGGGCACTAAGCTCATTAAATTACGTTGCAAATTGCAAGTAAATAGCATTACGTAATCGTACCAATTACGACAACTGGCTGCAAGATCAGTTGCCATAATATGGAATCGATTAAAGAGTCACAAAACGAACTCTCTGCACATGATTATGTCATCCAGCCAGGCACTAAAATAACAATAAGTTCAAGTGCAAGCAACAATGAATGCAGCTGTTCTCAATCTTACAATCCACGAAGATGAACGCCCAAACAACAATAACAACATGAAGCAGCCCCTGAAGCTCAAGTTGTATGTTTTTTACTTTTTTTTTTTTTTTTATTACAGCTCGACTTGTTTTTGCCAAATTTGGTCGCTACGCAAGGTTGAACACGCGCTATACGACTCAGACTCACACTTATATTCGCACTCGCACATTCGCGTTCATAAGATTGTTATTTCTGTTTGTCTTGTCCCAAGAGAGGTTGATCATCAAGTGAGGCTGAAATTAGCCGCTTTGCACTCAACAGCTCATATCAAATGTGGCCATATTAACTTAAACATACATATACATATATGAGAGCTGAAATTAAATCATCATTTTATCTGTGTGTTCCTCACATAATTGCCTCAATTTGCATGTGAGCACAACAAAGTCGTTTAAAACATTAACTACTACGTGTCGTTAAATGTTAAACGTTGGCGCCTTGGCCGTTTTGGAGATAGGACTTTAAGATACTCAAATGTCAGAAATAAATCTTATTTAAAATGCCTCATCAATCTAATGAGCTAACTAACTAACAGACAAAAACTTTTAACAAATGGGAATAGTGGAAGAGCTGACAACAAAAATAACCAAAAGTGTTGATTAATTGTTGACAATTGTTGAAAGGCTTTTGGACTTGCTGCCAAGGCTGCAAAGTTTGTGCAATTTAATTACAAAACAGAATCAGATCAAACCATATGTGTATAAAGTATAAACTCATAAGGAAATTCAAGTCGACCAAAAACAAAAGACTCAGGCAACGAACGTGGCATGCCAATTACAAAACCCAAACATGCTGAGACAAAGAGGGAAGAGCGCACAGACGCATCTATTAGAGCTGGGTAAATAATTTACATTTCTGCCGCTTTTGTCATAATCAATTTTTAATTTCTTCATTTCAGACAGTCGCCATAAATTGCATTCTGGCTTCATTTTTTTTTTTTTAGCTGAAATGAATCGCACTGGCCGGCAATTAAATTGCTCTGCTGTTGTTCTTCTTCTTGTTCTGCTGCCAGACATAATCATAACAATAATAATGTAGTCGACTCGGGAGACAAACAGCAGTAGCAGCCACATATATTTTTAAATGCGACTGCCACTGATGAGTTTTTTTCTTTCTTTTTTTGTTTTTTGCACAGCCTCTCGAGAGATGTGCAAAGTGATACTTTGTGCAGCTTGTAATGCCTTATAAAATATCTACTTATTTAAAATAGTTATTGCCTGGTGTGTGTGTGTTTGTGTGTGTGTAAGAGTCAAGTTGTTGTTGGTGGTGTTTGTGCTCTCGTGAGCTCTCAAGGTAAACTACATTTTATTGTTGAGGCGGCATTGTTACGAGCATTGCTTTTGGCATTCGCGTTCTGGCTTTATTATTCGCCCACTTACTATATAAATAAATATAAGTGTGTGTGTGTGTATTTCACACTTTTATATGTGTGTGTATGTGTGACATGCAATCTCAATATCATCAGCATCATCGGAAGAATACTTCGTCAAAAATAGTTCAAAGAATATTGCAACTGTTCGATATGACCAGATGTCATATGTTGCTGTTGCTTTTGTTGTTGTTGTTGTTGTTGTTGCTGTTTGCCCATTTCGAAACTAAATTGAAGGTGATTCGCTTGCCTGATTTGTCGCACCATCTTAGAATCGCCAGCAGCAGTTAATTAGTTAGTTAAAAGTTATGTAGTCATTTCATTCATTTGCTGTTGTTGCTGTTGCTGTTCAGCGTGGGTTGTTGTTGTTGTTGTTAGCGGCATTGATTGACCAAAATTAGCGTGTATGTAAGTATGTGTGTGTATATAAATATCCCGCCAGTTCACTTTGTAGTCAGTTCCAAAACTCCACTAGTTCTCAACTAGTTATTTTGCAACTAGTTCTCAACTAGCTATTTTGCAACTAGTTCTAGAACTGTTTCTAAGTAATGCGAGGTGGAGTCACTTGTAAAACGTTTTTTCTAAACAAGGAATGCGAAGTAAGCTAAGCTAGATAAGTGTGAAAAAAAATGACCAATGGTTTTTTCTCTAATTTCTAAAATTTCTAGACAGCATGGGAACATCAGATATTGCCAATGTTTGGATTACACAAAATCTTGGAGCATGAACCATAATACTACTCAATTGAACAACAGTTTTTTTTCAATACTGTCTTTTTTTACTCAAAGTAGTCAGTTGGCAACTAGCTCTAGTTTTGACCCAATAGAACTAGTTCAGAACTAGTTGCCCTCGTAGGACATCCCCATGTAAAAGTAAACAGTTGTTAGCATTAAAAAGCATTCGAGCGAGAACTAGTTATTTCCACTTTGCAACTAGTTCTAGACTAGTTCTGAACTAGTTGCCAATACTGGCGGGATATACTTATTACACAGATATTTGGCTAGTCGCTGTTCAGTATCTTTTCATTATTATGTGCATCTGCCGAAAGCGAGTTATTAAATGAAATGTTGTTATTGCAGAGTGTGTTTTGTGGTTATTGTTGTTGTTGTTGTTTTTTATTGCTTTGAGGTTATATTCCTTAACACAACACACTGACCTATGCGCTTCACGTGAACATCTCGATTAAAGCTGACACGTGGTCCGCCATTTGTTGTTGTTGTTGTTCCGTTCATTTGTTGAGGTTGTTGTGGCATTTTTGATGGATTTCGTTTTGTTTCTGGATGGATAACCGTTTTTATTGTTGCTCTTTCGCTTTAGACTTTTCACTTGGCTGTGGCAAAGTGTTAAGCTGCTGTTCCTTGCATTTTGTGATGGGTTTTTTTAGCTATAAAAGAGTTCTCAATATTGGGCTGTCAAAATGTGAAACTGCAATTCGAAATAGAAAGTAAACAAGTCTTAACATCAAATGTAGTACTTAATATTTGTTGTTAAGGTTGCTCTCGCTTGGTTAGACTCTTCACCCAGTTAGAGATTGCGACCTGGTTAAGTTTTTGTTAACTTTAGTTTACTTGCTTTATTAATGGGCACTTGACATGCGCCACAGCGAAAGTGTTATTAAAATTAAATCAAAGCTTCAAATTTAGCACACGAAAAAAAAAAGCGCCCTCATCATGGAGTCAGGTTTTTTTTTGTTTGGATCACAAGAGATCCATTTGCCGACAACGCAATAAACCATAAGAAATTAGAAACGAAAACAAGTAAATGGAGGCAAAAAATCAACTTTTTATAGGGACAGGCCGGCAGTGAAAAGAATAATTGCCAATTAATAAAAAGCCAATGACTCTGAAACCGACTTTGAATCCGAATCCCAAATGAATTAAAAAACATTGTTAAAATGTGGCCAAAGCGAATCAAGTTTGTTTTGCGTTATGCTCGTTAGCTGACAACAACAACAACATTATGAGAGTGTCTGCATACGTTATTTAATTCGCATCTTACTTGTCACATGCGAAAGACTTTGAATTTGAATTTGAAATTGGAATTGGAATTGCGATGGAGCGAAGAATATCAATACAAAAGCGGATGTGGAGAACTATTTGTATTTCTAGCTGCCGCGCTCTCTCTCTCTCTCTCTCTCTCTCTGGACATTTGGGTGTGTCCTGTAGGCAAAGAGAAAATATGTTGATTGCGATTAAGCAAACGCGATAATATTCATATTTGAATGCGAGTGAATACACAAACTCTATTTAAACAATGCATTATGCCCGAGGACATGCCGCACATGCAACATGCAACACAGCTAAGCGCGCTAAGCAGGCGCAGCAGACACACGCACCCCAAACCCACCCCCCTCACTCCTCTCCCTCGTAATGCATGCCCATTATGGCACCTGGTCAGAGGCCAGAGACTTGCAATCCAAGCCACCAAGGAGCACAGACAACAGAGTCACTTACTGGCTTACTTACAGACAGACAGACAGACAGGACAGCAGATAGCTTTTCTTCACAAAGAGGGAGAGAAGACTAGAGAATAGTAGAGGAGAAGAAGAACAAGTCGAAGTCTGAAACGCTTCGAGCTGCCAATAAAAATCCTTTACCATATAATTTGAGTGGCGATGCGTGCGCCCCAAACGTTGATGGGAAGCTGACTAGTCACCAGCACCCCCCAACCCCCTCCCTCCCCCTCACCACCAACCAGGTCGATGTCCATGTCCATGTCGATGCCGATTGCTGCGCGTTGATTGCGCCATGAACGTGATTTGTTTGTAAACACGCATTATTAAGGTGTAATAAACATAAAATTTGTAGGAGCTTCTCTCAACTATATATATACTATACAGTGAACGCTCGATAACGTGAACTAATTAAAACTAAGGGAGCTCTCAAACGTTTAATTATGTGTTAAAGTTTTCGATTGGCAAATAAATATAATGTTTTTACACCTATCCCCCGATTTACACAATGCTCGTTTTACACGATTTCGCTTTTACACGGTTCATAAACGCGAGTAAATTTCGAACATACCTGAATTCGTTAAGTTTGAATAAATGACTTAACTGCGCAGTTTTATTTTTCGTTTTACACGGTTTTATATAGGAAAAACAAAGAATTCATTTTACATGGATTTGTCTGGAACCTATCTTCAGTGTAAATCGGGGGATAGGTGTACTTCACAGCTTGTTCACGTTTTAGAGTCGTCAATGAACTCTACAATATGTTCACATTTAAAAGTGTTCAGCTTTTAGAGCGTTCACGTTAGCGAGCGTGCACTGTATTTACATATACATATACCACATTCAATTAACAAAAGTACCTAATGCAATTTGAATTTTATTTCAGTCGCAGTATTGCGTAGTATGTAGCTAATTTTATACAAATTATTTCTAAATTATACAATTATTCGCTCTTTCTTGAAAGTGGAAAAGCAAACAAAGACCCCAGAATAATAATGACTCTGAACTTGAACTTTGACATGGCGAAGAAAAACACACACACAATCAGCAAACATAATGACGGCAACTATCCAACTAAACCCAACCCAAGGCACAGTACTCACTTCCTCCGCCTGTAACGACCATGTCAAGTGAAACCAAAAGTGCGGCAACATCAGCTTGGAGCAGCAACAAACAAGTAAGAAGCCTTTAGTCGAGAAATCATGACTAAAAGATACCCTGAAAATGACTTGCAGTAGTGCAGTTTTTCTTGACTTAACTTTAATATAAAATATCTCCGGTGTCTCCTAACCGATTTGAACACAATTTTCACAGAAGTTATAAAGTTATCCATAGTTTTAACTCCCATTTTTACATTTTCTAAATTCGAAATTTTTTGTTCTGCTTATAATATAGGTGAACTTATATTCAAAATCTGAATCTAGCTCTTGTAGTCTCTTAGATCGACGCGTTACATACAGACGGACGGACAGACGGACGGACATGGCTATGTCGACTCGGTTGTTGATGCTGATCAAGAATATATACACTTTATGGGGTCGGAGATGCTTCCTTCTGCCAGTTACATACTTTTGCCAAAACCATTATACCCCTTTTACCCATTTTATGGGTGTTCGGGGTATAAAAACAAACAAACAACGCGTTCGCCCACTTTGCGTGTGTTCTCAGCGCCAGTTGCTGACCTCTGGGTTCAGGTTCAAAGCCGGATAGCCAGCCAGCTAACAGAAATTGAGTCTGTCTAAGCCTGTCTACGATCTGGCGGCCTTTTGGCCCAAGTGAAAATGAAGGTGTAGTCCAATTTGTAAGTATGGCCAAGCCCCAAGGCTCAGCACAGCAGCCAAAGCAGCCATCGAAGTCGACGTCAAAGTTATGCAAAGCTTCGGCTCTAGACTCTGCTCCCGGTGGAGCCAGCATCTCTGGGATGTTGGGATGTTGGGATGTTGCCAGTTGTCTGGAGCGCATTTTTCCATGCGTGCCGCCTTTTGCTTTGTTGGTGGCGCTCGTCCATTTGCCGACTGGCTTGGCAAATACTTAATTGCATTTCGATATCTATGCTCAGGCATCTGTGAGTGGATGCCGCACTGAAGCTCAATACTTCAGACACAGACACAGAGACAGGCCAAAGAAGTCTCGTGTTCTTCTTTGTTGCTCTGTTGTAGTGTTGGGTAAACATCGTTCAAATTGCTGAATAAGTTCGTTCGTTCTTTTTCAATTAGTGAACTAGCTCTTTGTTTTTGTTCGCTCTATTTTGTTCCCTAATTTGATCATTTTTCTTCATCGATTGTCTCTGTTCGTTAAATTTAAGCCCGTTTTGTAATGTTTTTGTTAGACCTTTACTTATTATTATGCCACAATTATAAACAAATAACTTTATAAATTAATTTTTATTTGTAGTTTGTAATTGAAAATATTGCAGGTACAAAAGGAGATCTAATGATCTAAAGTGAGCAACTGAACAGAAAAGAACGATGAAGATGAACTTTATCAGTTCGTTCTTAGTTCTTTTTTGTTCGTTCGTTCGGGAACGACACAACTCTATTCTGTTGTTTGGATCTTAGTTCGATTTTTACAACTAAATTCCCTTGATTCATTTCGCTTTACAAATGAAATTAGTAATTGCTACTCCCATTTACAGACATACTATTGCATATCTGAGCGCGCACATCTTCTGAAGATGACCAACATGACAAGCGGCTTCTTCTTCCTCCTCTTGCCCTGGCGCACTATTCTAATGCTATGCACATCCGCCCCACACACACACACACACACACACATCGCATATTGTTTGTCATCGTTTTGTTTGCTGCCGTTGATGGCCGTCCGTCAATCTTGCCTTCCCCCCAACTGCCCCCATTGTGCTTGAGCACGCTGTCATTTTCACGCTTTGTTAGCTCACTAAACTGTATCTTAAAGTCCAGCGTACTAGGAAGCGTCATGAAGCAGCCACGTAATTTTTTTTCGTATTTAGTTTATTATGTATGTTAGAAGGTTAATCTCTGTGGCATTACATTGCAACTTTTTTCTTTGCCTTCGCCTTTAAAGACTTGTATAAAAAGTAAACCTCAAGATAACTAATAGTACCATAAAATTCCTCTGTGTTGACCTAAAATGATGGGAAATGTAAATCAATTTCTTCTTTAATGGCTAATGGCATGATTAATGTGTGCTCCCAGCGGGCACAAATTTCACTTTTTCGGATCCATAATCCAATAATTAACCCGAAAAGAGAGTCTAGAGTACTATCGAGCGCTGTGCGACTTTTAACCTGTGCAGAAATCAATTAGGCACACACACACACACACTGTGTGTGTATGCGATTTAGGTTTGCCAAAATAAGCAGAAAAATCGATCGATCATCGGGGGCAACAATTGCTGTCTGAGTTTGGCCCTTTAGTGTTGTGTATAGTATTTATCAATTAAATGAATCGCGAATATTGTGCGCAATTACTGAGCAAGTTTGTTGCCTAAGTCTTTTCATATTTATACAGTTTATACAAACAACAATTCTCTCTCGCTGAGAGGCTGCACGAAACTCTCGTTGATCGGGTGTCAGTTTCGTTTTCGACTTCGTTTTCGATTTCGATTTCGGTTGCATCTTCTAGCCAACACAGTGAACATTTCCGGCAACTTGGATGCTGGCTGACATTAATGTTGATCACTGATGTCAACTTTTGAGGGACGAAGAAAAGCTGTTTTTGGCTTTAAAAAAATCGGATGATTTTTGAATCATTTACTCATTATCTTCGTCAAAAATATCATCAATTTCATTAAAATCAATGGATTCTTCATTTATGTAAGAATTCATAGCAGTGTTGTCAACTTTTGATGACGATGAAAAGTTGTTTTTGGCTTTAAATGAGAACAAAAAAAGCGCATATAATTGAAAAAAGCTGATGGTTTTCTTTAAATAATTTATTCAGTATTTTCTTTAATTATATCATAAATTACTTTGAGTTCAATGGATTCTTCTTTCATTGGGATTTAGCAACCCATTGTGCCAAGTTTGTATTAAGCTTTTTGGGACTTTAAAAATTGGCACTTTCAAACGAATAAGAAATAGCAACAACAATTTAGGGGTTCAATATAATAAATAATATGTATAATACAAATATGGTATAAAAAAAAATCCAGAAAAAGCTGATCTTTCAACAAAAAAAA
This sequence comes from Scaptomyza hsui, assembly GCA_018152825.1. Classification (NCBI taxonomy): domain Eukaryota; kingdom Metazoa; phylum Arthropoda; class Insecta; order Diptera; family Drosophilidae; genus Scaptomyza; species Scaptomyza hsui. The sequence continues at coordinate 16,967,862 of JAECXO010000002.1, forward strand.
AGCCAGATTTCCCGCTTCCCGCAATTTGCTATTTTTTCAAGCAATTCGGTTTTGCAAAAAAGCCAGATTTGACGGGAAAAAAGCTGATTTGACATCAGTGATGTTGATGCAACGGTGGCAAAGGTCAGCAGCGAAAACGATTCGGCACTTGGCACTTGAGTGCTGTTGCTCATGCAACAACGTGCTGCAGCATGCTGCATGCAATGCTCAATGGGAAAGGGCGCCTTGCATGCGATGCCTCTTCTTTGGGTCTGTGGCACAACAACAACAACAACCACAAGTCATAATCAACTGAGTAGCTAACCAACTGTGTGGCTGTGGGCCATCTTCCGTCTTGCATAAGTTCCACTATGCCACAACTACACAATATAGTATACAATACATAGTAGCAGCGAGGAGAGTTTCACTTTTTCCCCAAATCTGTCGCTGCCGGGTAATTAAAGCCAAAACCAAACAACAGCCAAACCAGGCTAGCGGTAGCTGCTGTAATATTATAATTTATGCAAATTTTGCAGAAATCTTAAACTAATTGTTATTAGCTGGAAGCGATTTAAGTTTGATGTGATTGATAGAAAGGCAAAGCAGCAGCAGCTACATACATATATTTATGACGTACAACGAGCATAAAGTAAATATTTAGGGTATTCAGTAGCTATGATATATGTGATATGTGTTATATATATTACATTGTAGCTAGTGAGTGCACTTTTTACGTTTCTTTTGTCTTTTTTGTGACAGTTTAATTGCTATGAGCAACTATGTTGTATTAAGCAACTAACAAACAAAGTAAAGCTTTCAAATATCAACTTATTACTTTACACATATATCATAGCTACTGAATACAATAAATATAACATATAAGATGATATTTGTAAGCATACCCAAAAGCATGTTTGCTTTGATAAAAATGTTTCCGTGTGTTTGTTGTAAGTATTTCAAATATAAACTTATTACTTTACACACATATCATAGCTACTGAATACCCTAATTGTATGTTGAGAGCAGCTGTTGAGATGGGTTCATTGATATGCAGTTCAAAGCATATCGTTAAATGTTGTTGACCGCTAAGGTTCGCATTGTTGTTGGGTGGCATACAAAGCAGTTTTGTCGATTGTCGATTGTCAATTGGGTGACTCAATTTCAACATGATTTCGTATTGCTTTACTTTGGACTCGCATTGAGTAATGCCACTTTAAAGTTGTGTGGCCCCATTGCATTATGAAAGCGTTACAAATTCACCTTTGATGCGCCACATTTGCCAATTGGCAGCAATCAGGTGTCTTTCCAAACGCCCATTATCGTTAACGGCAAATGGACTGGGAACAAGTTAACAATACGCAATTTGTATGCATGAATCTCAGTTTGAGTGCAGCAGCAGTCAATGTCACCTAAAGACTCTGACAAGTTGCCCAATGACATCACGTTGGCCAATTAGCCAAACGTCTGGCAACACAGACTAGAGGCAAGTGAAATTTCGGGTATCAGAAGTCGCAGCCAGACGCTGTTCTTGGAAACTCATAATTGGCTCGAGATGAAAGCTATAAGCAGTCAATACATCAATTTAATGACTTCATTGAAAGCCGTTTTTGGCCAACATCATCAAGCACACGCCCCCCAAATATTCAGTTCGGTTGCGATCGAGAGCCATTGCTAAAGGCTTAAATAAACACACAAAGTTGCTTTTCTTCAGTTAAAAGAGTTATCCATAAAAAATGCATGTTTCTTGATCAAATTATTTGGATGTGAAAAGTTTGGCAACTTTTGCTACAGTTAACCCTCCGTTTACCGCATGTTTCGATAACCGAAATATAGAAATTTTAAAGTCCTTATATCTATCTTTGTATGGCATGAATCCAGGGATTTCTTTTTGCAATTTGAAGAAAACAAATATTTAGGAAAAGTCAAAAAATTTCAGTCGATTTGCTCAATTGAAAGTGTATGTTAAAATTTGGGTCAGGCTGGTTTGCTAGTTTGCCAAAAAAAATAAAGTGATGTCGTAGTGAACTAATTCTAAAAATTAAAACAAAAATAGAAACGAAAATTTTTTCAAAAAGTACCTGCTGCAACTTTACTTAAATTCAGGTATGTTCCAAATTTATTCGCTATCACTTTGAGGAACAATTAGCTATTTTTTCTTGATTTTTAGAAATTTTCAGAATTTCATTAGTTTATGAACCGTGTAAAAGCAATATCGTGTAAAACGAGTATCGTGTAAATCGTGTAAATCCAAAATTCATGTTTCTTGACCAAATTATGGAAACTTTTTTGGGGCAAACAAATCCGCACAATAAGCGTTCCCAGGGCGTCATATTGCAGGTTGGAGTCTGCACCTGCCAATGCCAACAGCAACAACGGCAGCAACAACGGCAACACTTGACACCCGATACTGTTAAGACAAAGCCACAAGTTAAGGCCAAGACAAGCGCTGAGCTGAGCTGATGATAAGTAGATTCGATTGGCCGGCCTAATTGGGCTTTTATAATGTGTGTCTTTACTTCCGCACATATGCTTTGTTGTCAAGTGTCAAATGCTGTTTACCGTTCAATTGACCGATCAACTTCCGCTCAACAAGCAAACTCAATGCCAGGCCATGTTTGTTTGGCCTACTATATGGCTAACAAATCAAACGCGATCAGGTTAAACAATTTGTTAACTAGCACCCATTCCAGACCCCCCTTCTCTTGCCAACAACATTCACACATTTACACACACTCACAAACACTTATCAGCGATTACGCCATTTGGAAGACATTGGCAGAGTTGTGTCTTGATTTTGATTTCAGTTTTTTATACCCTGAGCCCATAAAATGAGTAAAAAGGGTATAATGGTTTTGTGCAAAAGTATGTAACAGGCAGAAGGAAGCCTCTCTGAGTATATAAAGTATATATATTCTTGATCAGCATCAACAGCCGAGTCGATAAAGCCATGTCCGTCTGTCTGTCTGTCTGTCCGTCCGTCCGTCCGTCTCTAAATATGAATGCGTCGATCTCAGAGACTATAGAGACTTCAGATTTTGAATATAACTTCTCCCATACCATAAGCAAAACAAGTTTGTTTCAAATTATCGATAACTATTCTGGTTTCCGATATACACATGTAATCGATTACAAAAAAATCTCAAATTTACAAAATGTAAAAATGGGAGTTGAAACTATGGATAACTTTATTACTTCTGTGAAAATTGTGTTCAAATCGGTTAGGAGACACCGGAGATATTTTATATTAAAGTTAAGTCAAGAAAAACTGCACTACTGCAAGTCATTTTCAGGGTATCTTTTAGTCATGATTTCTCGACTAAAGCCTTCTAACTTGTTTGTGTTGCGTTGTGTTTTGCCCCGTGGGCAATTAAAAGGTGCACGATGCGAAAGTGAATGTTGTTGTAAGGTAAGGTCACAAGGCACTGGGGATAACGCATTCATTAGCCAGCTTTTTATTCAGTTTGGTAACAAAATCAACAGTGTTTATATTTGTTGTACGCAACATGTTTTACAAACCGAAAATGTATTCACAATTCATTTTTAAATTAGTATTTAAACAAAGTGTTATTCACCCAGCGGCATACTTTTCAGATGTTTTTTTTTATTTTGTTGGTTTTGCGTACCTTAGAAATATTTTGTAGGTGCTAAATGGCATAGTAGGGTGATTCAGAAAGCAAAGGAAGCTCAATTTGCTGTCTCAATGCCTCATGCATTCAAACAAATCATCCTTGACGCATGCACACCAAAAACGGCAGCCTGCAAATGAATAACAACAACAACAAACAGCTCCCAAAAGAATGAAACAAGCCGTAGGACTGCGTACAAGGCAAGGCTGTTTGTTGTACACCATTTTTGGCCACATCAACAACAACAACAACAACAACAACAAAAAAACTGCTTCGTTTTTTGAGAATTTTCAATTTATCAGAGTGTGTGTGTGTGTGTGTGTGTTTATGCATTTATTCCCCTGCTGCTGGTTGCTCAGTTTGGCTCTGGTTTTGCACAGGTTCCTTTAAATTGACGTTTATTTCCAGACACAACAGACGACGATGAACGACGACGACGACGGCGACGGCCCCAAAAAGTCGCAACTTTCGAAAGTTTTAATGAGCACAAAAAAATGTGTGTGCGTCGAGTTAATTTTGGCGAAGCGTTTGAAGACAGCCAGACTTTAATACGAGGTGTTTTTTTTTTGTTTTTTTTGGCCAAAGATCGAAGACACCTACACACACAAGCTTACATGCAGGCCGCATGACGTCATTTTGGCATTGGCATTGAACTGAAGGTGAAGTTTGGCAACAGGAATAAACAAAATAAATATATATTCTCCACTTTATCCTTATTCCTTACTTTTAGCGTCTCCATGTTAGAAAGGGTCGCGATATGTGCAGCGAGTGCGAGGGATAAAGATTCGCCAATGTCAACAGATCCCCCAGGATCACAAAGGAGATTTGTGCATAACGCACACTTTTTAGATTGAAAAACCATATCAAAGATTGGCGTAAGCGACGCAAGTTGATTGCTGTCTCCTCAGTGTTCTCCACAGGATCCATGTGTCCTTTGTTGATTGTTTTTAAATGTTTATGCAGAAAAGAATTTTAGAATTTGATTTCGAATAAGTTTCTCTGCTGGAGAATGAACGATCAAAACTGCTATGTTTTGAGAAAATTCTAAGAAATTACACATGTATATCTAAGATATTTTGCATAAATTCAAATTCTTAATCGCATTTAAAGACTCAAATTTATGTGATTTTTTTTAGTCAAATTATAGGAATTCTTAATTTTTTCAATCATATTAGCAATGCTAATTTAAGCTCTTAGAATTGAAATCGAGCCGATAATGAGCGGCAGCGTCTAATTTTTAAATGTATTATGCAGAAAGACAAATCACAACCAATCCCTTAAATAACCAAAGATGGTGTAAACTTTCACTAAAATCTTAAAGCTTACATTGTAAGACCTTCATAATTCTATTTCCGTTCCAAGCATCCAAAATAAACGCGAACAATAAGCAAAGAAAGGTGAAGCTTTTATAATTGGTTATTAATTTGCATACAAAAATTCAAAGCACTCGCCGATCGAGTTAAACACGAACAATAATAGAGGTCGCATATTTATCATCTTAATGTTTTTGCTTGCCAAAAAATGTTCAAGAAAGAAAGTCGTCAATAAGTATATCGCTCACTCTTTGAACCCGAAATTACTTCAATTAACAGCAAAGATCAGAGCTTATTGGCCTCTGCATAGAAACCCATTAATCAGGTTGTTCTCTCTAATCCCAAATATGACTCACAAGCTTTCAAGAATGCGTTGGTTGTCTATACTACTCATACATATGCACGCCCACATATGATGTATGTGTGTAACTGGAACAGCTCTAATGATATTCTAGGGCCATAAAAGTTCGACATTCAAGCTAGAGATCAGATATTAGGTTTGTGTTTTTTATTTTTTTTTTAGTGATTTAATATTTAGTACAAAGAAGATTGATTTAGTTTGTGTTTTAAACAATTTACTTCAGATGGGTTACAAGAGTGAAAGCGTTACAGAAAGTCTTAGGGTAGCTCTACTGTACTAGTGTGTGCTAGTTCTTAAGGGTTTCACGTTAAATGTAGAACACATTTATTTCAGCTGTTAAACTTACCTCATCGGCTTGCAGTTGAAAGCAATTTGCGCAGTTCTAATTACAGTACTTGTTGTTGTTGTTGTTGTTGTTACACTTGCTAAATGCTTCGATCTTTATGAAATTGTTCGACAATCCACATTAAATTTTATTAAGTTACTCACACACATACACACACACACACAGTTACACAGTCGTTGTTAAATGTTTTGAATTTGGAATACAAATAAAAGACGCAGCTCGAAAATTACCAAAATCGTTTGCACAATTTTAGCGAAAATTTATCACGATTTGTGCCGTATTTTTATTTTGCTTTTTGCACTGCGCACAAAGTCGTTTGTTTTTTTTTTTTGCTTTTTTTTGTGTGGGTTGAGTGCAGTTGAATGGACGTGCCGATGGTCGTTGGCAAGGGGTATGAGGATGGATCGTAAGTAGAGAAACAGATGTGTTTTTCTATCGGTTTTGCTAATTGCAACTAGAGGTGAGGTGGGGGCGAATAACAGCTGGGCTCGGCGCTGACCAGTTCGTATTTGTAATCGTTGTAAATTTGGAATTTAAAATCACTCGACACAAACACACACGAGAGATGAGAAGAAAACGCACGGCGTATTGGGTTCACAGCCAGGTGAACACCGTCACGTCTAAAAGCCGACTGAAGCCACAAGTCAACTCAAAGCGTGCACGATCTGTGACTTCGACTCTGTGTGCTCGTGAGCAGCAGCAAAGCTCATCGCACAGGGAGAGCTTAATGAGCTGAAAAGCAACAGGTAGGTAGCCGGCATTTTTTTCGCTCTTGCGCTCTCGCTCTCTGCTTGTTCTCAGAGAGAGCGAAAGAGAGGTAATTAAAGCAAGTTGCTGGTAATGGCATCTATGTATGTATGTACATATGTAGTAGTACTAGTACATATCATCAGCGATGTAAACAAGTGAAACCAGCTCGCCCAAACATTCTTTGGATCTTCTTCTATCGAGACTTGAAAATAAATAGTATGGAAATTCAGCGAGCGAGCAAAAGCTGCTTGCAAGTTTGTCGTTTGTCGTTTGTTTGTGTTGGCTGCGTAGGAAAAACAAACAGTAAGCGAACCTCCCAGACAGGCAAAGGGTGTCCACACCCAGCTCATCAATCACGATCTTGGCTAGTTATAATAATCGCTGCGCTGCGTTCCATCACAAGTCATTACTCTGCGGCTGGTCGCTTCACTAATTAATTCGTCTTGAATACGAGTTATGAAAGAGCGCTAATCCCCAGGCGTGTATGAAAACCATTCTGGCAAGTGTCATAAACAAAGCAAATCGTATATAGGCAGGTCAGCAGGTAGCAGACAGAATAAAATAATTCACGCAAATATATTTCCATACACACACAATCAGGCACTTCAATTTGAATATCACAGTAATTAATCAAAAATAAAAAAATAAAAAATTGAGAAATATACAAAACATACAAATAAATCATCGATCGTCATCGTCTTGAACGGTCAAGAAACTATAAAGCACCCAAAGCTGAATGCGTCCCACGTCCACTCTACACTTCCCTGTCCCCTTTTTGTCTCCCACCCCAACCAAGGAGCCCATTTAACTTTAATAAAGTTGTCAACGCACGAAACTGTAGTGTGAAGCATTCGCCATATATTTTTTCACGGCGCCAACGCTTTTGCTTTTGGTCGTAAGAGATGACAGAATCAAGTGGCGATTAAATTCCTGTTTGAGCGCAATCTAACGGTAAATGGCAGTCGGCAGGTGAAAGCCCTTTTCTTAACATGCAACATGTATGTATGTAGTATTATTGGCGAATGCTAGTGAATGGCAAGTGCCAAGAGCTTTTTATGTTTACCTTAGTATAATAAAAGCTCTCTTGCAGGCGAAGCCTGTAAAGTGTACAAGCGCAGCTTTTTGCGCAAATTATTTCTCTACAAACTTTTTTTTATTCAGTACTTTCTTTGGTTCGCAACAGCAAAGTTTGCATCGTTTTGTTTTGGTCAAGGACGCGTAAAAGTGAAACCAATTTCAATGTGAACAAACATATAAATAGCTAACTTTTAAAAATGTTTATTTACTGTGCAACAGAACATTTGAAGTCAAGCTATTAGTAGTATATTACGTTAAGTATATTAAAGTGATAAACGTTGCGCTACCTCGTCAAGCAAACCATGTAACAAATAGTATACAAAATATATATAACAAGACACGTGTGTACCTATATACAATATACATATGTAGATGTGAAAAAACGTACCTTCAATGGCCATAAAAGCTTCGAGTACAAGTGTTTGGCAGTGACAACGAGAGCTTTGTTCCCGTTAAGTGTTAACAGCTGACTTTAGTGAGCCAAAAAGGAATCACAACACACACACACACACACACACAACTGTTGTCGTCGGCTTTGAGAGTAAAATATCTAAGTGGTTTTGAATGGCTCTGATACGCTGCTGCTTTGAGCCACCAGAACTGCCAGAGTTCTTCGATAGCTTTGTACAAAAATGCACAGATCCAAGTTGTAAGTATATTGCGAATAAACAAATAAATTAATCACAAACAGTTAAAGCACGGCTGCGACACGCGCATTCAAACCAAGCGAACATCTTATCAATCGGGGAGGAGCAGTGCTGTTAAGCGCGCAGCGAACAATCGCAGCCATCTTCATGTAAATTGCGCTGCCAGATCGGCAAATACAACAGGGTGGCAGCCCTTTTGGAAATAAAAGAAAAACAAATTTCGAGCAGTCAAATTAACATAGGCGGCAGCATAGTTATTATCGCAGCGTTTATTATCTAACGCCGCGATAAAAAAAAAAAAATAATAACAGCAACAAGCAACTAATCATCAACAAAAAATGCCTGGTGAGTTATTTGGCTAAAAGGGGCGAAAGAGCGAGAGAGAGTGACCTCGGTGGCGAAATGAATGACGCCAGCAATCGATCAAAGGCAAGGAGTTGTGTCGATACACGTACATGTACAGTATGTATTTAGAAGATGAGCCACAAAAGAGAAATCGCACAAAAACACACAATTTGCCACCTAACCCACCAACAAACAAACAAACATACATATCACGCGAGGGAGGTCAATTCGTTTAACGATTATTGTAGCGATAAGATAAGGCCACAAATGACTTGGGGGGAAAATGGCCGTCGCACCCATTAAACTAAACTCTGCTCGCTGCTTTCCTTAGTCCCGCTGAGAATCGAACAGTCGCTTTTCGCCAATTGCAAAGTGCACAACACACCACACACAAGCGTGTGCAACACAGCGATTGACGGCGATAGAGATGACGTCGTCATGTTTACATATCGCTGCATACACGTCTGCCTGCCAAATCCCTCTAAGACCTGTGCCTTTCCCTGCGCTCTTTTAGGTTGCTGTGGCTGCTGCTCGGCTCTGCGGCCGCGCTACAAGCGTCTCGTGGACAACATCTTTCCCGTCAATCCCGAGGATGGCTTAGTCAAGTCCAACATGGAGAAGCTAACGTTCTACTCGCTCAGCTCGCCGGACAAGCTGGATCGCATTGGGGAATATCTGTACCAGAAGGCAACCAAGGATATTAATCGCAAGCGCTACAAGTGAGTTATGACATTAATAAATACAATATTCATATTAATGTATGGACTTTACAGGCTCGCCGAGATCGCCATGGAGGCTATGGATCTGTTGCTGCAGGCTTGTCACGCTCAGACGACGCTTAATTTGTTTGTGGAGTCATTTTTGCGCATGGTCCAGAAGCTGCTCGAAGACTCTAATCCGAATTTAAAAATAATGGCAACCAATTCGGTGAGAACTTCTAAATCAGAGATGTCAAAGCTCATTTGTTTTTGTAGCAGCTCTTTGCGTATACATGAACTGCTCTTCCCATAAGCAATGGGAAATACAAGAACAATTTTGCATATTCTTTTTTGTTCGTCTGTTCGCTGCCTATGCTCAGCAGCAAAGTAACGGGGCTTTCCTAATTTTGTTGTTGCGCTACGAAACTGCACTAAAAAAAAGTGTTTGTGAAAAAATGAGTGAAGGTCATTATTATTAATTGTTCTTGTCATCCAAATGTATATAACATTTTTTTCAGTGATACCTGCTTTACTTGTATTAGTGTATTTTGTGCATTTATGTTGGTGAAGCTCTTCCATAAGCATCGTTTTGACGTCTCTGTTCTAAATCATCAATACTTACACACTTTTGACGTCCTTTTAATTCCCTTTCTATCTCCTTGCAGTTTGTTAAATTTGCAAATATAAACGAAGACACACCTTCGTATCATAGGCGCTATGACTTCTTCATCTCGAAGTTCTCGTCCATGTGCCACAGCGATAGCCAGGATCTGCGGGACAGTTTGCGGCTGGCGGGCATTAAGGGACTGCAGGGCGTCATACGCAAAACGGTGTCCGATGATCTCGTCGAGAATATCTGGGAGGCACAGCACATGGAGAAAATTGTGCCCTCACTTCTATTCAATATGCAGGTGAGAAAATTCTCCAATTATGCCACAATACAGAAAATTTTGAAAATTGGCATATCAATTAAATCGTGGTAAATTTGAACTAATTTCGTTGTTTTCGTATATTCTGTTAATGCAAACGAACGCAAAAATAACACAAACACACAACATGACCAACAACAACAACAATAACAACACAGTTTTGTGTTAACGTTATGTTTGTGAAGAAAAATTTACTGGCGGTAATTGAACATTTCAAATTGCATTTGTAACCACCTAACCCACCAACCCACCAACCTATCAACCTACTTCCTATTGCTTATAAGCAGTGGCGGATTTACAGATTTGCCGCCTCGATTGACCTCTGAAATTCATAGTTCAGATCCCTTAATATTTTGCATAGCAAAGAAGGTTTTTTAAGCAAAGAAAATCTCATTTTTGTACTACTTTTGAATAAAGTCAAGGTATGTCTTAATACTATATAATAGTTCGTAAAATGAACAAAGCTTACACAAAAACTAAACATTCGTGGAAAGTTGATGCATGTACATTATTTAGTATACTCATTATCTGTTAGTATTTAATGCATAACAATAACTTTTTGCGGGACTTTGAATTTGCAAAATCATTGATTATATCATCGTATTTCATATTGCTTAATACTTTTGGCGTTTAACTTCTCTTGACTCAAAGCTGATCGAAGATAGATATTTATATGTACTTGTAAAAAATTGTATAACTGTTTCTTAGCGAATTTGTGAATACACAATTTAGAGGAATTTATCATAAATAACAACAGAATATACAAAAATCGGTTTTCGAGTATAATTTGCCGCCCTAGGCTACAGCCTACTGGTAAATCCGCCACTGCTTATAAGTATATACTGTCTGAGCTCTGATGATGCGAGAGTGGAACCCAAAGTAATCGAAGCTTTATCAATTTGTTGCTTACTTCCGGGACAGCCCTCGTATATGTACATATGTTTATTTCCTAGCTATTAGCTTCCCTCTCTGCCCCCCAACAAAGAAATTAGCGCTAATATATTTATTTTATATTGCCAGTCTGGTGACCTCACGCCCGTTGAGGATGCCACCAATGTGACGCCACCTGTGCTGGCCGAGGAAGTGCTACGGGAATTGGTGGGCCGTGCCTCATTTGGACACATACGCAGCGTGCTTAAACCGCTATTGACGTGAGTCTCCCTTTCAAATAAATGTTTAAGAAGTTCTTATATACTTTTCCGTTGCAGTCATCTGGATCGGCACGAGCTGTGGGTGCCGAACACCTTTGCCATACACACGTTCCGGATTGTGATGATCTCGATACAGCCGCAGTATTCGTACACGGTGGTTGAGACGCTCATGCAGCATTTGGACTGCAACTTCAAGTCGTCGCCCAAGACGCGCACTTCGCTGGCGGTGGTGCTGTCCAAGATCATTGCCATTGCGGCGGGCGAGAGTGTGGGTCCCTCGGCCCTGGACATCATCAACAATCTGCTGACCCATCTGCGGACCAGCGTCAGCACCACCACCGAGATAACGCCGGAGGAGTCGCAGTATCAGGAGGCGCTGATCAATGCGCTCGGCGAGTTCGCCAATCATCATCCGGACTACCAGAAGATCGAGATCATGCTGTTCATTATGAACACGGTGCCGGATCTGTCCAAAAAGAGCAAGGGCGACCAGATGCTGCAGAACATATTGCTGAAGTCGCTGCTCAAGGTGGGCAACCAATATAGCACCGTTTCCTTTGAGAAGGCCTTCCCCGCCTCGTTCCTGCAGCCGCTGCTGAGAATGGCGCGTGCTCCCCACGATCCCACGCGCATGATTGTCATGCAGATATTCCAGGCTCTGCTCGATCGCCACCAGAACGAACAGGTGCTCAGCACGGTGAGCGTTAAGCCGTATCCGGCCCTCTCCCAGGAGCCGCCCTCGCGCTCTGACATCATCTTTACGCACAAGTACGGCGCGAACATAATGCAGGCTCTCATCGATAGCATGGCGCTCTCGGATCGCGTCGATGCTCTGTCCTCCAGCTATAATACGGCTGCCTTGCTCATCGTCGAGATGTCCTGCAGTGAGACGGTGCAGGAGTTCCTGCTCTTTATATTGGGGTGAGCAGATAATCTGAAATACTTTACTACTTTTCTAACACACCCATTGATCCCTGCAGAATACAGCAGGTGGCAAGCACTGTGGAAACGTTGGGAGCAGCGCATAGATGCAACTTGCACGCGATCTCAATATCGCTGCTGGTGCTCATCTCGCGAGTGAGTGGAATCAACAGCCTGCTGGAATACGCACAGAAAATCATTGAGGCACGACGCGAGGAGGCGGGATACTATCTGCCGCCACTGCTCGATCCCAAGAAGGGGTCCACGAAAAGTTTGAATCTGTCGCTGCCCCATCTGGCCATTGACAAGCTGGCGCTGGGCGAGTGCATGCAGAATGCGGGCATGGAGGCACAGCGTCTCAATACGGGTGCTCCGTACACGCTCAACCAGACCGACCATCCGGGTCATCGCCACTCATGGGTGGAATCGGTTAGCAACCATATGACGCAACGCAATAGCTCAGCCGATCTGACCGTCTACAATGGCGACGTGGACAGCGTCAACAGCTCTCCGGGCGTCTGCAAGAAAATTCTCTCGCCGGAGTTCAACTTTGACGCTATGAAGCGCGCCCTGGCCGAACCGACGGAGGCTGTGAAGCGGGAGCAACGCGAACGTCAAATGCAAATTGTGCGCACATTCCGCGAAGGCGAGTTCGATGATCTCATACGACGCACCGAACCAAAGGTATCCATCCCTATTTAATTATTTTATACGCTTGGTTTTAATGGTTGTCCTGTTTAAATTTTCAGCACGATCTCATTCAGAATCGTTTGAATGAGCTATTCAACTCACTGGCTGTGGAAAGACAGATTACGCAGAGCGACAACAAGACAGCCCAGCTGCAGACCAGTAGCGAGAAACCCGTCTATGAGACGAAATTCCCGGAGCTGTTCTACTACTGAAATATTGGGTTTAGAAAATACTAGCGAAATTGTTTGTATGTTTATGGGATATGTGACCGAGTCAGTTTTAAACAAATTATTTTGTTATTAAATGCGCTTTGAATATTGTTATTAATAAATATAAATGTTATACTTATCCTACACACAAACTGTTGTTCTAAAATAAAGCCAAAACCAGCATTTCTTCGCTCCCAAAAGTTGACGTCAGTGTCCATAAGTACGATTAGTGTTATAGAAAAACAACTGGTCTTTTTATGTTTACACATTTAATACGTAATAGTTTAGTAATGTTAAAATGCATTGAGGGTTTAGTGACACATTGATGGTTAGTTAAATTACAACAGCAATTACTATAATTCGAATATGTTTGAGTTCGATTGCCGCAATGCTCGCTTAACTTAAGCGTACATAAATACAAAATATATATATATATATTTTATATATATATATATAGATTTATATATATATATATAAATAACACCGATGTGCGAGAGCACTAGAGTTGTGCAACTAACTTAACGTAGATGTGTTACAAAGTAGAATATACTCTCTAGATAATGTAAAAGATATACAAAAATATATATGTGTATGAAGAAGGGCGTAATAATATCGCAAATGAATAATGTACAATTATTAGTTGTAGCCAACTGGGAACGAATTTACAAACTATACGTAAAATAACTAGGCTTGAACAGTACGGGGGGGTGGTAAAAGATAACGCGCTCAGCACGCCACGTCGCGACATAATGCCTCGCCATCGCTAGTCATGCGTGCCCAGTTGAAGCGACCAGCTGGTGGTGGTGAAGCAGGAGCCGATCCGTCCGAGTCAGCGCCGCCCACACAGACAGCCGAATCGTCAGCACTGGCCGGGGTCAGGGAGCGCTCACAGGTGGCGCCAATCTCCGATATGGGTATGGTGGTGGCCGACAGCGAAGACTCCTCCGACAGGGGCACAATCTCCTTGAAGCTTTGATTGGGCGGCATCACGACCAGCATGTTGATGGATATGAGCAGCGGATGCACCAGCTGCGGATCGAGCAACATCAGCGACACCTCCTCATTCTTCTCCAGGCTGAGCGTTGTTATCTCCGACCTCTGTGTAAAAACCGGCTGCTTTTGGGCATTTATGGATGTCACCGTGGTGCGTATCATAAACTTGCGCTTCGTCTGCAGGCTGAGCACGCGTTCGTGCTCGTGCCGATGATGGCGCCGGATGTTCAAGCGACGCGAGTCCATGATGAGTATGAGATCCATGCCATAGTTGAAGCCGGTCCAGCGCCACTTCTGGTAGCCGGGCTCCAGCAACAAGCGACCGCAGCGCATGCAATTCTCCAAGAACTCCTCGTTGTCCAGCTGCTTTGGACTGCTAATGAATTTAATATACAAATATTAGAATAAGTTGATGTTGAAGTGAATTGAAGTTACCTGTCGTCCTGGCCGTGATCGATGCGCAGCAGAGCGTCCCAGTGGCTGTGGATGTGACTGTAGAGCCACTCTTTGGGAATGATGTTGTCGTTGAATATGATCTTCAAGTCCATATAGTGATTGGTCAAATACTGGGTGCGCAATCGCTGGAATACACTGATATACGGCTGACCTTCGGGCGTGGCCAGAAAGGAGCGCTCCTCCATGCGGCTGGCAAAGTACGTCCACTGCACCACATCGACGCTGGGCGTGTGCGTCTCTACGCCGGCATTAACCAAACGCTCCTGCTGCTTCTGTGCCGCGGCTCGCTGCACGGGATCATCGGGATCATATTGCGGATGCAGCTGGAGAAACATCCAGGTGCGCAGCAGCGTATAGAGCGAGAACTCCGTCTGCATCACATAGAGATCGTGGCTGCCCGTGAGCAGGCTCATCAAGTCAATGGGGATGTGCCGCAGTAGATTGGGATGCTTGTTGTAAATGCTAAGCAGATTCAGCTGAAACCACTTGAACGTGGCCTTCTTGACGTGTATGACGCCATACTGGCAGGCTGCCTCATAGTACTGTATCGCCGTCTCCGCATCGATGCTGTCCACCATCACCTCGGCGCACTTGTCAATGATGCCGTCCAGATGGAAGAGTGTTGCCGTTGCCAGTACGGGTATTACATCCTTCGTGTCGATCTCTATTTCATCCGAGTACATTGAGCCAAAGACGGCGTCCAGGCTTTTCACATTGATCCTGTCGTCCAGTATCTGTATGTGCACAAACTTCTGTTGTGCCTCCTTCCACGATCCGTTAAACATGCTATAAAAGTACGGACTCTGACTCAGGTACACCTTGTGCAAATGCCACACATTATCCCTTGCCATGACAGCCACATCGGAGTTCTTTTGCTCCTTAAATAACGCCTTGTAGATATACTGTGTGGTCGTCAATAGCTTCTTCCTGCAACATGCAATTTGATATGAGAAACCAAATAAGATAATTATTTCATTTTGCTACTTACTTTTTTGGCGATTGGGCATTGAGATTGGCCAGCTCGCGCTCCTCTTGGGTTGCTGCTGAATCTGTGCTACGTTTGCGTTTGCGTCGACCGCCAAACACTTCCGCCACATTGCTCTGCATGGATCCAACTATTTGGCCCATATTTGATTACCTCCAACTTTCTCTCCCTTCAAAAAAAAAGAAAAGAAGGAGTATATACAATAAATACAATGAATTAAGGAAAATAAGGGTGAGTTTGACGATTGTGAAAGGTTGCTTGGTGATACTGTAAATATATATATTTTGTACATATACATAAAGTTGACCCAGTTTATGGGGCCCACGCCTTATAACTCCCACCCATGACGTATTTAACAAGGTGGTCTCAAATTTGACAGCTCGCTCAAATATCGGTACCAGCTAGCCCAGTCGCTATCTTCCTCGCACTCAACAGGTACCGAGCTGTCACAAATGGGACCACCTTGTTATATACATCTTGCTCCCACCTATGCTAGCTTATACAGATCAAAGAGCGACCGTCGTCCGTCGTTAAATAGGTCAAAAGACAAACCAGATACAGAGAGAAAATTGTTGTGTAGGTGTTTTTGGAAAGTGCAGTTTTTGTGCATTCACATCATTTGGTCAGATCGGCGACCAACTTAACGAGTGATGTCACCACCGTTGCGTATATATATGTACATATGTGAAGTAAATAGCCTTCAACGCGGAGGCCTGTTGTATAAATAGAATGATTTCAAAACGTGACCAAAAAAAATGTTCAAGCAAGTTGCAGACATGTTTCTATACATTTACCATTCACAATTGTTTATGTTTTTTGTTTGGCCCATCAATTTGTTGTAAGCGTGTCAAGGCCGTTGCTATGTACATACATACATCCAATTAAATACAAAACTTTAGGCTTTGATTTTGCTTTGTTTACATGCTTCCACATGCTTTGATAATAGTCCAAAACAGAAATTACGCACTCATCTCTCTTTCTCTCTCGTCATTTGTAAATAGACACATATACACACACACACTTGCTTGCATTCGTGGATTTTTAGTTTGTTTTGGTGCGCAGTTCCAGCTCTCAAAACCAGTTTGAGCACACTTTTCTTATAAGACCAAAACAAGAAACAAGAAATTCGATTGCAACGACAGCGAATTACGTCATATGGAACTAAGCAAGAGAGCGACAAAAAGAGAGAGCGTTTTTGTTGTTACTTTTGTTTTCTAACGATATCAGACACATATCACCCAATATCCAGCCGTATTTGCAATCGTTCCAATCATTGAATTGCATTTATTTTTAATATGTATGTTGAAAAAAAAAGGAAAAAAATTACTGTTGCCCGATTAGTTACGGCTAAGTAACGTGAGTTATCGTCAAAGAAGCCAACAAGTTCGGGCGGAGAAAAGACACGATTCGAACCCGCACCCGCATCGCAGACCAACGATGAAATCAAAGTCAAAACGTTTAGACGGCAGCGCCATCACCAACAACTGATCGTCTATTTCCGAAAGCTGTTTTGTTGTTATGAATACATTATGCTTGGATTTTGTACAGGGTACCTTCTCGTCAAGCAATAACGTTTCAGCGATCTGGTAAATTTCGAATTAAAATTACAGTTGCAACTGAAACGATCCAAATCTATGTGTTTAAAGTTTAATCATTAAAGTACATGGTTTGATAAATAGTTTAGTTTGATAACACTCTATATGTAGCATGTCTGCATACTATTTATGTACATTCATTTATATATAACAGAACGATAGAGGTTCAGCGAACTTGCGAGACAGTGAGACACGATATTCACAGCTGTTCGGCTAGTTTGGTAGATTCCAGGGTCGGACGCCTGATTGGCAAAGTCGTCAAATCAACCAAATTTACTGTTGTTCGGCGCTGATAGCGCTCGGCGCTCGGACTTATATACGAACACGAACGTGCTTGTGCTTTAAGACTTTTTGAAAAAGAGTCTAGTAGGAAATATGCCCCAACA
Source organism: Scaptomyza hsui (assembly GCA_018152825.1). NCBI lineage: Eukaryota > Metazoa > Arthropoda > Insecta > Diptera > Drosophilidae > Scaptomyza > Scaptomyza hsui. The sequence continues at coordinate 16,985,319 of JAECXO010000002.1, forward strand.
ATTGTCAACAAATTGTCGCTGCCCCCCTCTTCGCATTGCCAATAAGCACTGAGCGCCGTTTTTCTCTCTGCACAAGATTTCTTGATATTGGCTGCAGCGATGCTGTTGAAGCCATTGTAACTGTAAATCGCCACTATAAATAGCAAAGAAAAGTAAATTTGGGAACATGTGGGGATAAGAATTGAAAACACGAACGAAATGAACGACGCAGTAATAAACGAGGATGGGGAGAGTCATCCGCCTTGTCTGTATGGGTGAGGTGAGTGCGTGGTGCATGAGTGGAAGACAGAGAAAGAGAGACTGTGCGGGAGAATAACAAAACAACACAACAAGAGAGTCAAAAACGCAAAATGCATCGACTCAACAAGGTACACATACGCAAAATAGTAGGTAAGCTGACAAACTGATAAAACTAACGAAAAAAAAAATTAGTGCAACAAGGCAAACTTACTGTAAATGGGAAGATGCAGTTTTCGTAAATTTATGTAATTGCACTGGAACTTCACTAATACGAAAAAATGTCAATATTGCACATCCAAGTGTATTGCAGTATACTGTTTTAATGCATTTGTTACAAATTCATTTCTGATTTGCATTCAAAATTGGGTTTTCCTTTTTAACACAAAAGCTGCGCGCACTCCGAACTTAACAACCGTACCGTCCCGTGAGTTAAAAGCAACTCTCAATTATTGCTGCTCCTCCCATCAAAATAGTATATGTATAATAGGAAAAGTAATCACTCAGTGCTCGAACTGTTATCTTAACAGCCCTGTTAGACAAAAAGTGGTGGTTGGTCGATAAACTTGATGTGTTGAATTTGCCACCACTATCACTTTTGACATTCACTTGAATTGCATTTGAAAATTACAAATTAAGAAAAGTTAAACTAATAACCACGACATAAGCATGAGAGTGACTCCCAAGAAATCGCAACGGGGATCTAATGGAGTAGCGCCCTTGCGCCGTCGTGACTCCCGCAAATCGGGCTCAAAAGAAGATGCCGAGCCGCCGCTGCCAATGCTGGAAATGGACGACGATATCGAATCTGAAATGCCCATCCGTGGACGTCCTTCCAAGAAGCTTTTGCTGCAAAAGCAACAGCGCGCCCAATTGCAAGCCAAGCTACAGGCTGAACAAAATACGATTTCCTCCTCTGCACAGGCATCGGCTGCTGCCCAACCTGGACATGGTCGCGCCAAATCAGCAGCTGGATCTCAACTGCTCGGACCTGGTCGCAACAAAGCTAAACGCTCACTGTACAAAAAGGGCGACAATGGCGCTCCGAAGCCGCACAGTGAATCCTATGTGATGCGTTTGTTTGAACGCAGCTTAGACCTCTCAAAATACGAAGACAACACACCGCTCTATCCCATCTGTCGAGCCTGGATGGCCAATCAGCCGCGCAATCCCAGCGTGGCCATTTACAATACAGACGGTTCCATTCCCACAGTCAAGCGAGAGGATGACGGCGAAGAGATTTTGACAAAACTGCGCAGCGGCGAACTGAAAGTCGTTAAACAAATGCCCAAACCACGCGAAACAGATATGTCGCCAATTCCAGAGTGCCTGCCGAACAGTCCAAGCGAGGATCTTCAAGGAGCCAGCAGGGAGCAGCTTTTGGACAAGAATATGACGCACTGGAAGCGGGTGCGCAATCACTGGCTTAAGCATGCACAGGAATACGAAACGGCACGCTATGGGATAATAAACCAGATAATGGATATTGTCTGCACAAAGGAATAAAAACAGAACTCCGATAAATTTTAATTGAATAAATGTTTATTTGTATTGCGTAGTTATAATGCGTTTGCCTTTTCAATAATCTGTGTGTTGGTATAATTAAGTCTAATTTCAATTGTTTGAACAGAATTCAAATGCTGTTGGATTGTTCTTGTTTTGGTTCTTCTCTGTTGCCGCTGCCGGAGCGCACCAGATTTTGATTTGTGTATGTTGGAAGTGTGTGTGTGGGTAGTGTATACACACACATACAGTTGCGCTTCGGCTTTTTTTTTTTCTGCACACGGCGACCACATTTACTCGACCTTGAGCAGCTCGACGTCGAAAGTCAAGGTTGAGTTGGGGGGAATGACACCTGGATGACCACGGCTGCCGTAGGCGTAGTCAGGCGAGCAGATCAGCTTGGCGCGTTGGCCAACGCTCAGTTGAGCAACGCCCTCATCCCAGCCGCGAATAACCTCGCCTTTGCCAATGGTGAACTTAAACGGCTTGTTGCGATCCCGAGATGAGTCAAACTGCAGTCGCCAAAGCAATATTGTTAAATAACAGATGCCTATTTATACTAAATTATGTATATACGCACCTTGGTGCCGTCGTCCAAAGTGCCTGTGTAGTGCACTGAAACTTTCTGGCCATTTTTGGGAAAGGTGCTACCTGTAATATGTAAGTGCGTGCAAGAGTGAGATAGCTATACATGTGCATATAGAGAACGGAATAAGTACTCTCCATGTTTTTAAAGAGCCGCATATATTTGGTTAAATCATACTGAAATAAGCTAAACAAAATAACAATTTGGATTCACTTACCATCGCCGGGGGTTATTGGAACAACTTGTACGCCCATTATTACGGTTTTTCTAGTTTTTTTTTTTTAAATCGGGATACTTGAAATGTGCAGCACGTTTTCTCGTCGCGTCGAACAGAAAAATCAGAGATGGCAACGAATAGAAAAAAAAAATTTCGATAAGCTACCAGAATCGAATTCCAGTGTGGCACTGAATATACTAAATTTCGATTTTGTCTAGCAACACTGACTGTATATGAAAATGCGCGTAAATTCGAAAGAAAATACAATTTATTTATTTCGACCTTAAACATATACCGTTCTCGTTTATAAAAATAATTTGGTTATTCAGCGTTCGAGTGCCTTTCTTAAAATATTTTAACTGCAACTTGTGATCGATTGTTATGCTTCTGTAGGGTGCATATTGATTCTTTAGATAGCTGCTATCCACTGTGTACATACAGCAAACATAGAATTTCTTGGAAATTATATTTAACTTTTCCAGCCATTGTATATAGTATCTGAATTTGCGCATGCGCGTGTTTGGCGGCAAGTCAAGCCAATAAAATTCGCAGAGTCCGTCTACAGCAACCAAACTAGCCCTCTCATTGTCGAGCAATATGTGATGATTCAGAGCTTTAATGGCCATCCGTGCTTGCTGGGATGAAAAGCAATTAATAATTTCCAGCGAGTCCAAGCATTTTTCAAAAATCTCTTCCAATTTGGCAGGTGTTGCATTTGGGTTGTCCTTTTTAACAACGTCCTTAACAAGGCTTCCAAGTATCTGCATATCGATTTTCTGGTTAAGATCGATTAATATCACATCACATCGAGGAAGGCAGTGCGCCACAAGCTGCATAAGAAGTAATGTTTTGCCGCTCTTTCGCCGACCAGAGATTTCAACAAGTGATTTGGGATCAAGTCCACCATTTTTGAATATATTCGGATCTATTCCCGAAATACGTGGACGCCGGTCGCCCAGTTGCCGTAAATAAAGATTAGCCACAGACATGATCTCCATAACTGCAATTCTAAACACTCTGGGTGTGTGTGTGTGTGTGTGACAGGGATGTTGTGTGGCTATCGAAATGAGTTTAGTGTTGGAAAGTGCCAAACCAATAAAAAGGATTGCCAATACCTTGTAATTAAAAAATAAAACACAGTTCAAGGTTTGCAAATAAGCAATAAAAACATAGAACTTATGGTCTTTTCGCAAAGTATATTTTTTCAATCAACATGTTTAAAAAAAAAGTGATAAACAAACGCATAAACTGTATGGCAACTCTGCTCGCTTAGCATAACTTGTAAAACTGCACACATGAAGAAGAATATTTTAAAATACAATTCTATTGACAATTGCAAACTGGCCAACACAAGGATGCAGGATGCACCAGAGCCGGAGTCAAGCAGTAAGCCCGATACCTCGGAGGGCAACATCGATGCATGCGCCATTTGCGGCAGCTCCAGTACCGAGTCATCAGCATTATTAGATTTGAGTTCGAACACGGTTATGCGGCGACGCCTCAACAGAGACTGGAAGTTACCGGTATGCAATATTATTCAATTCACATCACATCCTCTGTTACATTTTTGAACTGTTATTGCAGCCGGACGTAATAAACACAACACTACGGACTATGTGCGTTGAGTGCGTTTGCAAGTTAAATATGCACTCTGAAGTCACACGCACGTTGATGCAGCGCCTGCAGCGTTTGGCCGGCACAGCCAAGCCAGCAGAGACGGTAGAGCGACGGAGCAGTCCTCCAATAGCCGACGCAGAAGTCTCCACGACGGGTGCTTCATTGGCGCAGGAGGAAATTGATACAGCTAGAACGGCCTCACGCACCACAACAACTTCATCGTGCTCGGTTCTGCAGGCCTACTCGGCTCAACCACCGGAATCGCCAACAGCCACCGAGTCGGGTGGCTTGCGCAATAACAGTGGAAACGCTTCGGACGGCTGGAGGTGGCGCACGCGGCTGGTCTGCCAGCATTGTGAACGGGCCTACTTTCGCAAGGATCTCTACACGCTCCATGTGCGCCGCTGCAATCGTCGTCGCATCCAACGTCGACCCAAGTGCCGTGTCCTCAACGAAGCCAGCAACGATGACGACATCGATGAGAACAAAATCGAGGATCAGGCATTGCCACGATGCTCTCGTACCTTTCAATGCAATTACTGCGAGAAGGAGTTCGCCGGCATTGTTGCAATGCGTCAGCATCAACGCACTACGCACCAAAGCCAGCATCGCTGCAGCCTGTGCGAGGCAACATTTGGCACCAAGTACGAATGGGAGCTCCATCATACCATATGCAGTGCCAAGCTGGAGGTGAGTGCCTTTCAGCTGCAACTCAATGCTTTATTATAAATGTACATTTTTGCAGGCTTTGCAGGCGGAAGAACAAGAAGAAGAGGCTGTAGTCCAGCCACGATCAACTCGGTCTCGGTCGCGTGCTTGCTCCATGGCTTGGAATTACGGTGTGCTGGGCAGTGATGAGGATGACGATGAGCAGCTGGATGGGAATGACGATGCGACCTCCATAGCAGACACAATGTACACGAGGCGAATGAATTTCACCGGCGACTGGATTGTGAACCACAGTCGGAGCAACAGCAACAGTGCACTCAATCTCTCCATGATGTACGATGACTATGTGCTAGACGAGTCGCATATTACCACGGACAAGGAGTACGGTATGAGAAGCAACGAAGGCAGCTCTCTTTATTAGTCTGTAATAATTATTTGCTCACTGCAGATCTGTATTTGCTGGATGTGCTTAAGACGCAGGTTCAGCTAAAGTCGTTCACATGCTTTGCGCCCAACTGCTGTTATCAGACGGACACGTTAGTGGGGCTAATGAAGCACGATTATGTGCACCATTGGAAAATGAGCTGGTTCTACTGCCATAAATGCGGTGATGTCTTCACCAGCAAGTAATATTTTTGCTTTAGCATATAGATGAATTATAATTAACCGTGTGGTTTACAGGGTGTTCCTGGACTATCATCTGCATCGGCAAAATCGTGGTGTCTATATATGCCACAAGTGCCACGACGAGTTTGAGTTCCAGCACCAATTGGATCGTCACCAGGTGCTGCACAGCAGTGGCATTAATTACCATTGCAACTATTGCCGCTTGGAGTTCCTTAGCGAGGCAAAGCTCTTGGCCCACTGCGAGCACGAGCGGCACAGTCCCAATGATGAGCCGCCTCTAATCCACATCGATCATGCGCTTTCCATTACCAATTCCGTACCTAAAGAGCCACCCAAGGTGCACCAGTATTCGGTCCGCACACTCAATATACCTCACAGGCCCTGGATATCCAGTCGACCCATGCATCTGCCTAATCATAAACCCTTTCGCTCTGCCATTGGCATCTGCGAGTTCGATAATCGTAATCCGCCCAATTGTGTGGGATGTCAGTAGCCAAAAAAAACCCGTTATTTTCACTTTTATATTTAAAGTCTGATTCATGTGTCGTATGTACGTTTGTTCGAATAATCAAGATCTTACCTTATTTATGTTAAAAGTAATGAGAGAGATCTCAATTTTGTCTAAGAAATAAAAATAGTAAAATTGTAATTATTCATATATTGTATGTCTTCAGTCATTTTATTTTGCATTACATACCGAAAATGTTGCCTAAATTATACACTCAAGAGTTTGTTAAATTAAAACTAAATTTAATAACGGCAAAATACTTGGTTTGCATTCCATTCATTAATTATTCAATGCATATATTATTTTATGTACAGTTTCAGTTTCAAATAGGTACACTTAAACCTACAAATTGTATAACAATAATGAATTAACGCTAATAGATGTTTTGTGTGTATGTGTTAAACTTAGACTATTACATATATGTATGTGTATGTGATAGATTTTCTTAACTAGAGCCTATTGCATTGCCCCCAGCGCATGTTTGTTTGATTTTTGCATGATTTTGCACTAAATATTAAATGCTAATTGTAATTCAATTAAACTTACAACTAATTAATTTTTGTACGAATTGTTTTGTATGTTCGGGTCTCTAAAATATATGTTTTGTTTTAAGAGTGTATGTGTGTGTATGTGTGTGTGTGTGTGTGTGTGTGTGTAGAAATGAGTCGGTGTCAGTCTTATAAAATTTAACCCAGGACAATTTTCAATAACGTTTAAATATAAACAAAATAAAAAGAAACTAAAATGATATACCATTTGATTATTGAGCCATTTGAGGTAGTTCGGTTTTATAGTATATATTTGTTAAATCATAAACTAAGGAGCTAAACTATTTTTAAAACAAATCACTGGCATTTTAAGATAGTTGTACAAAGTATTGCTAACTTGTTTTTTTTTGTTTTTTTGTTGTTTTCTTTTGTTGTAGTTGTCGTTGATCCGCTCTCAAATGCTTTCCTATCTGCTAGATATATGTATGTATGTGTTTTGAGCCTCTTCTGCTCTGCCACGCCCACTTCAATTATATATATCCTTCAGTCTTATGTAAGTGTATAGTTTACATATGCTCTAAAAATTGCCTCCATTCGACAGATGTATGTATGTGTGGGTGTTTCTAAAACTAACCTAATCCTATCTATAAGAACAATTCTATCATTTTTTTTTAGGCACAAAGTGATGCTGACAACAATAAAATTTGTGTGTATTGATTTTGTATTTAAGGTGCTGCAACTTGCTTAAACAGGATGCCCCAAGGATTCTGATTGGGGGGAATCCGGTTAATGGGATATATATTAAAGCTTCACTACCGCTAATCGATTTTGCCGAACGATAAATTCGATCGATCTTCATGATGATGATGATGATGAACAAATAAAGAAGTTTGCACGTTGTACGCCGAACCTGAAATTATGATAAAGTATGAAGGATTGATTGCTGGCCTAGTCGTAGATGGAATCGTGACTATCTGCTGCATACTGCCAGGCCATCGTCAGCATCAATCAGTCGGTGTGCGCCTGAGCCTCCTCCCGCTGCAGACCCATGTGCGCTTCAGTGTAGTCTCCCATCTCATGATCGGGCTCTTCTTCGTGCTCGTTCCCGAGCTCCTTGCCATTGGTGGAGGCCGAGTGCATGATGACACTGGCGCTCTCCATGGGCGAGGCGGCACGTGGCGGGGGAGGTGAGTATGGCGACTCGGGTCGCTCCTTGCGGCCAGCCAGCGACAGATCCTCCACTTGGTCATGATCATCGTCCACTTCATCATCGGCATCGCGCTCCTCCTCAACGGCCTCCCGCTTAATAATCCGCTCATGCTCCATTTCGTGCTCGTGCTTCTCCAGTGTCTCCAGCGAATCCTGCTCGCCATGGCCATTGGAGCCGGGTGGACTGCTGGACATGCGATTGGCGGCCGCATGTGCAGCCGCTGCCAGGGCCATGGCATGGAGCGCCTCCCTGCCCGCAATGTCCTGCTGCAGGAAGGCGTGATCCAGGAGTGCGGCAGCCGAGTGTGGAATGGTCGGTGGCATACCATGATGAGGATGCCCTGCGTTGGAGCCATGACCATGCTCCTTCTGCTCCCGCTCCCGCTCCCGCTCCAGCTCCGTCTGGCCGTAGTTGTGAGCAGCGGCTGCAGCGGCCGCAGCAGCAGCGGCGGCGGAATAGGGGAATGCAGCCGAGGATTCAACACCACCACCACCACCAGGTGGACTGCGCTTGGGAGTGCGATGGGTGCCGCGTCCGGTTGTGATGTTCAGCTTGCGCACCTTGTCGTAGAGGGTGCGGCTGGGCAGGCCGAACTTGCGGCTGGCCTGGAGGGCACTCATACCCTCGCGGACGCACTGAATCGCGCACATCATGTCCGCCCGGGTGTACTGCTTGTAGCGCTTCCATTCCGGCTTCTTGCCGCCGGCACCGCCCGTCTCCTCGTCGAAGGAGCGATCCGTGTGGGGGGAGAGCGGCTCCTTGTCGCCCCCATAGTCGGAGCCATTGAAGCTGGAACTTCCACCTCCTCCCAGCGCATGCTGATGCGAATGTGTGGGCGTCTTCTCCGCGGAGCTCTTCACCCCGGGCAGCATCAACGGACTGGGCTGCGAGGAGTCCGGCGGATTGGCCTGGGCGAGTACATTGCGCAGAATGGGCGTGTCGCGTGTGGAGTTGAGCAGCATGCTCGAGATGGCCGATAGCTTCTTGCGCTTCAGCGGATTCATATCTCCCGCCGACTCGTACACCGAATTGAGCATCGCCGCTGCAGCCGCGGAGGGGGAGAGGGGCCACTGGTTGCCCTGCTCGCCGGCAGCGGCCGGATGGGGTGCGGAGTGGGTCGGTGTGAGCGGTACCTCGCCAGCGTTGATGGGAACACCACAACTGGCAGCTGAGGAGGGGAAATTGGAATAGGGCGTCTGATAGGAGGCGGAGGCGGCGGAGGAGGAGTGAAAGGGCGGCGGTGGGGGCGAGCAGCTGCTCGAGATGGCGGCACTGGGCGAGATGTGCGTCGATGTTGAGATCACTGAGGAGGAATGATGACCATGATGATGATAGGCGCCATCATTTCCATTCGGCGGCGGCTTGCTCGAGCTCGAGCTGGAGGTGGGTGCAGAGTGATGATGGTGCTGCTGTTGGTGGTGCTGCTGCTGAAGATGTTGTTGGTGGTGCTGCTGAAGATGTTGTTGTTGTTGTTGGTGGAGGTGGTGCGGAAAGTGTTGGTGCTGGGTGCGTTCCTCGCTGGGGGCACGATGATTCGATTTGTCATTGACCTTCATGATGTTGTCGTAGAGTCCTTTCACCTGCAGCTCCTTGGCCGTGCGCAGGATCTCCAGCTCCTGGCTCTTGTTCACCGTCGTCTCGCCCGTGTACATGTACTGCAGCAGTGCGGCAATTTCGAATCCCTTCACGCCCGGCAATATGATGCAGCACTGATCCTGCGGCACATCCTGCAGTATGGCCTGAAAGTACGGCGAATTCGCCGCCAGGACAACGCGATGCGCCTTGAACTGCTCATCGTCGACGACCAGGGTGCAGTCCACATAGCTGCCCATCTCGTGCAGCGTGTGCAGGATCTGCACCAGATTCGTCTGATGATTGTTCCATCGCAAGCAATACGTCTGCCCCTCACCGCTCCCCGCCACTGCCGTTGGCCCACCCATCTCGGCGCCCAATCTCTGACTCTGACTGTGACCCTGACTCTCCCTCTCTCGCTCCCTCTCTCTGTCGCGGTGTCGCTGGCGATGATGTCCGGCCTCCGGCTCGTCGTCCGGCTGTGTGTCACTGCTGCTCCTGCTGTGGTAGGCGCTGTTCAGGCTCGTGAACGCGGCGCTCAACAGCGTGGGCGAATATGAGGTAAGATGCTTCCTGACCTTGAGCGCCAGCTTAAGGCTTACAGTTCACCAGATGCCTAAAAAGAATTGTTTACCGATTAACATTGAGAAGTGAAAAAAGATTTTTTTTTTTTTGCACAGATTTGGAAAATGCCAAAAATCGGCACAGGTTGCTTTATTCAATAAAAAAAATTGGCATGCAAATGGAAATGGAATTTAAAAAGGAAGTGTGTATGTTTCAAGACTAGCAGGCACACACACACACACGCATACACCCACTCACATACAAAGGCAGGTGTGCAAAAAATATATATTGTGTATTTCTCATTTTCGGGAGGGGATGGTTACACTCCCACCATTTACCTCCCTCCATCCCGTGAACCATTTCATTGCAAAAGTTTGTGTTTTTTTCCCGTTGGTTTTTGGCGGAAAATCTTGGTTTTTTTTTAAATTTATGCCCATCGCCACCCTGGCCAAGTTTTATGCGCCATAAAAAGTGAAAGCGCGCCTTTTGCCAATGGAGAATGGGACAAAATATTACAGGGCAACGGCAAGGGCGAGGGCAAGGGAAGGCGAAGTCAAGGTAGTGGTGGGAGGGTGACAGAAATACGCGGATAAAAAAAAAAAAATGGGGGAAAAATATGCAAACATCCCTCGAAAAACGTGTGCGCGTATTTTTCCGGCTGCTTTTCGCGCGTTTTACTTTACATATTTATTTTATTTTTTATATTCTGGCTGACTGGAAAATGGAAAGCAACACACACACACACACACATTAACTCACAAGTACGCATACAGAGAAAAAGAAGCACATGAAAACAACAACAAAAAAACGAAACTGAAAAAACTTGCAATAATTTGCGTTTTTCGAGTTTTCATTCACATTTGTTTTTGTATTCCCATATTCTTGGCTCGTTTTTCCTGTTTCTACTTTGCTGCTAAGGACGAGGGTGCGTGTGTGTGTGTTTTTTTAGTCGCATTTGTAGTGGTTGCAAGTAGTTCTAATGCTCGAATTTCATTTCGAAACTCGTTAAAATATATTTTTTTGGCTTTGACCCTATGCTCAAGTGGTCACCATATGTTGGTCCTATGCCGATGACAATGACCATGTGCAGCATATGTTGGACATGCTTCGTCGTGCCATGTGGCATGGCTCGTAGGCGTTGCAAGGCTGCCAATAAGCGAATCGAGTTCGGGGAATCTTAAGTTGCCAACAGGTAAATACATTCTACGTTCCCAATACGAAGACGATCGCACAAAAAAAAAAAATTGCCAGTATAATGGCAAACGAACAACAGGGAAATGTCAAAGACAGACAAAAGGCTCAGAGAATGGAGGAGAAAAGAAGAAAACAAACGACCTGCATTGTGCTCGGACTTGAGTGCGGAAAATGCGCAAGACATTTCCATTGTGCTCGCTTTATTGTCTGCCAAAAGCGGATAATGGGCAAAATCGAGCAACCTGCCGAGCGAACACAACAAGGATCGATTCAAAAGATCCTCAGCCGACTATTGCGCAACAATCAACAGATGCAGGTAGCTGCGTAAGCGTTTAATGGGATCATAATGAAATCGCATCAACGCCTCGAAACAAGATATTGAAACTCTCTCGCTCGCTCGTGGCTGCAAAACTCTAATACGTTGCGCATACGCCGCGCTTGCCAAAAAGCTTTGCGATCGTGAGCTTTTTTTAACAGCACGTTAACAGCGAGCGCCATTTTGTTGAATTGCGCTGAAATTGAATATGATAAGCAAACGTCATTGAAACAAATGCACTTGGAAACCGGTTTCAGATTTTCCAGTTTATTTTTCGTATTTTTTGGGCCCTTTTGTAGTTGTTTAGGTTTCTGTTTTTGTATTTTGTGGCTGCTTTTGGCTGGCTTGCTTGTTTGTAAATGTTTACACGTATCCCAATTTTGATTGCGAAATTTAGGGCCCACAATTTGTGATGGGCTAAACAAATGTTGTGCTTATTAAATAAAATACACTAAATACAAAGTATTTGTATTATAATCTTACCACGAAATATGTTAAATGCCGCAGTTGCAGGCCAACGTTGAATCTTTGAATGAATTGCAAATGGCACTTAATGTTATAAATGGCCACTTTTTGTTTTTAAATTGTATATTGTTGCGTTTCAGTTCCTTTTTTGTCACATTTGGCAAACTATTTATATTGCAGAATTTGTTGCTAATAAGTTTCTAATTAACAATAACGCGATAATTATACCACGAATCACACAATCACACCAAAAAATCCGAAATGCTGCTTGCAGTTTATCCAAGTGTTTTTTTTTTTTTTAATTCTAATACTATTATTTTTTTTTATTTTTTTTATTTTGTTGAAGTTTTTTGGAGTGCCCAAAAAAACTGCGACACGTACGAATTTGCGTTTTTATTATTATTTTTTTTTTTTTTTAATTTTGCGTGGCACGTTGTTGCAGATTCGAGCGCTCAAACTTGAATAAAACTGCCACGGCGCTCGTGTGCAGCAAGTCATTGAAAACACAATTTCCCGAGCGAGACAGCGCGCACATTTTCAACCTCTCACACACACACTAGCACACGAGCACACTCACACACAGAGTCGTTTGCAGGGGAAGTGCTCAACACCAACAACAACAACAATATTGTATCGCACAGGAAAAGCCACAAAACTGTGCTACGCTCAGAGCTGCCAACCCTCGTTCTGTCTCTCTCTTTTGCGCTGCTGACGCCGCAGTCGACGTCGCCGTTGCCGTTGTCTGCATTGCAGTTTGCAGCTGTGTGCGTGTGTGTGTGTTATTTTTTGCGCTGCGCTATGTGTGCCTGTGTGGGTGAGTGCTTGCATATGGCGGCCGCTGCTGCTGCCAATAGCACCCAAGAGTGGAACCTGCAATGTATCCGTGAGTTTTTATGCGTGTTCGTGTGCTCTTTTTGGCGTATGTTAGAGATACGTATAAAAAAGTGCTGTCGTTGCATTTTTTTGTTATTTTATTTTTTTGGGCTTAACTGCCCAAGTTGCCCAACTGGCTGCAGGTTGTATGGTAGTATGTGTGTGTATGTGCTCTCAGAGTATATCTAAAAACTAAAAACTGGTTAAGCGAATGAGAAACTCTTTGCTTCACTCATTTTATTCCATCATCAGATTTGGGCCGAAAAGCATTGCTAATTATACAAGATATAAATGCCAATCTGCTAAGAGCATAAAACGTTTAGTAGGTAAAAAAAAAATACAGCAAAAACGACAAGAAGCATCCCGTAACAGGGAAGAGGACAATTTGTTGGCATTTCGCTTAAGTTATGCAAATTTAATTGTCCCTCAAGATGAGGCGACCTTTAGCAATCAATAATAATATGCATTGAATGCAATTGATGCACTCTTTCTTTGTGCAAGGGCCGCTTGCAATTTGCATATGGGTTAGACTTTAGATTTCTTTGTCTTGGGTATTTACAAATATGCAAATTATTTGGCCCTGGCCGTCTTCTGTAACGGTCAAAAACGGCAAAAAGCTATTAAGGGTTAATGTGTGATGACGTCACAAATGCTAACTTTATTTGACTCAAATTGATTTTAATTAAAAAAAAAATTATAACTGAATCTGTTTGCAGTAGTTTTATCGAACCGCGATTCGCTGGCCACCTCTCTCTCTCACACCACACACACACACACACACACACACACACACAGCATCCGCAACAGTCGCAGAGTTGCAATGCAACTGTTGTTCTCTCGCTTGCACGTATATGAACACCATATGGCAACAGATAGTTATTTTTTTTTTGCGTTTGCATTTGTTGCACATTTAGTTAAATAAATAATACTATGTATAATTATGCCAACATTATTGTAGCTAGAATGCTGTACCTGCAACTATTTTTGTTAATTTTGTTTGCTTCTCTTTTTGTGCGTCATTAATTTCAGTTGCCCCGCCTCCTTGTGGTCGATTTTTTGTTGTACTTGTTAGTTGATTCATTAATCATGCCGGGGAAATTAAGGTCAACTGCATATTTTTCCTCTTCGTTTTTTGGCAGTCCCTTGAAATCGAATACAGAAATGTTTTTTTAAACTAAAGGTTTACAGTTTCGACAAGCAGCTAAATCTGGGGACTAAACAAAACTAGTTCGCAAGTGCATTCAACTCCCCCAGCTGCCGCCTGCTGATAAAACTACAAATAAACAATAAAAAAAAGAGCAAGTAAAGCGTCAAACCGCACATCAAATACACTAACAAACTCTATGCCTATAACATTTTAGTTTCAATGATATGATAGAGCTCTCACATAGTGTAAGAAAACTTGCACCATAAACATAAGTAATCTATGGCATAATGTTTATGAGCTAGTTGAGCTCGTGTGTTTTTTTTTGGGGTTCTTCTCTAATCTTATCAGTGTTTTACTTGCTTGTCGCAGAGAAAGTTTCGGTTTCGTGTTCGGTATTTCTTGCATTGCAGTTTTCCATTGCATTATTCGTCTTCTGCTTGTTTCTCTTCTGTTTTTTTTTCTTTTGGGCGATTCGGTCCGGAAACTGTACAAATGGATTTGCGGCCAAGCCACATGGATTTTGTTTGAGTCAATCAAGTTGTAGAATTTCCTAAATGGATAATCTGCTCTTTTGTTGACTTTGCTGACTTCTTGACTCGGTTTTTGCTAGTGTCGGACTCACACAATGAAGTGACCGCTCATTATGTGAGATTAGCCAGTGGAAATCCGCACATAATCCGCAGTCAATGAAGCTGTTATATTCTGAATACCACTAATGAGCAGCAGGTAGATACATAGTTGCAATTGCAATTTAATTTAATTGAGTCCCATATGGACAGTCAATAGTTGGCCTTGGCGATGTCTTTAACCTCTACACAGACAAAAGGCAAACCTCCAACCTCACATCTAGTATTTAAAATCGCATTTTCTCCTTGTTTGCACTTATCTCTCGTTGATTTTGGCTTGAAAAATATTTGAGTGCATTTTCGCGATTAGTTTTTATCAGCTTGGCGTTTTCTTTGTTGCTCAGCACATGGCAAAATTGTACTTGGAAACTAAAAACTAAATTTCTTGCATTTATGATCGCTTGGTAAAGGGTTTTCGGTTTTATGGTTTTTGCGAAAAAGTGCGAAAATGTTTCACTGGAAACTGTGTGCACTTTACGACCATGTGTGTTTAGTGTGTAACCCTTTTTGTCCGGGGTTCGCTCTGGATCATTACCATTGAGCAAAGTCGCGTTTATATGACAGTCTTCCTGGAACTGTGCTAAAAATATTGCCTGTCTGTCTTTTCGCATGTTATGTTCATTAACATCATCATCTTCAATCAATGTCCAAATGTCTAAATAATTCCCATTTGTCAAGGAGTATGCAAAAAAAAACCCTTTCTTGCTTGTCCTTCCACTACCTGTGCCAGAGAGAGATAGAGAGAAAGGAAAAGAGTTGACAACAACGATGGTCTAAAACTCAACTGAGAAAAGTCTGTCCGACTCAAGTGTCGTCTTTGTGGCACGATCTTTGAAGTTGCAGCGGCATGTCCGAAATATTCTTAAATATTTTCAACACAACGGCAATTAGCGCTCAGTTCCGACAAATGGAACAGAGCAGGCTCAAGATGACGATATCCTTTCAACTCTAAGGAACAGAAGCTGCCGCCTCGCATGGACAATGGACAATGGACGACCTGCAGCGCACAGGTTAGCCACGTTTTCGTTCCGGCCCAGAACCTGTGCCTCTGTGTTGGCCATGTTGACCATAAACTGCATTTTTTGTCTTGGCACTCGACAATCTATTTCGCAACTCGGTGCTAATGGATGCGAAAATGAAAACTCAGCACGCAGCACACGGCGAAGTAAAAAGCATTTGCATTTAGATACATTATTTGAGAGATAAAATATGAGATAGTTTCATTTGCTTCATTTGCCCTTTCCGCTATTGCTGTGTGATTAATGTTTACACAAAATTCAACTGACGGAAGGGCAAAAATACGAAATATCTATCAAATATTTATTTATACATAAATATGTGCATATGTGCGTGTGTGTGTGATAGAGCAACAGAAAAAAAAACAAACAAAAACGGACAAAATTAATAAAAAATGCAACAAAACTAGAAATACGGCATGTGTGTGTGTGTGTTTGTGTGTTTGTGTGTGTTTAACAACATCACGAAAAGTAGAGGAATGGAAAATGTTAGAAAATTTATCGCGCGCGTCATTTTGCTGCAACTGCAAGAATCTATGTATGTGTGTGTGTACGAAGAGTATGGAAAGCACGTAGGCATAAAAGCATAGAGCTGAATCGTAGCTGAGACGTCGTCGTGTTGGCGTCGAGGGAAGGGCCGGTGGACGGCAAAGGGCAAGGGGAAAGGGGAAAGGGAAAGGGGCAGGGGAAGGGAACGGGGTGCGGGGGCTCATTCGCGTTACGCATGGGTCATTGCACTTTTGCAACGCAGCGAGAAGCGAGCGCATACACACACACACACACACACACACACATAGATAGATAGCATATACAGATAGAGATAGACGCGAAGAGAGATAGCAAAAGGCAACATTTGACAGGGAATTGTATAAAAAACGTACGAAAAATTAGGCGAAAGCAAACACGCGGACGGAGAGTGGAAATGTGTAAGAGATAGAAACGAGGGACAGTGACTGTGGGGAAGGGGAACAACTGCAACTGCAACGGCGACTGCGCAAGCAACTTTGACTTTGCACTGGGGCCGCCATTTTGTAATGAACGCGTTAATTTCGCCTGCATTCACACACAAACAAAAACACGAGCACAAACACAAATACACATGCGCTTTCTAAATATAGAGCCCACGCCGGCATTGCCATTGCGTTTTATGTATGTACATATATGTATGTATCTCATTTCTCCTTCTCCTTGGCAATGCCATTTGTGCCGCCAACGCCACTCGAGTGTTGCAGTTGTTGCTGTTGCAGTTGCTGTTGCAGTTTGCTGTGCACATGTGGAAAAACTGAAGCCTCCTCAAAAGTACAGCAACTAATAAATTTTTGGAGGAAACGGCAATAGAGCGGCGCATGGGGTGCGTTTTTCCATGTTTTTTTTCGTTTTTCGTTTTTCACCAAAAACGCGACACGCACATTTATTTCCCACTGTTTATTTTTAGCAATTTGAATTTGTGAACGAAACAAATTTCAAGTCAAGCACAATGTGAATTTATGCGGCTTGCACGTAGAGGGGAAAACGGGAGCGGCAATAGCATGTTATCAAATTAAATATATATATTCTTACCTTGTTCCGTTGCAGCAGAGTAGATGTTAGAGCTGTTGTATTTGTCTCGACTTTTCCGTATGAATTTGTTTTCACTTGCACATTTTCGCAAAATATATTTGATTTCCACGTGTCACACTGTCTTACTGTCATTTTTGCACCTATTTCGATTATTTCTTTCGATATTTCAAGCCTTTTCTACACTTCAAACTAGCGCGATGACTGCGAATAGTGTTACACGCGTTTCGGCCATTATGCAAAATGGTAAATAAATCAGAAATTCTGCTTGTTACACTCTCGTAGCGCGGCAAAAGTTGAGGTTACAAGTTTTTTTTTTTTTTTTTTTTTTTGAATGTTTGTAGAATTGAATGTTGTCAGCTTTGTGCTTGTGGACAACGTGCACTGACCTTGAGTCAACTAAGTATGCAAAGGGTCTAGTTAAGGGTCTGGCAATGAGTCTGTCTGTCTGCCTGGCGGCCGACTAATTCTGTTTCTGTTTTCTGGATTGCGATTCTGAAACGAATTCTGAGTAAAGCGCCAGAGAGGCGGTAGGTAAAAGCTCCCAAAACTACATACATACATATCTATGTATTTACGTTCTATATAGAAGCTACGCATACATACGTAGACATCACGGACTGACTCACAGAATTGAGCAAAATAACAAGCGAATAAAGCGACTATAAAATTCGTACTAGAAAAGAACTGAAATTTGTACATTACAAGTGGAGGGGGGAAGAGCGAAAGCTCGAGAGCAGCATAAAATTATCAAGCAGCCCTTTGCCCGAAAGAGAACAACTAGACTTACATTCTCCGAATTCTACGAAACCAGAAAGCGTTTTGCAAATAACAAAATATAAAATGGAAAGTAAAAACAAGAGTCGCCATTTGGTCGCTCTTATAGTTTATCTGTAGAACTTTTCAGGGTCACTTAATTATTACACAATTTTTGTTTACAGCGAAAAATATAACAACGAAGAAGAAGAGCTGTAAAAATGTTGTTACTGGCAAAAATGTGTGTGTGTGTGTACTATGTGTGTAAGTATGACAGCGGTTCTGTTGTTGTTTACAACGAAAACAAATTTCATTAATTTTGTTGTTTTCGTCGTTGCTGTGCCAGGGCCACTATTAAAACGAGTGTGTGAGCGTGTGTGTGATGGAAATATTTGTATGTAAATACGGAAGGTCTTTTTCAATGCTAGAAAAATGCCTTTGGAAATGTTATGCCTCTATCTGATACCAGACAGATTATTGAACATTGTAGATCAAGGCGTTGTTCTTCTTTCTTACTTTGGAAATCGCAATATTCTGCACAAGTTCTGTATCTTTGCTGCTTTCTAACAGCAACAAAAACAACAACAATAATCAGAATCAACAAGTTACGTCAACACCAAAGCCCGGGGCGTGTTATGTACCACAATAATAGAGACAGAACGCACAGAAAGCCCGTTAAAAAAAGCTAAAAACAAAAATGAGCAGAAAGCAGACGGGCGCCGTCCCTAAACTTGAACTTGAAATACTGCGAAAACAAAATTCAAGAGCAAAATGCCGGCAAAAAAACGCAAAAAAAAGCTGTCGAAAACAATAACAAGAGCGCTCTCGCATAGAGCTATAGACCACAAGGTACCCTGTAGAAGACGTTAGCCAATGTATCCATCACTAATCTTAAGTGTGTACGAATGAATTTGTGTAGGCTCAGTATCATGTGGCAGGAGTTAAAACAAAATGAAGTAAAATAGGGTTAACCAAGCTTTACGCTGCTGTGTGTTGCCAAATTTTGTATAGTTGGCTATACCCTTGCCTAGGTTTAACCGACAGGGTATTTTACATAACAGCTCTCTCTATGTTTTGCTCGGTTTCGCGCTTGACGCAGCCGAGTGGCGGCGAATACCGCCGACGGTTCCCGAAGCTTTTCAGTGCAAAATTGCGATTCGGCTCTTCACTCGCGAATTTGCGGTTCGACCAATCAGCTCGGCTGGGAGCCGAAAGCTGCCGCTACGTGTTTGTAGACATGTGCATACATATGTATTTTGCGTGCTTTTGCTTATTTTTGGCACAGATAAGTCGCCATTTTTGCGCAAAAACAACTTGAAGCTGACGCCAACTACTACAAAACAACAACTGCTGCCAGAGAGACTATTTACCATGCGGCATGTGTGTTGATTAAGTAAATTAAAAGAACCAGACACGACACGTGGTTAGCAAGCGGCCAGAGAATGTCGACTGAACAGAGCTTTCTCGCGAGCATGTAATATTTTAATCTACACAAATCATCACAGCTTAGATTCTAGGTTAAATCTGTTACTTACCCAATAGAAGCTTGTAGACGATAAGATTCTTGGGAGTACACAATTTGCGCAGTTTAAAATAGCATTCAATAATTCAAATTCAAAATAGGCACTGTTATCAATTGAGCTATTTTGAGCTGTTTTATTAATATCTCAAGTTCTACATTTGACATTTGACAAGTATGGCAAAAATTTGGCAACCTGATCATTAACAGGCTTTTAGCATTGTAGCTTTCTCGAGGGCTTTCGTTAACAGTGAGGTTCTTGTCTTTGCTTACTAGACTTATACGCTTTAGCGTATTTCTGATTGTTTACTCTCCTCACATTATTAAATAACCACAATAGTATCTGTATACTACAATTACCCCCATCCTATGTTATAATCAAACTGCAGCATTTGTCTATTATCCTTTGTATCCTCTGTTTTTCTATTGATGCAACCTGCTGCTGCATTTCAGCTGTTTCGACTGACTTGCAACATGTTCCCAATTTCTAAACACCTTCACCATCCGCTAACAACTGGCAACAAATTTCGTCTTTCCCTCTGTCTCTCTGCAATCGAATCGTGTGACTTTTTCATGTGATTCTTTTGCCTCAAATCAAAAAGTTAACTTTTCCCAGGGTCCCGTATGTGTGTGTGTATCCTGTTGCTTGCATCCTACACGCATACCCATACCAATAAGGACTCCTCCGCCCCTGCACAACAGAAGCAGCAATCAATTTGTGCATTCGTTTTGGTTTTGCCTGCTCAACTTCGTCCTCGTTCTCGTTCCCGCTTGTGTGCATCTCTTATCCTTTTTGTGTGCCATAATTTCTCGTCATTCTCTCAGTGGCTCATTGTTGCATTGTTACCAGTTGCTATTGCTGGGTTATTGAACTATTGATTCCACTGAATTCATTGTTCAACCCTCCTGTGATACAACAGGTGATAATTTTAGAGATTTCTGTGGCGACAAGTGATCTTTGGCCAATGCTCGCCTAGAAGTATTCAAAATTGGTAAGGTTTTTATAAATTTTATATAAATTGAATATTATTTTATTTTTGAATTTCTTCAGCAAGCTTCATGGATGCCACAGTTGGCAACCTTGTTGGGTTCTACCTGTTTGGGCTCCCTCAACTTTTTTTATTTTTCCAGTTTTCCATTGCAGTTGCACGTCTGACAATAAGTTTGCTTAAGAAATTTTCACACATTTTTCATTCTCATCTGCCAACAACTAAGTCAACAATTGCACGCCAGGTAGTAAAAGCAGCAGCTCAATGTTTGGTCAACGTACGTGTAGATTCTTTTGGCCAAGTCTTTTGAACAGGCGCAAATTATTTTGACAAGTGGCCGAAAAATTGTCTACTATTGTTTGAGATCTGTATGCACAGCAGTAGAAGAAAAAGTAGAATAGGAAAAGAAGCAGAAACAACAACATTCAGAGCAACAATAACAACATTTGTTTGGGACATTGAGCCAAAAAGACGAAGACGATCGTCTCTTTGAGTGGCAGCGGCTATTAAAGCCAGACCCAGAATCTTGAGTGGCCTGGGAGACAGAGTGTCTCTGCTATTTAATAAATATTGCGGCCCATTAATTACAATCCAAGTGCCACACACACACACACATAAAAATTAATAAATGTGTACCTATGACATTTAATCAATGTCGTTCAAAACAGATCAAATGTCATTTATTTGCAGTCTATCTCACTCTCCTTCTGTACGGCAACTCATTTCTAGCTAACATAATGTTAATTGCAAAAACAAAGCACACTCAACTCATTTACGTGCTCTCAACTTTAATGAAGAGAGTATGCTTACACTAACAACAACAACGCACAGCAAATCACGATAGAGATTGAGTGCATAATCTCTATCGCTTTTTCTTTTCACCACAACGCGGCGTCATTTCTGCAGACGATGCAAAACCGCGAAACATGTGTGTGCTAAATTAATATCATATGCATATAGTGAAAGTGTGTAAATAAGTGCATTTAATTGTGATTTTAAGTCTTGGCATAAACAACAAAGGCAGCAGACGCCCACGCCTATTGGAAGTGCAAGTGCCTGGAACTAATGCATTGGAAAATCTAACTGGAGACGTTTTCAGTGTGCATATTGGTGAGTGATATTTCTAATGATGTCTGTATGTACAGTAGAATTCATTGAATCTATTATTATTGTGGTACAGTCGCCATTGAGTTCTGGCTGCCTCCTATTTTGTGCAGCCGGAAATCGCCAGCAATTGCACGTTTCGGTCTCCTGTGCGTGTCTTCCAAATTGTGTGTGTGTTTCTTCTTCTATTTTGTCTACAACAACAACAACAACAGCACGAACAGCAACGCAGCGACTGTAGAATAACAAATAATTAGCATTAACCACGCAATTGAGCGCCGCAGCGGCAGCGTCGTCAAACATTTACGGCGAAAACGACGATTTGAGTGCAATGTGCACTTGCACACACACACACACAGACACATGCATTTGAGCGAACGTACGCATAAGCATAGACGAAGAAGTCGAAAACAGACGTGGCCGCCAATCAAGCGAGCAACAACAACAATAACAACAACGACAAGCAGAACCCAAAAGCAACAGAGATAATACATTTCTGGAAATGTCAACAAAACGAAGAACGAAAACAAATTGTGTAAAAGTATAAGAAAATGCCAATGTTGCGAGCGAGTGAGCAAAAGCATAACATGGTGAGAGAGTGAGTGAGTGAGCTCCAGCTTCAGCTTCAGCTTGGAACGTGGGCGCATCGCTGCCTTTGTGCATATGTATGTGTGTGTGTTTATGTGTTATGATCAGAGTCGCCATCTTAGCGGTTGGGGCTGAGTATACGAAGACAAACATACAAATAGCATGCAAGTGTGTTTGTGTGTGTGTGTATTTTATGCGCTGCAGCAACTCCATGTGCCTCATGTGGCGCGGTGGCAGCCCTACGCCAACAAAAACTCAAGTTTGTGAGGGGCATTTAAATTACAGAACTATTGCATAATTGCCTGTACTCTATACTCACAGCTAAATAATGTGTCTGTTATTGGCCGTGCCTAATTTACCCACAAAAGGTCAACAAGTCACAACAATGCAGACGTAAAGATCTGCAAAGTGACACACGTCCAGCATGAAGCAGTCCTGCAAATAAAGGAAGTCAAAACGAAAGTGATATTGAAACTGACACTGACACAGGGGGAAGGACACAGAGTCCGAGTATCGCAAAAGAAAAAGAATAGACAAACGACTGACACACGAACACACGCTCCATAGAAAAACACAAAGGATCTGGGAAGCTGATGGACGAAATGTGAGAGGGAATGGAGATGGAGAAGAATGGCAGAAAAACGCGACAAATTCAAACATTTTTCAAGTCAAAACTGCCAGAGTTATTCTATTGTAATTTGATCCTTTTCAACATCTTTGCGCCTGTTTTGTTGTTGCTGTTGTTGTTGCTGTCGCGTAAAAAACTAAAAAACGAAACCGAAACCTATCTTTTATCCTCATGTACCCGTCTTCGCCCTCACCCTTATTTAAAATAATGACTGGTGCAGCGAGCATACGGGTCGCCAACTATGGCGTCTAATTTATGCCAAATATGACACACACAAAATGTTTGTCATTAGGTTTCTTTTGTTGTCAAAAAAAAAAAAATAATAAATAAATAAATGCATTCGATTCTATTTTTTATGGAATGCCCAGATACTCGATTAGAGCTAAAACCAAAATAATAAAAAAAAAACTTTTACTAATGAAAATAGGTGAATTCTTGCGAAAATAATGTGGAATGTTTTGGAAAGAATTTTGTTTTTATGAATCTCTTTTGATTTATCCTTGACTTCTTGTTTGGCGTAAACAGAGCTAAACAAAATAATAACAACAATCACACTTTATACCACAAATGAAGAGTGCGGTGGTGGCTGTTACATCTACGTCTACGGCTTCTACGGCCTCTGTTGCAGTCTAGCTTTGGCTTCGTTTTAGCTTCAACCCCGGGGCAGGGCAGGGCAGGGCAGGGCAGGGCAAGGAACAGAAACAGGAACAGGGACAGGAGCATAATGAAATAAAAAATTTGCATGCTGCCGCTGCAAAATTACCAGATACAGAAACATAGACATGTCAACTTTTGGGGACGAGGAAAAGCTGTTTTTGGCTTTATCTTAGACCAAAAAAAAGCGGAAAAAAAGCTGATGGTTCTTTAATCATTTACTCATTATCTTCGTCAAAAATATAATCAATTTTATAAAAATCAATGGATTCTTCATTTATGTAAGAATTTATAGCAGTGCTGTCAGTTGATGGCGATGAAAATATGTTTTTGGCTTTAAATGAAGCGCAAATATTTGAAAAAAAAGCGTAACAAAAGCAGATGGTATATTTTTTAAAATAATTTATTTAGTATTTTCTTTAAATAGTATATCATAAATTTTATTGAGTTCAATAGATTCTTCAGGAATTCTTAGGAACCCATTGTGCCAATTTTCTATTATGCTTTTTGGGACTTTAAAAATTGGCACTTTTAAACGAATTAGAAACAGCAACAAAAATGTAGGGGTTCAATATAACAAATAATCAAGAAAACTGCCACCCACCCGTTTGTTTTGATCAATGATTTTTGGTATAAGAAAAAAAAATCCAGAAAAAGCTGATCTTTCAACAAAAAAAAGCCAGATTTCCCGCTTCCCGCAATTCGCTATTTTTTTAAGCCAGATGTGACGGGAAAAAAGCTGATTTGACATCAGTGCATGCCACACATAACGCACTCCACATTTACGAGAGTGTAATAATGTCTTGGCTAGAGAGCTAGAGCTAAATAATTGGAGAGGGGTGTGTGTTTGGGGTGTTTCGATAAGTACTTTACGAGACACAACCCTCGTTTTGCGGATTTTTTTATGGTTTTGCCCAGCAGAGGCCAACATCAAAGTTCATTCTTTGAATTCGCCCGGGTGGTAGCTGTATTTTTGTATGTTGTTGGAAAGTATAGCATAACGGTGGTTGCTCACCTCACCTCAGCAATCGCAGCCCCTCCCTGTTCCATGTTCGATTCAATACCCTTCGGAGTCAGGCATTGGCTGGCATTGCAATTTTATTGCGACAATGCATGTTAGATCGGTTATTTTTTGGCAAACGGCATTGGCGATTTCGCAAGTTTTGCGGCCACGTTTCGCTTGGGGTTGTAATAGACACCCTACATTTATGTGGTGGTGAAAAAGGTGGGAGGAGCTGTGTTCAGTAAGCGAAAAGTTTGTGCGAAATTTGAAATGCAAAATGGCGAACATAATTTCTTGTGTTAGTCAAGTCACAAAAAAAAAAATCATAGAAAACTTAACTTATTAAATTAATAGCTCTTTACTACCTGGCAAAAAAAAAGTACGTTAATATCGAGAGATTTGCAATCAACTGCACACCCAAAATCGAAACCCTTGGAAATTTGCATACATTTGGCCTTCTTCTCGATCGAAACTCACAAAATTATGCAAATTTGGTAAATCAATCGAGAGCTGAATCGAGTATCGATCAAAATTGATTTGTTGCCCGTTGCGCCTAAACCCAAACAGAACACAAAAAGAAAAACAAGAAGTGAGCAATAGCCTGCTCTTTCAAAGAGCTATTCTTTGGCTAAGGAGTTGAGCGTGAGAAAGTTTTCTCGAATGTGTTTTTGCACGCATAATTTACATAATTTTGCCTGGCCAAATAACAAGGAAATAAATTGCAGGCACATCCGAGCTCGATTCCTATTTGATGTTATGCAAATGAGCGCTGTTGTTGTCCCTGTTCAACCCCCTGTCAGGACTCAGGTGTGCGAGCGTGCCGGCATGCTGTGAGTCTGAGACCCGCTCTGGCGCCGTCCACTGTGCGCATAATTAACCCCTGTTGGGTGATTGTCTACATATGTCTGTGAGCCTTCCTTTTACATTTTCTATTTTCACTTTCGTTTTGCGTTTCGTTTTTGCCCATTTTGCAAGCCGAGGCACCTTATGCAAATTAGGATCGGCTGTGATCTCGCTTTTCGCTTGCCAACCCTTTTTCGCCAAGTGGAAATCTTTGCTGTTTACCAAATTTATGCAAATTTTGAGCAGGAAAACCTCTTTCGCTCACCTTTGAGATCGGCGTGATCTTTACTGTCGCTCCAATTTTCTAGCATAGTGTAGAAATTTGCGGTGTCAGGTAGACTCGGAGCTCTCTCCTTTTTGCCGAGCGTGTGAAACTATGAAAATTTGCATAATTTTTCGTGAAAATTCGCTTCACTACGTGATCTCTCAAAAGACAGCACAGATGCAGCGATGCAAGGATGCAAGGATGCGTCGAAAAATAGTGTCAATGACTCTGTTGCACGGCGGATCTCAGACTTCTATTTTGTAATTAATAAATGCAAATGCGGGGAACATGGAAACATAAATAAGTTGATACTCTGTTAAAAGAGTCGCTTCCGTTGCTATTGTTGCTCAACTGTGAGATTTCCACCTGACTAGTATTGCAACTTAAACAGTGGCGGATTTACGGATTTGACGCCTGTAGGCTTTTCAATTTCGATACCACACTAACATAAATCAGATCCGTTATTATTTTCACAGCAAATAATTATAAGCAAAGAAAATCTCATTTTTTTTACTACTTTTGAGGAAGGTATGTCTTAATACTATATAATAGTTACGTAATATGAACAAAGCTTACACAATAGCTGAACATTCGTGGAAAGTTGATATACATTATTTAGTATACTCATTATCTGTTAGTATTTAATGCATTACAATAACTTTTTGCGGGACTTTGAATTTGCAAAATCATTGATTATATCATCGTATGTCATCTTGTTCACTTCTTTTGACTTCATTGATAAATGAGCTAAAGCGTTTAGGTTGTTTTTGACCAAAGCCGATGGAAGATAGTTTTCTACTCTCTTCATGCATACATGCGTATGTACTTGTAAAGAATTGTACAACTATTTCTTAGCGAATAAATAACAACAGAAAACATACAAAAATCGCTGTGATTAGAACAATCGGCTTTCGAGTAAAATTTGCCGCCCTAGACTACAGCCTACTCGGCCTACTGGTAAATCCGCACACTGAACTTGAATCTGTTTATCAACACAAAAATGTGGCTTTAAGAAATTTAATATCTGCTTAATTGTTATTCACTGGGCCACTGAAAATATTCGAATTTGGCAGTGGGCAAAAAAACATTGATGCGTTATAAATAGAATGTAAACTACAGTAACAATGCCTGCCACTTCAAAGCAGCAACTACAGAGCCAGCGACCCAGTCATCCAATTCAAGCTCCAACCGCCCTTGTCTAATATTTTGCACCACTTCACACGCAGCCGCTGCCCCGTTTCAGAGCTTTCCTTCCGCCCCCCACCCGCTAGTCAACATGCGGCAATGGGACATAAAAACTGTTTTTTGCAATTTACATGAAACATTTTTATCACCCTCACGCACGGGGCATCCATCCTGTCATCCTGCCATCCTGCCATCCTGTAGCTCGACTATGGAGTACACAACAACATGCTTTTCCTATTTACACACACACACAAACACACACACACACACACACACACATGACTCCATCCGACAGTACATTTTCTCTTCGGCTTCTTTTTGCGACACTTAATTACACACGCATACGCTTCAATCCACTTTGCTAGTGGTTGCACCCCACCCCTGCCCCCCCTGGCCCACCCCACGGGACAGTGGAGTCTTATTTGGGCTTGCTTTGCTCACAGTTTAAATATGTAGCTAAAAAACTGATCAGCATTTAAGGACAAGTGAATAAGTGAACACAATGTACAGTCCTGCAAATTTGTTGCTCTTTAGGTCCTGGTCCTGGTGCAATAAGAAGTTCCAACAAATGCCAACAAATCGGCAGGTAGAAAGGACAAAACTAAGAAGCTAAAGGTGTCAATGTTGCCTTATCATCCTAAGTGCCGACCCCTGGCCAGGACTATCTGCTGTCTCCGTCTGCTGTCTCCTGTTTCTGACCCTGACCCTGTCCATGTCTTTTCTTTCGTTAATTTTATCTTTGACGGCGATTAATGCGAATAAATTTTATAGTCGAAAATGAAAATGTGCCTTTTCGTCCTTTGTATTTCAGTCTCTCTCTCTCTCTGTGCATTATTTTCTTTGCGTCCCTTTTTGGGCAGTGTTTTTTTTTGTTGTGTTTAGTGACTTTGTGCCTTTGTAAGCCAGTATGTGACTTTTTGTGCACCTGCTTCGCTCACATTTTCCAATTGCGCGATCTTGCAACGTGGCTTGGATGAAAATGCACTGACTCAGCATCTTTTTTAGAAGGCAGCTTCAGATCCGAGATCTGTGTTTTTTTTTTACCCCTACTACCTCCAAATTAGGCTGGGCTCGAGAAAATGCAACAACACCAGCAACAGGACAGGTACAGGCTGCCCCTCTTTCTCTCTCTCTCTCTCTCTTGTGTGTGCATGAAACTGGTTTGCAGCTACCCTCGACACTTGTCCCCCTTCTCCTCCTACTCCGCCGGCCATTGTTTGCGATGTGTTAACCTTAAGCGATTCTTAGCTGGCTCTCAGTTTTTGAGCCATTGTTGTGCGTGTGTGACTTTTGGGTTTCGCCTGCCACATTGCACATTGATTCTGTTTCGATCTTTTGGTTTTGATATAAATAAATGTAGACAATAGATCGCGGTGTTTTTTCCACTGTGGGAACGCCGCGAATCCTGGGCATCACAATCACAAAAGGGATTTGTGCGTTTTGATAGCGATCAACATTGGGCACAGCATGACAGCGTCAAGATGCAGGTTGCCTTGGGGATCCTTTCTGTCACCCACACCCTCACACTCACATACAAACAAACGCAGAATGGCGGAAAGCTTCACGAAGAGTTTGATGAGCAACAAAGTCGTGGTCACGAATCCACAATTCAATGCTTTTCGTGATCGCGAGTTCCATAATGAAAGTCAATGACCCGGGACCCGAGTAGAGTGTTGCAATTGCAATTCAGATACACAAATGTAGCCGAAATTCAGAGATGGGACTGACGGCGCCCGCATCTCAGTCAATAAAAAGAAAATTGATTGAGAAATTGTGAAAATGAATTTGAGAAGGGCCGAGGCAGAGGGCGCTGTGGCAATTGTGTGTGAAAGCGCGCCACAATTAAATAGCAAACAAATTTCTGCCAATTATTTGACATTAATTATGAGTCATCAGCGAATATGAGGGCGATTTTCCGGACTGGACCACAGCAGCATACTAAAAGATAATCGAACCCAGACAAAGGGTTTCTTACCTACCTTCAAGTCGTCCTGTCAACAATATGTATTGAACAAGGAAAATATTTAATGCTGGTGCTATCGAATATGTTTGTTTGATTATAAGTTTTTCGGTCATGGCGGTTTTGCATTTCTAATTTGTAGGTTTGTTCGCTTTATGCATTTATGTATGAATCTGTCAAGCGTGCTTTGCAGGGCGCTAAAAGCCCACGAAAATGCCGAACAAGTCATTGACTTTGGCTTCGACTCTGCCTCTCTTCTGTGAAAAGTACAGTGAACACTCCATTAGGTAAACACCGCTTAATGTGAACAGATTTTATTTTGCATTGACTACTCTAAATGCTGAACAAAGTGAGAAAGCCCTAAAATGTGAACAGTAAGTAATTCAACGTGTTTATGTTGGCAATGCGTAAATACGTTGAGACTTTACTTTTTCTAGTTTCGGGAATCCCCTCTTTAGACGTATGTACGTGCATGATTGGTACACAAATTTTTTGAAGCTTAAAGATTACCGAAAGGCAGCAGAAAAAGATTACCGATTTCTTTAACACATAAGACATTATGTTTAAATATAAAAAAAATGTTTTTTATAACATCAAAAATATGGAGCACATGTACTTAAATTTGAGAAAGAAAATCATTACCTCTTTCATTCACAAAAACATTTTTTTTAATAAATCGTTTTGTCTTTTGTTCGCTCATAAACATCTGTTTTTATTTTAAAACGTGTAATTAGTCTAGAATGATAGTAATATTGACTCTTTTTTCACTCCTGGTTTTAAATAGTTCACGTTATCGAGCGTGTACTGTATCTGCATGTTGACGCCGCCCATGCGCGGTGCAATGGTCGGTGACGAAGAAGTCGCCATCTCCATCTCCATCGCCAATCGACCAAGACGCAGTTCTCCACTCTTCACTCCCCCTCCCCGTCCCCGCCTCAAGCAAGAAGCAAGTTTTGCGTCGAGGTCTTTTCAGGCAATTAAGCCATGACAGCGACTGAGGTCGAATTTAAGGCTGCTGATGTTGAGTTTAGGTTTGAGGCGTGGCTTGAAGCAGCAGCAACAGCAGCAGCCGAGAAATGCAATCAAAGAAAGAAGGTTCGAGGAAAGCAAAAACCTCAAAAATGAAACATTTTTCTCAACACACAGAAGAAGAAAAAGAAAGAAAAACGCATTTAAACGAACCAAAAATCGGGTTTAATGCGCAAAGCGCCTCAAAATGTTTGGCTACCTGTCCCAGCATCAAGATCGCCTCGACGTCCGTCTGCGGGTCCCCAAAAAAACCAGCCAAGAGGCTGGCTAAGAGAGCCGCAAAAAAAAAAAGAAAATAATAAAAAACGAACATCAGAGTCGTGAAAATGTTTTCCTAAAGTCAAACTCTGACGGCGTCGTCGCTGTCTCCGCTCCGATTTCATATCTGGGATTACACATTTAATGCATTTGCTTGTGACCTGTGAACCCTTCGCCAAAAGGGGATTGTGATACAAATGTACGTTTCTTCTGATTGTCAACTCGTAGGCGGGCTGCTGAATAGCCGAGTTCTTGGCCATGCGTAAAAAAATGCAGCAGCGTGGCCCGAACCCGAACCTGTTTTATGGCCAAAAACAATGAAAATGAAATGCATAAACGTAAATCTCACAGCAGGTAGTCCGCGAGAAATTACCTGAATATCGCTCGGATATTATTATTGCTGATTGAAGATCGAAGATGGCGACACGCAACCTTATGACTTTGGATCTGGTTTGACCGGGTTTCAATTTCTCAATTCAGCTCTCAAATTACGTCGTTCGGTTTGCTGTGTTGTTTGTCCTGGGATTTGGGATTTGGCAGTGCAATTGAAGAGTCTGATTATGCACATGATAATGAGGAGAAAGGGTTCCTTCCTATCGCTTGGCTGCCTTCGTGGGAGATCCGCTTTCAATTTCCCAGAGCCTTTGTGAGAAGGGTTCGATGCACCGATCGATTGAGTGTCTAAGAAGGGGGGAGAGGAAAATGCACTTTGCATGATCCTTGTAGCTGGTGAAGATGAAGGTGTGGCTCAAGTCGGAGAGAACGCTTTGCGGTTGCGCAGAGTGTGTGAAAATTGTTTTAATTTTTTTTTTTTTGGTTTTGCAGCATTTCATTGCAAACCAGCAGAATGTGTGCTTGGCAATTTTTCCCAATTGAGTTTTCCGCCTTTTTTTTAGCTGTTTGTAAATTGACTAAGCTGCGGGTCAAAGGTCTTGCTGTAGATAAAAATTAACGATTGGCAAACGCTGCTTTAAGAGCCGCGGGCGATCTTTTGAATTTAGTTTCGCTTATTGTGTGTGTTTTTTTTTTTGCATTGTTGCGGTGCTGTTAATTTATTGTAAATAGATTGGAAGATAAACGAAAGAAAAATCGGCTGGAAAATATATAGAAAGCTAGAAACGAGTTTTCACACATTCCGCAATCTAAACCCAAAACCCTACCCCTACCCAACCCCTACCCAACCAACTCCCGCACTGTAATCGACAACAAACTCGAGGAACCCGTTGCTGTCCTATTTGTGAAGCTTGAAAATTGTTGTAATTTATTGTTGGTTGGTTATTATTTTGTATCCGTCATTGCTTCATGCACAATGCGTCAATACAACAACACCGGCGTGAGCACTTATCGCAAAACAACAACATCAGCAGCAGCAGCAACAGCAGCAACAACATATAAATATCACAAAATGCATAGACAGCACCGAAAAAGTTCATTGACTTTCGCATTCGTATAAAGAAAACACACACACTCACACACACACACAAACAACATTAGTGCGTTCCCGCTGCTGCTGGGGCCAGCAACAAAAAATACGAAAAAAAACAACAACAAAACAACAAAATAAATATGGCTGCTCGGCAGCGCAGCGTGCACAAAAGAGCAAACTCCAAAGAAAGCAACAACAGCAACAAAAACTCATATTAAAGTGAAAATGAGCGATAACAACGCAAACACACAAACAGTCGCCCCACTTCCCCCCCCCACCAATCCAAGCAACCGGTTGAGAAAAAACTGCAAGCGAACGCGGCAATAATGCGTTTCTTACACTGCCTTCGCCATTGTCTCGATCAGCCCAGCCGTACTACGTCAGTGCGAAGAGAGCGGCGAGATGGAGCTCACGGCCACACACACACACAAACATGGAGCAACACATTGCATGGCCTCTGCTGTCTTAAGTTACAGTGGATCCTCGTTAACATCAACAAACTTGCATAAAAGCTTGTGAGTAATGCAGTTGCATTATACTATTTATTTATGTATTTCACTGCGTATTGATCTGCGCTTCAGTCTTCTTACATTTTATAAATAAACTTTGTGACAACAGCAATTAACTTTAAAACAGACTCAATTTCTTTGCTCATTGCAGAGACGCTTTTAGCTGAGGGAAATTATTTAAAAATTTCCCCTGCAGCAAAGAATCTGCTGCATATTTTAGAGCGCAACAAAATATTTCAATTGTATAGCATACTTTTGGGGATGAAAAAATTACGAAATATATTTTATAAGAAATTGCCTTGTTACAGAAGTACGTCGTCGATTGAAAACAAACTCTTTTCAAATTAGAGTTGGCTCAAGCAAACAAGTTATAGGAGATGTGTATTTAAATTAAAAATATATGTCAATTTGATTGAATTTAGCTAGTTCTGGCCCTTAACGTTGTTGTCGCCATGGCAAGAGTGAAAAAAGAAAACAAACAATTTTCGATAACAGTTAAGTTTAATGTACAATTAATTGTGAGCCTATTTCAGCATTAAAAGTATAAAGTTTGGTTCGTTTTTTTGTCTAATAGAGCTTGCGCTCATAGCTCCTCATTGTGTTTCTCCTCCGCTGCGACCTTTGTGACCTTGTGTACGCGAAAAGCCTCCAGAATGTTGAGTTTCTGCTTCAGCTCCTCCTTCTTGGCGGCCGTCACTTTGCCGGCCTTAAGACGAAGTAAACGCTTGGTCTCCTCCTCGACGAACTTGTAGCCGTGCTCCTGGATCTTTTGCATGTACAACACATACACTTTGGCACTCTGCTGTTGCTTCGGCTGGCTGAGCTCCTGCGCCTTGACGTGCATCTCCTTGACCAGTGCCAACTGTTTGTCGTCATCCAGGTTTGCATAGTTCTTGACTGCGTCATTGAACTCCTTCAGGCAGCCGTCGCGTCCAATGTAGTAGGGTGTATTGCTGCTCACAAACGATTTCAGATTGTCGAGAGTAATGTCCAGGTGTGCGGGCATTTTAATATAGTCCTCTACGCCGCCCTTGAAAAGAAATATGCCGGGAAACTGCTTCTCATCGAGCTGGAACCGTTCGCCCAGCGCTTTATTCTCCAGCTCGCCGTAATCCTTGATGCCAACGGTGGCCACCAGCAGCTCGCCCGTTGCCAAGTGAGCTGCCTTGGAGAACGCCGCATAGGCCTCGTGCTTCTCACCGTACGGAAACGCAATGTCGAATTTGACCAAAGCGTAGGGAAAACGCACAATCGTCTGCTCAAAGTTCATCTCATCCAAGTCGACGCAGCCGCCACAAGAGACGGCTCTGCCAAGTTGCGCTAGCATCGCTGCCAGCAGCATTGTCAGCAACAGTTTGATCATCATTCCCAAAAATTCTTTTTCTGCAGCGAATATCTTGACCCTTGCCTGTCAATGCTGGCTATCGACTGCCTCAGACTCGGAGCAGACTCGCAACTTTTCGCTGAAGTCAACAAAAATTATGTTTTGTTGCTATAGCCACGCGGCTTCAGCTCTGAACTAAACTCTGCTCACCTGTAAAACGTTTTGTGGCTCTCCGGAGAGTCTAAGTTGAGTTCTCTTGATCGAGTTGAACGACTTTTGAACACGTCAGTAGAAGCCGCCGCTGGCTGAGTTGTTCTCTCTTCTCTCCCTTTTATTCTTCCTCCAGTCTAAAACCGGCTAATGTTCTGGCTTGTTGTTGCTGTTCGTTCAGCTGTTGGCGGTTATTATGTAATGCCAGCTAAACTATTTCAAAAACCTTTTTTTTCCTTTCGATATTGTTAAGTTAACAATAATTTCCATGCTGATGCGACTGATAGAAAACTCATTTGGCGAAATTGCAGCTAATGCCCGCCGATTAGCCATCAGAGTTTGGCCAATGGAGCGTTCCACAACTTGTGGTGCGTAGTTTCTACATTGTCATTGCCGAATGTCATTAGAGTGACACATACACACATATGCATGTGTGTGTGTGGTGTGCGTGTGCGTGTGTATGAGAGGGCTGTTGAGCGGAAGTTGTAATTTGCAATTGGCCGAAAACAACAAAAAAAGCGGCCGAAATGGAAACACCTGCATTGAGAACTTTAGTACGGGGAGAGGGAGGGAGGGAGGGAAAAACCAACTAACCCCATTACAACAACGACGACTGTCTCTTTGCCTGGTGTTGGTTGGGGGGTGGGGTAAGGAAAACAAGCATTTGCCACAATTTTCATTAGACTGAAATTGAAATTTTCCTACCACAGAGTTCTGACCTCGTTGCCGCCGCCTCCTCCTTCTTTCCTCCCCCCACCTGTTAATGGACATTTTCGGCAATTGTCAATTAATAATTCATGTGCGCGGTACACACATGCCACGGCCACGCCTCCTCATCCACCCACCCCCCCAATCCCATTCAAATGGCTGGTTTGGTTTTTCATTTGCGGTTTCGTTTGTTCGGAAAATTGACCATCGGACGTGGCACGCAATTTGGAAAAACATTTTGAGCTTCACACGATCGATATTTGCGGCTATTAGACTATCTTTTGATGGGTGGGCGTGGCGCACAGTGGGCGGCAGTCAAGTCAAGTGCAGAGGAAATGCGCAATATCACGAATATAAAATACATATGTTGGTTGGAATCCGAATCCAAATCCAAATCGAAATCGGAATCGGAATCTGCCCATGCGTGAATATTGCGTCAACAAAGGCCCAAATGTGCTATTGTTGTGGCCCATTAGTATTGGCCTGGTTGGTCGTTCATTATTTGGCCAAAAACAAGGACTCGGCACTTGGTTATGTACACATTCTACTTACTACTTACCCAGTCTTCGGCTTCCGCTGTTTGCTCTTCATTCATTATGCAACACTGGCCAGGCAATTTGTTAAGTACACCCCAAGAAAAGGACAGTCCCGCATTGCGCCAAAACGCATAATATGTGTTAGTAACTTCATAGGTAACTTGGATTACCTTCGTGACGAGCCTTTTATTTTTAACACCCCCCACACATCAGCCCAATACGTCATTGGTATCCTTCAAGCTAATTGCCAACGCAACTGAAAATCCTTGTGACATTTAAATGATAACGAGCTGAACACACTATAAAAATAGCCTTTTATATATTTAGAAAGATTGGTTTTATTCCTTTGCACTGAGATTAATCGACAGGAGAATAACTAAGCTTTGATTCTGTTGGTGAACTTAAAGCCTTTTCATTGCTCTACACTTTTGTAGGTGTCCTCGATGTGTGTGTTTGTGCACATGTGGAGCATTAATAATATAAATTGTGCGGCTATTACGTTGCCAAATGGACGGGGTACTAATAACACAATGACCTTTATTATGCGAAATGGAAATGACCGACATGTGGCCAGGGCCAGTGTGTCCTGTGTGTCCTGTATATCCACCCAATCGACATTAGGTTGATAAGCGCGCAAAATTCAAGCGCAATCTTACCGAGAAATCTAACGATTACTGCATTGTTTGATTGCCCTTTACTTTATACCCTTTATTCGGTTTGGCAGCGTTAGAGCTGAAGGTATCTGCGAGCTTATAAAGTAAGTATAAAGTGAAGGGTATCACTTAGTCAATCCAACTCGATTTGATCACTTTTACTAGCAATTGACCAATACAAAGTTAATCGTTTTGACTGCGTCACGGGAGCCAGAATGGGAGTTGTTCCCATTTTTTTGGCAGCTCCAATCTAATTAGCTGGGAGGAAAGACAAGTCTGTCCTGGCCATGAATTTTTCATGGTACACGTATGCCAAAGTCATGCTACTTACAATTTTGTACATACTACACTCAGAAAAAAACGTAGTACAGATAACCATATTCATGGTAAATTTAACTATTTTCGGGTATAATTTTATCAACGTTGCTTATAGTGATTTTAGCTACGTTTCATAGTTAAAACCCGCATAGTAAAATTTACTATTTTCGAAGTGGATTCTCGTGGCGTTTTTTTTTCTGGGTGTACTATAAATATATTTAGATCTAGAGTCCTAACATGCTATACACGCAATTGCAAACTGACCAAGAAGAAATTTGTTCATAAAGTTGTTCACTACACGTGTGAGAACATTAGAGTCGGCGACCAACTTGTAAGTTGGAAGCTCATCAAAATTTAATGCTGTGGCATAATTCCATAAATGGGCCATGAAAGACTCTCCACCTGACTCATGACCATATGCTTGTTCCGTTACTCCATTTAGTCATGAGCCCAATAACAATTCGCATGCCCAAAATCAAATTGGGCTCATCATAATTGGTATTTATTGAAAATGCGTTTTTGTTAACCCATTGTGACTATAACAGCTTTCAGTTCAACCCCTTTGTCGAAGCGTTGAAAATTGGCTTTTTACCAATGCCAAGGGCCAAGGATATGTGCGTGTGTGGATTTTGTGTTTATCGGTTTTCATTTGCATTTATTGCCATTTTTATATGGCCGAGTATCATCTTTAGCAATTTGAAGTGTTTAGCGCAAATTTGTTTTCAATATTTGTTTATTTGTGCACCCAATAAACCCAAATGAAGTTCCATGCATTTTGTTTGTGCGGTCAGTTTGGGCCGTTTATGGTGCTCAATTTGATTGCAAATAATTTTGTTTGGCCTTTTATGCGAAATGCGTGCAGGGAATAAATACATGAGAGTGTAGCCGTGTCCTCCGCATGACTTTCAAATGGTTGTGGAAATGTGGAAATGTGGAAATGGACTTCAACTTGGACTATTAATGAGTTTAATGCATAATTATTTATACATATACATATATGTGGCGGCCAGGACGTTAATTACGCTGTTCAATATTTGTAGAGGAGTCGTCGTTTGTGACAACTTCAAATCAAATATTCCTCACATCCTTAAATCGGACTCCTTAGACCACACTTTCACTGTCAATCAAATGCACGTCGTAGGGCCCTAATGATAATTTCCTTAGCTGGCCTATACAAAATACCATTAAAATATGGTCAAGTAATTAGCCAAAATGGGCTGCCAGCCGGTGGAAGGAGATAGCTAATGTGGACTCCCAAAAAAAAACGTCGATCATCATCTTGTGGGCAATCTTTAGCCTGACGTCTTGCAACAGCAAGAGGGGAATTGTGTAGTATAACAGTTTTGTGGCAATCCGCTTGGCGCATGCGTTGGGTTTGCGGGGGAGCGTTTTGGGAGCGTTTGTTTACAAACAATTGCAAATGAAGCCTCACTCACTGCTTGCTGCACTATTGTGGCACTAAGAGGGGCATGCAAATAACTCGAATTGTTGCCTGCTCCACTTGTTGCTGCACGATGTGCATGTGGCACATTCAGAGGCAATTACTTAGTCCCAGGGACGGGCAGGACGATAGCTTAGACAGACATGCAAATTGCCGTTTCACGAAACAGAATCGACCCCTCTCAGTTCACCCCTTTCCCACCCTCCACCCTCACAAAAAAAAAAACTCATTCTGACCATGTTTTGGTTTTGTTTTGCGTTTCTCCCGTGACATGTTGCAGTGTTTTGGCCGCTTAACATTCTTATTCGCTTTGGCAATGCACGCCTCCTTTGTGCCCCACTCATTGGGCTTTTGTTTTATAACATTTTAGCGCAAATTGCCATCAAATCTAATTGGCAACGTCGCGACAATGTCCGACTCTAAAATTGCAGGGACACATTTTGATTTTTTGCACTGATTTCTAGTTCCCCACCTCGGGGAAAAGGCTCTTTTTATTATACATGGAAAGTTTATATACTATCTCTTTTCAGTTTTTCACAAAAATGTTTTAATGGATTGACGGCTTGATAAATTGGCTTAAAGGGTAAGGACAAAACGACTTTTTTCGTATTATTATTTTATGAAATTGAAACTATTGATTGTGTGTATATATGTTTTCTAAGGAATTCTGTCTATAGGAATTGTTGTTTGTTGATGTGGCATGGGCGAAAAACTTGAAAACTTGAAAGAAAAGTTGTAGTCGGCCACAACTTTGGTGGCTATTTGAAATTTTAGCCTGACCTCAACAACATGCAATATGCAGGAGTTTGGAAAACAATAACAAAAAACGAAATATTCGCAAGAGGATATTTCCACGCGCATTTAAAAATTCATGAGCAGAAAGCACTCAACGCGGTCGGTTATCGTGTCCGTCCGTCCGTCCAGGGGGTGGACACATTGGCAGGAGTACTCGTCGGGGTATTTGGTGGTCAGTGGCATTGCAATTCTTGGCAGGCCCACAAGAGGGACTGACGCCTGATGGATTGACCGCAGGCAGGGTGCAGAATTTCAACGCCTCGCATTTGCAGTTTTATCGGGCATGGAACGCTTTATATCTAAACTATGAATCAATGCATTAGTCAGTCACCTTGTACGCTCCACTTTAATTACGGCTTTTTATGCTTCTCCCTCTCTCTCCGCTCATTTTTAATCGTTCGCTGACATTTTTTTGCATGTTGCGGGCACAATTTAAAAATTGCATAGAACAGGAAAAGCAGAAAAGAAATTCTTGCCATGGAACGTAATATTATTAGCTGACCTGTGTCCCCCCGCTCGTCCCCTTTGCCCTCCCTTTTAGCCAACAGAATGAGCTGCATAAATATTGCATTACAATCATTTACCTCGTTGCTCGTGGCGAGTTCTTGCGCACTAGAAATTGCGAATTGGATTTCATGTTAATGCAATGTCCTTATCGCAGAACATGTCCTGCATGCGTCACAATAACTAAAGGGAAAGGGAAACGAGGTTAACTCCCAATGGGTTCATTTGTTTTCCATTTGCTTGTGCTTTTTTTTTCGTGTTACGATTGTTAATTACAATGATGTAGAGTTTTGCTTTGAGTTTTTGCAATTAGAAATACTTTACTTATAAACCGCAAATGAATAAATTTGATCGACAACGTGAGTAGTGTGTACATTTAGGTTTTGTTTTTATTTGAATGCAATTGTGGTTTACAATATAATGTATATATTTATATATAGAATTTCATAGAATTTTTTTTTTTGTTTAACTTTGCGTTTGCACATTCAATATACTTTATTTACGTTTTATAATGCACTCTGTTAGACATACATAATAATAAAAGGTAGTTATAAACAACAGTTTGTAATATAAAAAAATAATAAACATATGGATGCAATTTCTGCAAAAACGTTATGGATAGCTCTGTAGAAAATATTGAATTCTTCATATAATATAGTCATGTGGCTTCAGATCGTCTGTTTGTCTGCTTGTATAAACTTATGCATGTACATATATATATGTATGTGGTATAAAAGGTGTATTGGATGTGCTGTGTATTTTGTTTTGATTGTATGTTGTGGGTATGTGGACTGAAGCTGTGCGGAATTTATTTCGTAATTGTTTAAAAATAATTATAAAATCTACTGCGTTTGCTGTTGAATTTCAATCTTCTCGACTGTCATGTCCGGATTCATGGCTGTCGCTTCCTAAAATACATGAAAAAAATAAAAAAATGTTATAAACACATCAGTTGGTACTAATATTAACTCACTTGTATTGCCTCAGCCAAAGCTTTGTCATGATCGATTGGGTCGCCATCGGATTGAATAGTTATCTTCTGCTCCACTCGGGTTTCCACAATGCCATCGCGTTCGGTTTTGTACTGTTGGCAAGCAACGAAAGAAATTTATATTATACTCTGAATGTGGGATTTTAATGAGATGCACACCATACTATTACCAATTTAAACAAGAGACTAATGTATATAATTTACAGTGGGGCGCTTACAAACACAGGAAAGTCGACTGTTTTACTTTTTAAAGAAATCCTACCTCCAAGTACTTACTTTGTGTCGGAGTCAACTCGTCGGTTTACTTACGGTAATCGTTTCTACGGTGCGGGTTTTACTGCTCACGGTTTGGGTAGAGATGATCTCTCCATGTCCTGAATAGCCGGGCGTATCCTCGCCAAGCACAACTCGCGTGCTCTCCACATGTGGGCCAGTTGAGGTGGTTGCGGAGCCAGCATACAGTGGAGATTTCTATGAAAGAAACAATTGATTAAAGATGTTGGTTTTGTTTTGTCTTTCACTCACGAGCACGAACATTTTAAGAGTTTTGAACGCTACATGCATGAGCTAGTACAAACCTGATTGTCAGTGCGTGCCACGCTGGAACCATCGTATGGCCCATCGATGGGTGTGCCCGAGTCGCCGGAGCTGGTCGAGGACACACTGTCGCGTCTCTGATACTACGTTCAACAACAACAACAACAACGGCAATGCAACAAATAGTATATAACAAAAAGAAACGAAATTTGTTCATGCAAATTAAAAAAAAAAAAAACGGGCAGCCGTGCAAGCCGATCATGGATCTTACCTGATCGCCACTGGTTACCGTCGCCGTCGTCTTCACCTCCTGGGTGACGACACGCTGCTGCTGGTTGTTGGGATCTAGAGTGCGCGTGGTGGCCACTGTCTTCTCCTCCAGCTGTTCCGTCTTGGCGTTCTTGCCCAGATCCTCGTGCGTGGTGGCTGTGCGGGTGGTGACTGCGGTGGCCGTGACATAGGCGCCACTTAGATCGGTGGGTGTTGCATCAGCCTACGTGATGTGGATGGTGCGGTTAGTGCGTAGTCAACAACAACAAAAGTAACAACAACATTTATAGCAATAGCGACAAATAGTTAGTTAGGGCAAAAAAAGTAAGAAAATGAAATTAATTGAAAGCGCAGAGCGGAAGCTTTAGTCAACAACTGTTGCTAACCTTGTGTTCCTGTGTCGAG
Source organism: Scaptomyza hsui (assembly GCA_018152825.1). Classification (NCBI taxonomy): domain Eukaryota; kingdom Metazoa; phylum Arthropoda; class Insecta; order Diptera; family Drosophilidae; genus Scaptomyza; species Scaptomyza hsui. Next base: position 17,025,719 of record JAECXO010000002.1, read on the forward strand.
TAGGTCACCTCACCGGTGCCCAGGTTGCGCACCTCCTCCTCCACGTTGTGTGTGACACCGCCATCGTTCTTGGTCAGCACCTGTTTCGTTGTCGTCTTGACCACCGTGGGTGTGCTTACGGGTTTGCCCAACTTGCTGGCCGCTTGAGCAGCCTGGTTTGCGGGGCTTAGCACAATGTCCTGGACATTCTCGCTGGCATACTGCTGGGTCATGTCATCGTCCGAGCTGGCCTCGGAGTCGCGACGCAGTGCACCCTTGCCGATGTGCTTGACACCGTCGAAGAACTGCTGGCGCGTTATCGGCACCGTCTCCGTGGTCGTCTGCACCTGGGCCTGCTTGCCAAAGTGCGAGGGATCGATCTGTGCGTAGTTGAGTATTAGCTTGCCGGTGACGGGATCGGTAACGGCTGTGGCAGGATCAATGTCGCCCGTATTCGGATCGATGTCGCCGTACTCGCTCTTGATGCGTCCCGTCACCGGATCGATTTCGCCCGTCAGGGTCATCGTGTGGGTCACTGTGGTGCGTGCGCCGGCGAAGCGCGGATCGTTGGGATCGACCTGCACAATTTCACCGGTAATTGGGTCAACCATATTGTAAACATAAACGGTCTTGTTGAAGAACTTTAGAACTCGTCCAGACACTGGATCTATCTCGCAAGTCTCTGGATCGATTTCTTCGGGACGACCACGCTCATCCGTCTTCGATATGAGCAGGATGCGCACGATGACTATCTTGCCCGTCTTGGGATCAACGCGAGCCAGCTTGGTATACACCTCGCCAGACTCGGGATCCACTTGGGTGGCAGCATAAAGCGGTTCACCGGTGGCCTTGTCCACTTCCCCGGTGGCGGTGTAGATCTTGCCGGACAAAGGTTCGATCTTGATGGTGTTGGGGTCGAGCTTGGTCTGTTTCTTGATCTCGTTGGTCAGCGGGTCGAGGTAGCCGTAAATGGTTATAACGTAACCGGTTTTGGGATCCACGCTGCTGGAAATGTACTGGAGCTCCTTGGTGCTGGGATCGCTGCTGCCTGTGGGCACCCAGATCTGGTTCGATTTGGGATCGACAATGATGTCCTTGTCCTTGGCAGCGCTCACCTGTGAAATGGGCGCCTTTGTCGCCGGATCAACACGCTGTTGCACAATGCGCAGCGAGATGACTCGCGCATAATCCTTGTCCGTCTTGTTGTTCTTCGGATTGACTTGGTTCTTCAACACAATCTGGCCCGTGCTTGGCTCGATCTTGATGTCACGTGTCACCGTCTTGCCGGACTTGGGATCGGTGAAGGTGATTGTGTGCTTGACCAAGTCAATCTGGCCGTATTTCGTATCGATCTTGCCCGCCTTCGGGTCAAACTGACCGCCGGAGGTCTCAACCACAGCTGTCTTCGGATCGATGACGTTCTTCTTCGAATCGAATTTGCCGGCCAGTGATGTCACCTCGACAATTGGATCTATTTGCTGGCCCACCTCGATGATGCGGCCTTGGCGCGGATCAACCTTGTTCGTCTTCGGATCGATCACGCCCAGTATTGTGATTTGGCCCGTGCCCGGATCAACCTTGACATTCTTAGTAACCACAATCTTGCCGGATTTCGGATCAATGGCCTTTAGCTCGCCGGTGCGTGTGTTTATCTCACCGTATTTGGTGTCCAGCAAGCCCGAGTCCAGGTTCAGGACACCCAGCGAACGCTCCACCTCGCCATTGACAGTATCAATCTTGCCCGTCACCGGATCAATACGGCTTGTGATGACGGTTAGCTCCACAACTGGGTTATCCTGCGGCGTTATGCACACAATCTGGCCCAAGGAGTCATCGATGCGTCCGGTCTTGGGATCTGAGACGCCGGACACCAGATGCAGATTGCCCGTCTTCGCATCCAAATCGCCCTGATACACTTCCTTTTTGCCCGTCTTGGTATTGAGTGCCTCCAGAGTTCCATTCTTGGGATCAATTACGCCGTACTTGGTATCAATGCGACCAGTGGCCGGGTCCAGGATGCCTGTGGAGTGCTCGATGCTGCCGTTCTCGGCATCAATGCGCTTCGTCGACGGATCGAACTTCGACGTGATTACCATTATCTTAACGCGCTTCTTCTTCGGCTTTGCAGCGCCCGCTCCAGCTCCAGCTACACCAGGAGCAGGCTTTGTAGCGGAACCGGGCTCCTTGTTATAGCGCTGCGATTCGAGAAAGACGGCAGTAGGATCATTGATGGGCTTATAGCTACCGGGCACACCGGAGGCATAGCCCTGCTGACCCTGCTGACCCTTGGTGGGTGAGTAGGAACGCTTCTGGCCGTCGCTCAGCGGCACTGCAGCGGCGTCGACGGCGCTGCCCTGGAGCTTGGCACGTGTGGTGGGCGACAGATTGCCGTCCTGCAGGAGCTTGGCCCTGGACTTGGGCGACAGCTGACCGCGGTTGAGTTTGTCCTGGGTGCGGGGCGACAATTGGCCCGATTTGATCTTCTCAGCGGTCTCCTTGAGCGCAGTCTCGTTGCCGGGCGCATAGTTGAAGGCCAGGCCGATTTTCTTTTGTTGCGACGCCGGCGACAACTGCTCCTGACCATCGGGACCTAGTTGCTTGCCACTATTCGGGTCCTGGTCGTAGCGGAAGCCACCCGGCGTGTACGATTTGCGCGTGGGACTGCTAGCCTTGCCATCGGCATCGACGGCATACTCGTAGGGACGAGTAACACCACCAGGTGTTGTTGAGCCGCGTTTCTTGCCGGCATCCTTGTTGGCCTCGGTCTGATCCTGCTCACCGAGACCAGAAGTAAGGACTAGACCAAGACGACCCATTTCCTTTTCCTTGTCCTTGGCGGACTTATCCTTGCCATCCTTCGACGGTGAACCGCTCTTGCTCTTGCGACCCGACGAGAATATACCAACGCCCTGTTTCCCACATCACGCCAATAAATCAAAAGTTGAACATAAAAAGAAACAATTGGAGGGAGAATACAAAATTAAAAGCAATGATTGAACTCATAAGAAATTTTGGATTAACTACTAAAATACAAAATATGTGTTTACTTAGGAGCTGAACTAAAATCTGGGTGGGTTTTAGGATATTAAATTAATTTGGCTGTGCGATGAGTTATAACGCAGGGTATTTACTATCTCAATACTTAATACTTAAATACAAATTTGATATCTTACACACGTTTTTAATATAATTAAAATAATATACTTACACGTCTGCCCGACTTGTCAGATTTGTTGGAGTCATTCAGATCATCATTGCCTGTTAAATATGAAAGAGATTTATTTTTATTCTCATACTAATGTTGTTTAGGGGGTTTTTCATTTACCATTGACTCCTCCAGCTCCGGCTGCCGCAGCAGCTGCAGCTAGTTTAGCTGCCTTCTCGGCCTTTTCTCTTTCTTTTTGTTCTCGCTTCTCTTGCTCTTTGCGCTCCTTTTCCTCTTTTTCCCTTTGCTTCTTTTCGCGCAACTTGGCCTCCTTTTCCTCGTCCTGTCAAAGCAAAAACATACAAAGTTAATCTCCAAATTACGAAAGTTTTAGAGAGCACAAAAAGAGACAACAGATTTCGGTCGAAAAGCTTACGAGTACATGCAACAAAAATATCAGTTTATGGATTAGATGTGTTATTCAAGCGACAAAATATATAATGGTTAATCTGTACAATTTAATGGGTTTAAGTGTAGACAGTATTTGTGTTTAATATTATTTACAAAAATTGTTTTTTTATGATAAAGCGCAAATGAGAATGAAACATTTATAACTCAAGTCAAACTAAACAAATAAAGTTTTAGATTGTAAATAAAAGTAAGGATAGTATAGTAGTTGTAGTATGAAAATGTGTATAAGACGAAACTTTTACAATTTGTAGAGAAGATATTATGAGGACAGAATAGTATAACTCTTTTCACTTAATTTACCATTAGTTCGAAGTCCGCAATCAATGGCTACCAGAGTAAAGGAAAAGTCATTTATGCAATCAAAATAAAATGTACATTAAAAAAAGTAAATAAACAATATAAGGAAGATTAAAAAGTAAGTATAAAAATGCTGTTCATCACAATTACGCTGTTCAAAATTTGTATTGTATAAAAGTTCACAACGATCAAAAAGCGGAGTTTATGCCAAAGAAAAAAAACAACTTGGAGCTGGGTGGAAGGAATCTTAAGTATTTTTTAGAACTGTAACCTGAGCTAGAGAAGAAAAATCGGCAACAGCGGATGCCGCCTCGGCAGCGATAGTCGTCTCATAGTCTCCCTCGAGTGAACTCTGCGAGGAGGCCGAAGCTGTGCCGGTGCTCGATTCGCGTATTAACTGGTTAATCGGTTAGTGTTTACATTAGGGACAACGAGCAGCAACGAGTTTACATTGGGGGCACACGATTTTGTTGTAGTTGTTGCAAATGGTTTAGTGTGCATGTGTTTGTTTGTTTGGTTTGTTTGGTTTGTGAGTGAGAGTTAGTAACAAACCGAGAAAAAAAGTAAACAAAAGTATCAGGTTAAGTCCTATCTCAAGTCGACACGAACGCTTGCTAGCTTGGCCAGGCTCACTAGCTGAACTGTTGGCTAGTTACCTTATCCTTTTTGTCCTTCTTAATGGGACTGCGGCTATGTGCATCCATATCATTGCTTCTCTCGCCACGATGGTCCAAGGTGTTGCTCTTGCGAGCAATCTTTTCCTTCTCAGCCATGGCCAACGCTGTGTAAGAAATGAAAGTGAACAGAGTTTAAGATCTTTCTAAAAGATTGTGCTGCTATTAAAGAGACGAACCATCCATGCTGCGCGATGAGAGGCGAGCTCCGGAGAGTGCTCTGTCGAATTTGGGAGCCGTGCGGTCCACGGGCGTCGCCTTGCTCTCGTAGTGCGTACGGCCCGAGAAGCGGTACTTGGATCCAAAGCGTGGGAACAGCGTGGACCTGGTGTTGGGCTCCGGGGTCATCAGACGGAAGAAGGTATGATGCTCCACGCACGACTTCCACAGCTTCTTGGCAGCACGATGGTTTGCAAGCTTAAAACCGATGGTGGATTCGTATTGCTCGAATTCGCCCGGTCGTATCTTGATATAGAAATGATGACGCTTGTACGAGATCTTTAAGATCTTGGGCCAAGCGAAACGGTTAATGCGCAATCTGAAAGAAGTTTATTTTTATTTCAAATATAAGAAAACTTAAATGCAATCTACTTACTTATCGCGATAAACCAACAAACCGGAGGCACAAACACCCAGCATGATGTCAACGCCCTCTGAGTCCTTGGCAGGATGCAGATCCACACCATACATGGCCAGCTTCTTTGCATTCTCCAAGTAGTGCAATTCCGCCTCAGCTGGTGATTGACCCCTACGACAAAAAAATGCGATGTAAATCAGAAATCCGAAATTTCAAGGAATATATTTGAATGCATACTTGTGGGTTTTGTGCAAATCCATCACTTTGTCCTGCAGCTCTGTCGTCGTAATGGGTGCAATTTTAAAGTCACTCAGGTAGGCGCGAGTCGGCATTTCCTTGGTATCATAGTCACCCATCTCCGACTGGACAAGGTACGAGCCGAGCAGCGCGTGCGTGACAAAGGTGCATGGCAGACGCCCCTCAAGGATATCGTTGCGCACTTGCAGGCACAGGTGATAGCGCGTGATATCCTCTTGCAGCTGGGACGGCTCCGGCGGATAAAACTTAACGGCAAACGACAGTGGCCAGGGATCAGTGCGAAAGAACTTCGCCACGGGCTTCTCCAAGTCCAGCCACACACGCGGATCGGTTGGCGTCTCATACGTTAGGCCAAAGTAGTCCTTCTCGATGATGTTCAGGCCCGCACAGATGGAATTTATCAGATCGCGTCCTTTGGCCTTGCGCTGCAGAACATAAATGAAGAATGAGATTAGGGCATATGAAAAGTAGTAGGATCAGGTAAGTCTCTCACATCAATAGTCACGTCCAGGACGGAGCCATCGAGCAGAGAGACGCGCGCCAATGCGGCCTTCGAGAATGTTGATGAGCTGCTCTTCGGTTTGCTCTTGGTCGGTGTTTCCGGTTCCGCAGGCGCGGATGGTTTCGTTTCCGCCGGCATCGTTCTTGACGCGCTCAGCTACGCCGACAGTTTGCTGTGGAGCCAATTGAAGTTCAAGAAATGGACGCTGCAAATAGTAAAACAAACAATCTTAATAAGTAAGAAGGCTTTAGTCGAGAAACCCCGACTAAAAGATACCCTGAACCCGTGTATTAAAATGACTTGCAGTAGTGCAGTTTTTCTTGACTTAACTTTAATATAAAATATCTCCGGTGTTTCTTAACCGATTTGGACGAAATTTTCAGAAAAGTTTTATCGTTAGCCATTATTTCAGCCCCCATTTTTACATTTTCCAAATTCGAGATTTTTTTTTAATCGATTACTTGTGTATATCGGAAACCAGAATAGTTATCGATAATTTGAAACAAACTTGTTCTGTTTATGGTATAGAAGAACTTATATTCAAAACCTGAAGTCTCTAGCTCTTTTAGTCTCTGAGATCGACGCGATGAGATGCTTCCTTCTGCCTGTTACATACTTTTGCACAAAACCATTATACCCCTTTTACCCATTTTATGGGTTTAGGGTATAAAAATGTGTTTGGAGAAGGAAGAAGAAGCCTGTTCAGCCGGAAGTGAATGCGTGTGTTCTCGGTCTCCTTTCCATGCATTAGTCGTACTTTAGTGGAATTGTGTCTGCAGTTGTAGTTTGCAACTTTGTTTTTTCGCCTGGCGCCAACTCGTTAACGAACTGGGACACAGCTATGAAATTTGTTGCAGGCAGCCCCTTCGAAAGCCACCCCAAAGGCAAACCCATGATGTCATGCCATGACTTTATTCTGTACTTACTTGAATCGAGCTCAATAGTTAGTTCAGCGACTTCTTGTGGTGGTGAGCTGCAAAATAGAACAAAAAAATATCATTAAACACTTGAGTTGCGGCGAATTTGAATTAAAATTACAATTTTACTAGCGAAAGCCACAACCACAACATAGTCCCAAGCAAAACCATTAAACTAGACACTGACCAAACAGCTATAAACCGAAGAAGCAACACAGTAACTTTTTTTGGTTATAGTATATGTATGTCTGAGCTAACATTTAAGTCAAGACTGTAGCCGGTTTTAATTAGAATGCTCTTTTACGCCGAAACTTTTCTTATTGTATATTGTTTACATCGTTTTAACCGATGCAAATATGACGAAAAGTCAAGTACCCTGCACGTTGTGAGCAAAAGCTGAGTAACCAATGACATAAGATCCATACATTAACACACATACACTTATGTTATATAAGCCGGCATTGCGTAGCACCCTTCGTTTCTCTGATTGGAGAACCGCAAGTTAATGCACACATTCATACTACATACGTAAGCTTGAGCACAAAGAATATTTGTTTAAAACTCAATTACATGTGGTTTAATGCAGGCTTAACGCATCACACTTCATCACGCCACACCCAGCCAGCTAGTAGACACTGTTTCTTTTTGTATTGACTTATACTTAAAACAAGAAGTGAGAGGGCCCTCTTTAATTGTTGATTTGGAGAATTGAAGAATTGCAAGTGATCAATTTGATGTTTAATTGTTTCTTAACTTGTTGCACTCTTGATCAATTTCTCTCGATTGGCTGCGAATGCGAGTCTTGATTGTGCTCGATATGCGATGCTATGTTACATGTGAGGCAGAATCTTTGCTGTCGATCGCTGTACTGGCTGAACCAGTTTTGATCGAGCCAACAACACGAGGCACGCGGCAGTCAGCTTATAACAAACAACAAATACAGCTGCAATAAAACAAACTACATAGATGCCGAAAACCTCTCAAAAATACACACACAATACAGCGCGTCACAATTTCGAGTCTGGTGGCGTCATCATGCCTTCTAAAATATATATTCCAAATGTTGAGTGGTAGAAAGAAGAAGCAGGCAGCCATCTAATTTGATTCTCATGTGTGTTTATTTTCATCCGTTTATTGCCAGAAACAACAGTTTTAGCATTATTGTTATTTTGGGCAATATGTTCCCATGTTGACATCATCAGCGTAAAATAATGAGAATTACAATTAACAGTAGTGCAATTATACCCCATGATTTGCATTCCCCCCAATTGACGGTGAAATGTTTCATGTCTGAAGGCACACTTCAGTGATTGATGTATTTAGTGGAGATTGCCGCATGAATCATGAAAGATTATCTAGCGATGTCTCACGTAAATTCGTGCACTTTTTATTTTTTGCTGAATAGATCTTATTATTGTAATTAAACGCTGCTCTAGAATGGCGCTATGATTTATTTTAGAATCGCATTAACGATGACATCATCGTCAGCGGCGTCTGATTATATTTGAATCAAGAGGCATTTCCACAAATGACTGAAATTGTTCTAGCGCTGCCTGCAATAAATAGCATGCGCAATATTTTGCAAGATGCCGACACCCAAAAACAGAAGAGGCGAACGCTTCAATTGAAGGAGGTCGAGGTGAAATTCATCAAGTAGCTAAAGCAAACACAATACACATATGGTATACATGGTACAGTAGAGACTCGTAAAAGTAAACTTAAAAAAAAGCGACATATGCACCTTAAAGCTTCAAATCGAATCCTTTTAAATAAGTTTCTGTGTATTTATTAAATTTTTATATACTTTTTTTTTATTTTCTCAAAAAGTTGAATGATAATAAAGAATAAAATTTGGTTAAGATCCGGTGAAGTAATCAGTAACCTTTTTTTGTTGAAGCCTCTTTTCAAATTGGGATTTTACAATTTCCGATCTTAACTGAAGAAGCTTGAAAAAAAAGACTCATAAAAGTTAAGAACTTAACTTAACTTTTTAGAGACACATTTTTCGAGTCTCTACTGTATATGTGTGTTTGTACATATACACAAGATCTGTATAGTCTGGATGTGCTTCTAATCATGGCGTGAGCAGGAATGTATCTACAGACTTATACTTCTACATTGTTATAAAAAGACAAACAGCGACGTGACCGGTACAATATTCACAACAATAAATGTATTAAGTATCTACTCGTGCATATGTGAAGTTTCTCTGTTCTCAGTTCTGTTTTCTGTGCACTGGCGGCGGTCAATCCAATTGAGTTGGGCCTGGGTCCGCAATTAAGTTTAATTTAATGCAACTTAAATCAAATTCAATTTACTTGGTACCTCGATTAATATGAACCTGAACTACAACCTCGAACTCAAACTCAAACCTCAACCGTGAAGTGTTCATATATGTTCATATTCTGTCATGGTATTAGGTCATCTGAACTGTTAGCTGCTGCTGCTACCATGACGTCACTTCGAAAGGTGTGTAAATATTTGCAACTGTTGTTACCAGGAGTTAATGAACCTACGCTTCAAAATGCACAAAAGTTTTAGCTGTCGACCTGTTTGAAAATCATCGGACCGTTGCCTATAAATTTTATTCAAAATGTTTTGTATACTAATGTTGGTGTAAACGAGTTGCGGGGGCGCTGCTCACATCCGTTAATAAGCGGGAGGGGCGGGCATTTCAGGCCACTTCCGCGAGAAATGCTTTCGCATTTTATTTTTTTAAATGCACAACGAAATGTCTGCATGATGATATGAGAAAATAATGAAGTATTTTCGGCTGTGCGTGCCGAAGAAATAAGAATTTGTTTTGTTTCGTTCCCTCAGACAGACAGTTATGTGTCTAAAAAAACGGGTCAATCGATAATGCTTAAATTTGGGGTACGTGATTTTCTGCAAATGCATCGGAAATCGTTGCGGCTATCGCTCGACGCGCCTTAGAGGAAATATTCGACGTTCGTTGCGATAAGCCAGATCCGCTCTAGTTGCAACAATCACCAGCTAGAAGTGAATAGTTTCTGCTACTGGAGGCACTTGACGACTTACTGACATTTCTCATTCGCTTGATTCTTTGGCTCTTCGTCAAAGGCTCTACTCAATGGTGCTTGACTAATTGCAGAACACTACTATAAAGTAAAGCAGAGACGTCAAAACGATGCTTATGGAAGAGCTTCACTAATACAAATGCAGAAAATACACTCACAAAAATTAGGTATCACTGAAAAAAATGTTATATGCATTTGAATGACAAGACAAAGTAATAATAATGACCTTCACTCATGTAGTTTTGTGCGTAAAACGATTGTCACAAACACTTTTTTTTAGTGCAGTTTCGTAGCGCAACAACAAAAATAGGAAAGCCCCGTTACTCTGCTGCTGAGCATAGGCAGGGAAGAGAAGAACAAAATAGAATACGCAAAATTGTTCTTGTATTTCCCATTGCTTATGGGAAGAGCAGTACGCAAACTGCTCGCCTATACCAAAGAGCTGCTACAAAAACAAATGAGCTCGAAGAGCTATGGGCTTTGACATCTACGATGTAAAGCAATGCAAAGTTTGAACGCCTCGTGTGTTTAGGTGGCCAACGAACTTGGTGGCACATAGGCAGGCATTCCTCACTCAATCAGAGCCAACCACCCACCCACCCGCATCTCTATGTAGGAGAGACTGGGGTGAGCCTCACTGAGCCCGTAAACAAACCAAAATACACAGCTGGGCTCTTTAGTCACATAAATCATAGCGCCCTCCCTCGACAACGACAACGACTACGACAAAAATAACAACAACAATAAAAATCGATGCGACAACAAATAAAAATAGAAAATTAAATGCGAAAGCGTTTAGCTTTGGAGCCAAAGCTGCTTTCAATCGAATGGAAAACGCTTTGAGTTGGGGGGGAACTCGAAAATAGCCTAGGGGAAACATGCATTTTGGGGATCGTCTCGCTAATCATTTGTTAAGCAGACACACAGACTTTAAATGCCAAGTAGTGCCAGCTAGAAAATTTCGTAGAAACTTGCGTCGATCTGGTAGCGTGATGTTGTTGCAGTGGCCCAAATATCCAGTTTATGAGCTAAGAGAGCAATTTGTTTGCTCTCCCTCCCTCTCCCTCTCTCTCTCTCTCTCTTTGGAGCCGCTTCTAACGCTGAGACGGCTCAGACTCAGAGACTCAAGAGACACACCTTTACATATTCTGCCTCCTCTGTTGAATTCAGGTTTTTCACCGAGTTTTTCACGTTTGTTTGCGTGTTGGTAAGTCGTTTGTTGAGCTCTGTGAGCTCTGTGAGCTGGCTCTCCACAGTTTATTATAATTTTCGACTCGCACTTTGTTGTACAGTTATTAGCATTTGCTTTGCTCGTTTCCTTTATTTGTTTGTCTGCTATGTGGCTAATTTCTTGGCTAAGATAGAAACCGGTTACTAAGGTAGGTTCTTCTTCTTCATCTTCTGCTTCTTCTAACTTCTTAAGCCACATTTTCTTGATTGCATTGGTGAGAAGGCTTTTAAAGTAGTCGTGCTTTAATGGCCAGTTGTAGTATTTGGGTCAAATTCTCTGTCCACCTCTGCTTTCTACCAGGTTTTTCGTAGCTTGTGAAAATCCGCTAAGGTGACGCATTGAATGTAACTAGTAACTACAGATTGTGGGTTGCGGGCAGAGAGTCAACTGCCATTCATAACTCATAGTTTTGTACGAATAAAACGTGTGAGTAATTTGCCCCTTATCAAAGCTTTTGAACTTCCTTCATTCCTTCGCCCTTGATATCAAAAATGCTTGATAACAAAATAACCTGCCCAACGATCAATTTCCATCGGCAGCCGTCGGGTTTATTTTTGTGCCAGTGACGTCGTCGTCATCGTCATGGCCCGTATTCACAAATTGCGTTTCTCTTAAATCTCTTATCCACAAATATGTATATTGTATATATATTTGCATTTTAGTGTTTCACTGTGTCGAATTTCTTAGTAACTGCAATCGGAAGTAGTTCAACGAATTACTTACAAAGAAACACAAGTCAAAGTACATATTTGTATCTGTATCTGATCGGCATGTGTTCAATGTTTTGAATGTGTTTCCTTGACTACGAGCCAATAAGAATTTTTTTGACTTTCAGCCCCCGAAAACAGAAAATGCGAAACAACTGAGAACAACACAAAACTCGACTAAAAAGAGTGAGAGAACCACAACAACAACAGCAATGTGTGCCCGTCAACACGTAAAGTTGCAAAAGCAACACAGAAAATAAAATCAAAGAAATACATAAAAAAAAAAAGAAAAGATACATCCAAAGCGACTATGGCAAAAAGCAACAACGTCAAAATGCTCTCTCTCTCTCTCTCTGTTTTTGAATCTCCCTCAGCACTTTACTGAGCGAGTGGTGAGTGTTTGTTCATGTGTGAGAGAATAGCTTTTATGTGCATTTGCATGTGTGAGTGCGGGAGCTATGAAGTCATACTGTTCTTGCTGTGTGTTGTGTGTGTATGTCAAAAGCATAAAATGACTCGAAGACGCAGATGAAGGCAACCAAAAACTCTGACCACAGCCCAAAAAATAAAAGAAAAATGACGAGGCTTGTGTGTGAGCAGATCAACGTTAAATGGCGCGACACCGTTCCCATTATAAAATTAAAGTTAAAGTTTCCGTTACTTACGAGTAAGCTCTGCTTTTAAATTCAATATGTATTCCACAGGATGCGTTGAATACTTTGAGGCGCGTTTGCTCAGTTGTTTTCTTTCTGATTATTTTTCGTTTTGTTTTCACTTTTCACAAACGGTTAACAAAGATTCTAGCTGATTTCGCACACTCACACAGACACACACATTTGCACACGGCAAATACTTATGTACAAACAAATTCTTGGCCACTTTTTTCTATTGAACACGAAAAAAGACAATTTGTTGTTATCGTTGTTGTTGTCGTCGTCGTTGTCGTTGAATACCTGTTGAAAATGTACGTTGAGTGAGTAATAGAGAAAATGTAGTATGGAGAGGAGAGAGAGAGAGAGAGAGAGAGAGAGAGTGAGAGAAATAGACAATGAAAAGGGGTAGAGTGTGGGTGAAAACTAGGCGTGGGCGTCTGAAAACTGCACAAACAGTAAATCACAATTTTAATTCGTATACGGTTTTATTTATAAACACAGAATTGCGCGCGTTTTCTGCAACTGGCAACTGGCACACACAGATGCTATGATTTTTCTGGCAATTCTCTTGCCTGATTTTCTTTTTGCTTATTTGCCTACTACTGGGCTGCCACTGCTCGTTCAGTTAACGTACCGTGTTAAAATATTCGATATGCTACGCACGAAGAGCAAACTGGTACTGAGAGTTGCATATTTATATTGGAAGCGGCAGTCCAAAACAACCACTGCCCAAAGATTCGAGCCAACTAGTATAAATGAGAGAGCGAGAGAGCATGACGTCACAGAATGCCTACATGTTGTTTGCCTGTGTGGCAACGCCAAACGATCAAATTAACACGACACTCAACTGTTTAGTGCGCCTTGTCAACAGCTTGCTTTTCAAAACAACAGTTTGTTTATTTCTGGGTATTAGTATTTATTGTGTTTGCACATTATCTTTTGCGATAGAGGCATGGCTTCAGTGAGAAGGGCTTCAGCTTAACGTCCTTAGCAACATGTCGCATCTTGCGAAAATGAAAGAAGTAAAAGTAGTTGACAGCCACATCCTTCTTGATCAGATCAAATCCACAGTCCCTCAAACAGCGCACAAATTCACGAACATCCTCAAAGCGTGACTGTATCTCAGCGATGTACACATTGCCATGCAGCTTGAGCACCCGGTTCGCTTCCAGCACATAGTCGCTCAGATTGGTGCCCATCAGCGACAGGCAGTAGACTGCCACATCCAGTGACAGTGGCTGCAGCGGTGTCTTCGTTATATTGCAAGCAATAATATCGGCTCGAGTTGAAACAAGATCCATGGAGTACACCTTGTTGGGCACCGATTGCCCAAGCTTTCCCTCGCCACAGCCAAAGTCACCGATAATAGCTGTTTTGGGCAACCGTTTAATGGTCTTAATGATGCGCTGCAGCGGATTCGAGGGCCATTTTTCCACCTGCTGCCGATAGCCGGCATGGTAAGCTTCAAAGGCTCCGCCATCCGTTCGAAAAAGCTCCTCAGCCTTTTGACTGTGCATTGTGTAGAGCTGTTCGTTTATATATCGGAAACGGCCACCCAAAAGCTCCGACTGGAACTTGTTGGCTAGCGTGGTCTGTGAGGTGGAACTTGCTGGAGTTGTGGTTGCCACCTCCATGGCCTCAATGGCAGCCTCGACCAGGGCTGGTTTAAGGGACGCTAGCTGCTTTTTCTGTTTGTTGTTTTTATCTTTGGCGGCACTGTTTGGTCTCTGCTTTTCAATCCGTCCACTTCTAATCTTGTGCATGGCTCGCATTTCATCGTCTGCGTCATCGTCCGAGGAATCAGCTGGAGGTGCCAGCGGTCCTCTGCCCATTTGAAAAGTATTCGTGCCTGCATCTTGTTCCGTCCTTCCTTTTTTTGCCTTCACCTTGGGTTTCTTCTTTTTCAGTTTTTTGGCAATGGTTCTTTTGCCGAGTGCAGTTTCTCCATGCACAGACTGAAATTTAACTACTTCGGCGCCCGTGTCCCAAGCAGGGATTTCAAATGCCATAATTATTTAAAAATTGTAAACTGCAGCAAAACAAATGTTAAGGCACCACGTGAAGTTGAATTGTTGTTGTCAGTGTGACCGTACGATACGACGTGATAAATACTTTAAACAGCTGTTGTTAAATGGGCTGCCAGCCTGTTAAAAAAAAAAAACGGCGCGCTTTCAAAAGAGCAATCGCAAACATATCCTTGAAATACTTTTTATTTAATTTTTTCACTAAACTAAAGTTCAACAAGTTTTTGTGTATTAATTTATAATTTTCGGTTTCTTGCTATTTACGTACAACTAATTAACTTAGAACGAGTTTTTTTTACAACTGAAGAGAAAAGTGGGGTGCAGCTGCTCGAAAAAATTGATCTCTTAGGCTAAAATCGTTTTTATGACAATCAGTTTAAGCCTATTTAAAGGTCTTTACAATTTGCAAATATTAAACTTTAAATTTATTTTTAATGTCTGTGTGCACGTGTGTCTGATTGTTGTTTTTTATCATTCAGAAAATGCTTAATACTCTATTTTGCTTCCCAACAAACCGTTATTCATGCAAAATGTCCTTCAAAAACACACAAGACTTTCACATTTATTGGATTGAACTTTCCATCTTTCCAATTCAATGCAGTTTCGCATTACATTGACAACTACAAAACATTTGCGATTTACAATTGCTAAAAACTATAAAATTTATATTTTTAGTTAATTTACGATAAAAATTATGCATTTTCCATTTAACTTTTCTCTTCATAGATACATTTTAAACTAAAAACTAGTATTTTTTTTTAATATTGGTTTTGTGAGCGTTACACAAACATCTTAAACTAATTGTGTATGCGAAATTTAATAAAGTTACGCACACAAATTTAAAGCATGATTTTTTTTGTAACACAAAATTGTAATTACAATGGAATAGGGTACAACGTTGTTAGAAAAAAACTCGGGATTTCGAAAGGAGAAAGAAATACTTCTATCGACTTACATTCAAATAATATTAAAAATTAAATGCACAATGGGTCCGGGCAGCAAAAAAGAGAAGTATGGAAAAACCAGACATTCCAAAGATTGTCTGGATGGTATTAAAAAGTTCGATCGGTTTTCAACAGGCCAAGCACATTCGTAAAAAGTATTTTTTGGTTTAAATCCTTTTCGGTTCGCCCTGCGATTAAAATTTAAAGCAACGTAATTATTGAATGCAGTTCGATAGAAGTTTCTTGCGTGTTTAATGTCCTTGAAAAAATGTCCAATGATTTGAATAAATTATATAAATTTTAAATGGAAAGGACATATACAAAAATTAACCATGTACAAATGTATATATATAAATACCTCTAGTCGTTTTGGCAAAGAATGGAAAAATTGGGGTGATCCTAAATATGTTTTTTCTTTTGCATTGGATTAAGTTTCTAAATGCGCTAAGTAGCTCTCAAAATTGTGTTTGCGTCTGCTGACTGCTAATTGCTTTGTTCTATAAATTTAGATTAGCTTATGGCCTACGAGTAATTCAATTACAATTACAGTTAGTAGTTGACGCCGACCGACTGCAAGCATTTAAAATTTATTGTGTGTGTGTGTGTGTTTCTGTTGTATTTAAAATATTACAGGTAGCGCCTAGTAACTGGCCTCGTGACCGGCTAAAATGTACAGATCGTGTCCTTCCTCACTGCCCAGCGATCCGGTTCGCAGCAGTTGACTTTCCAAGGCGACGACCCTAAAAGAATTTATTATTATTATTATTATAATTATTATTATTATTATTCTACTAACTTGTCGCTGCCCAGCAGCCGATAGGTTCGACTCATGTCCTTGATCTCTTGCGTTACTTCTCCGTTGCGCAGGGACTTGCCCTGCATGCCGTGTTTGTGGAATGCTAATACACTGTCCGGTAGACAAACTAGAACAAATAGATTGTCACAATATTCAAAAGCACTTTAAAAGATTAACTAATGGGGTACCAATACTGTCCACGTTGAAGTCAAAGTTAAGTTGGGCGACCATCTTTTTGTGCTGTTTGGGATTGCCTTGAAGCGTGACCACCTGCATCACATTGCCATAGCAGACAAGAATGGCGTCCTTGTCGACCTGGTGCACACGCACCACCTTCAGAAGATCGCGACGTGGCACCATTGTGGCCATGGCGTCGTACTCCAAGTCCTCCGAGTGGAACCAGCTAGCGCCTGCAACCGCAACGAAGGGTTAGACGGGTTACTAAAGATCAGACAGACACTCACTGTTCATGTTGATGAGCTCCAGCTTGAGGCAGCCGTTCATTGACTTGCGCACACCCGTGCACACAATGGGATACTCCAGCTCGGGCGTGATGATCATCTCAAAAACGGGCGTATGACCGTTTTGGACGCAACCGTGCCCACCGCCCAGGATGCTGATGGCCGGCCACTCGCACTGCTTGAGCAGCATAAACTTGTTGAGCGGATCGTACCACTGCATCAGGAATATGCCCGTGGGCGTCGCCCCGCAAAGATACTTGTACCCGTTGTACGGATTGCGGGTGACGCAGCACTGTGTGCAGCCCTTCGTGTCCGGCACCTTGGTGGTAAGTGCAAACTTGCGCGGCACCAGCCTCTCCGGTATCTTGTTCATGTGCAGCGAGAAGCGCACCGTCTGCTTGGAGTGCAGAGCGACCAGATCGTGTCGATACAGCTGACAGGATTTGCCGGAGAGGCTCATTAGCACATCCTTGATCACATACAGCCAGGTGGTGCGGCGCGGGAAGAGCTGATCGATGGCCGCATCATGCAGCTCGTTCATATTGAGGTTGTATATACCCTCCTCGGCCCCGATCAGCAGATGCTGATCCCGTGTCTCCGGGTGTATCCACGAGGCCGTGCAGTGCACACGCAGCGGGCATCCATTAAAGATTTTGGAGAAGCACGCACCCATGTGCACCTTGGGCGTCGGTGGCAACCCATTCGAGATGGGCCTCGGTGGCGTATGGCGACGCCGATGCGAACGCTTTGGCGGCACAGGTGGCGTATTGTTCAGCAGATCCGGCTGCGCCTCCTTCTCCACTGCAAATATATATTTTTCAATTATTAAGGTAGAGGGTATATATGTAAGTATACTATTTAATTCCCCGATTCCACTAGAATTGGAACTCGGTAATGTAGCATTTATTCAAATTAGATTCATATTAAATTTCGCTCAGTTGGAATCAACATCTCCTAGTTACGAAGATGCTCATCTTTCGTTAACAGAGGAGCTTAACAGCGATGTAGCCAACAAAAATACCAAATTTCTTATCGATATTTGTTTATGAACAGTGCCAAATTGAGTATAACAGAAAATCGAACAGCTGTCAGCGGATTTTTAATCGGATTTCTGTTAAAATTGTACGCAGTTTCAATTGGATTGATAGTGGACTTCGCTGCTATGATAAATGAAGCCTAGTGGAATCGGGGTACTATTTAAGAGTATGTACTAACCGTCATCGTCGTCCTGGGTACCGCCATCGCTAAGGCTGCGCGTTCGCGACGACTTGCCCATGTCATTAAGCAGTCCAATCAGCTGATCCATTGAGCTATGGCGACGCGGCGAATCCTCTACGCCATTCTTAATAGATCGAGGAGCAAGTGGAATTAGAGGGTTAGATAAGTCATCAACTCGAATAACTTACCTGGTAATCACAGTTGCTGTTCTCGCTACTCTGCGCCTTTGCCTGGGATTGGACCTGGGCCAGCTCGATGATGTCAGCGCTGCTCCGCAGCAGATTCTGAGGAGCAGCTGATGCCGCCGCTGAGCTTATACTTTCTGACACCACCGCCGCCGACGCTGCTGCAGCCGCCGAGCTGGTGGAGGCGCAGTTGGAATGCAAGAAGCCATCGCCTGCTGACTGACTGCCAGCCGGAGGAGGGGGGGGCGGCGTTAGAGAGGACTCGTGCTTGTCCAGGCCATTGCTGCCTTTGCCGACAACTGCATCGCCGCTGGAATTATCGAGGAGTAGGAGGCGATTATAAAACGAGGCTGTTGATGCTGCTGCTGCTGCTGTTGCTGCTGCTGTTGTTGATGTTGCTGCTGTTGATGTTGCTGCTGTTGTTGATGATGTTGATGAAGTGCTGCCGCCGGGAGCATGGTCAGCAGCCGAGGAGACCGCAGCCGCCGCCGAGCGATAATTGCTGCTGTGGCGTAAATAGTGCGCAGCGGAGGCGGAACAACCGGCACCAGCAGCAGCAGCAGGAGCAGCAGGAGCTGCATTATTCATGGCAATGTCGATTTCATTGTCTGCATCGCCATTGCCATCGCCATCGCCATCGCCAATGCTGGTGGTGCGCAAGTTGGACAGCCCCAGATAGGCGCTCAGACCCGGCATGGAGGCCAGCGAGGCGGACATGCTCATGGGATTCAAATTTGAATTGGCGCTGCTGTTGCTGGACGTAGTCAGTGGGGTGGTTGATTGGTGGTTAAGGTGCTGTTGGTTATGGTGGTGGTTGTGCTGGTGGTTGCCCATGCCCGTGCCCGTGCCCGTGACCATGACCGTGCCATGATGATGCTGATGCAAATTCGGATGCTGATAATGATGATGATGTTGATGTTGATGGTGGTGGTGATGATGTCCTCCACCACCGTTTCCGCTGCTGCTGCCACCGCCACCGCCGCTGTAGCCCCCATTCATCGATGAACCGACCCCGCCGCCCCCGCTGCCGCCTCCACCGACGCAGCTGCACTCGGCACTTAGGGCCGAATCTTTGGTCTCGTTTAATGGCAAAGTTGCTCTAAGAGCGAGATAGACAGATTGACAGAGGGAGAGAGAGAGAGAGACGCGCGTGGGAAGAGAAAGAAAAAGAAAGCCAAAGTGTTTGAGCTTCTTCGTTTTGATACACGCACAACATTCACATTTGGGTGGGTGTGTCTGTGTGTGTGTGTGTGGGGAGGGTGACTCCATACCCGAAGAGGGTCAGAGGGTGGTAGTGAACTGTGTTCTTGTTCTGGGTGTTGTTTGGTGACAAGTTAGCAAGTTTGAGTGTTTAGTTCTTTGTGCCCTCTTTCCAGATTGGTTAAGGTGTGTCTCTAAGTTAATAATCTATCCCGAAAACTACTTAGTTACAGTTTTTTTTTTTTTTACAGATGTTGATGTTGTTAGTGTGCATTGTGCATTCATGCATAAATCAGGATGGTTAAGCGGTTTATGTTTTCAATTAAATATGAGCTAGCAAGGCTCAAGGTTGACAAGGCGGGGGGTGGTGGTGGTAATATTCTTGTAAAATATCGGTGGGTAAACGCAGTGTATATAAATAATAAAAATAAGTTAATGCGTAGCCCATAAATTATGCATGAGATGCAAAACTGTTTACGAATTAAGCACACACACACACACACATGCAATTGCACACACACACACACACACACACACATGCAAATGCCCGATTAGAAGACTGTCTCGCACATGAATGCACAGACAACAAAACAGAAGATGGACAAAAGCACAAAACTTAAAGAAAATGCTGGAAAATTGTATTCTTCAAGAATAAATAACACACAAAATTCAGCAGCAGCACAAAAATAAAACCAATGGGGATACAAAACCGACTGTAAATATTTTAACAGCTGCGCTTTGCTGCATTAACAGAAAGGTTGTGTGGTGGGAAGAAAAGAAATAGGGGCTGCAAATAAGTTTTGTGAACTGTCTTTCAGTCTGCTGGCATAATTGCACTTTGTTCCTTCTAAACCATACTCAACATGCCCATAGCTTAATTCCTCAATTAGCCGTCGATTGGAGATTAGGTCGAGAGCATGGGCGTGGCATGTGGAATGGTTTTTATACTCTGATACTGAAAGTATCATAGCATATTGGTTTTGTGCAATGTCCGTCCGTCCGTCTGTATAAATGCTCGTTTCTCCTACACCCTTAAAGCCCCCCATGCGTGTATCTTCCACTTTTTGTTGAGCTAGGAAGATAGATATTGACCTCTTTTAAAGATATGCATCAAAAATTTGAATGCCACGCCTAACCTCTGTCGCCCACCTTTTAATATCCGAAATCCGATGGAGTCACCAAATTTGGAAGGCAGACAGATAGTGACATATACCAAAGATTTGCATAAACAATTTGAATGCCACGCCCAACCTCCGTCGCCCACCTTTAGCTATCTCTCACATTGATTGGGTTGGAATCACCAAATTTGGCAAGAAGATAGCTGGCGATGTTCCCCAATCGGCCCACTCCTGCGCCCCCGCATTCACTCTTTGCAAGCAGACTCCGTACCATCCGTTCTTCAACTGATATCAGAGTATTCCGCAGTCGGTAGCGTCCGACTGCAATGACAGTTGGTTTGTTGTTTTTGCAATTGCCATGGAATATAGAAAAGTTACGTTTGTGCGCATATTTTAGCAAGCTTTTATTTTGCCGCTGCTCTAAGCAAAAGAAGGACAATATCTCCATAACCGAAGCATAATTACGCTTGCAGAAAACCCTAGCTTACGTTGTCCTTGCAAGGGTATGGTAACAAGAAAGTAATCAAATAAATAAACAAAACAAACACGCATCCATTGTGCCAATAACGCGGCAGTGTTCAATAATAATAATAATGATAATAACTATAAAAGTTATGTGCGGACAGGACAGAAAACCATTTGCACACACTTCAAATAAATAAACACTTAAGTTTGAAAAAGGGTCCGGATGCCAGACTCTGCCTCTTAGTCGGGTGGACAGACTAAAAACAAGTGAAAACGTTGCAGTCGGAACATCGCCAGCTATCTTGTTACCAGATGGACAGACAGCACTACGGACATTGCACAAAACCAATATACTATGATACTTTCAGTATCAGAGTACACAAAGAAATGATCATTCGGGTTTCAACTTCAATATGATGGTATTGTCTAGGATGTAAGAATTAGTAAAGATTTGCTCTAGGCAAACGTTTTTTTTTCTTCATTTGGCGTACACTGCGCGTATACATATTATGCACATTAGACAAAGGAAAATTGCGTATACGCATACATAAAGTTTTCAACAGAGACAAATAATATAGCAGACAATGCCCGAACATGACAAAAGAGCGCACAAAAACACCAACTAACAATAGAGCTACAGAGACAGCGCACAAAAAAGTGTAAGGCAAAAAATAACGCAATAGAATATTAAAGAATACAGAATGGAAGTTAACGAAAAAGGAAAGAATGCGCCAAATAGGTAATAAACTAAGGATGTGGCTACCCTCTAGCGATAATGATGTGACCATTAAGTGTACCAATGAGTATACAACATATGGGAGAAGAGTGTGAGGGGGAGATTGGGAGAGTGAATGAGAGGGACTTAAGTAGAGTGCACACAGCTGCAGTTTCGAAACCGGTATACATGGTGTTTTTATTGTATGTCTGGAAAACTCCACCCATTGTATAGTTTATACATGTATGTATGTATACTGGGGGTGAGGGCTGTGTTAATTGTAGTGTAGAGGGGGATGTTGTTTAAGGTGTTTTTCAGCTATGTCTAAGTATTGTTTAATTGGGTTCGCAAAAGAAATATTGGTGTAGTTACCTTAACTTTAGTTCCTCATCAATATACTGTAAGAGGCTCCTACAGAAATTAAACGCAAAAAATATACGAAAAGAAAACGGAAATAAAAATTGTTGTTAAGATTTCAGTAGAAACAAAAATAAACGTAGTAAAATATTTTGTAATTAATTAAATAAAGATTATTTCAGTGGCCCTCAAACGGAAAAAACCAACTAACAGAGAACAACTAAAACTACTGCCACAATTTGTATATTTTGAATGGTTTAAATCTTAAACTTTTAACTGCAACTGTAAAGCAACATAATTTCTGTGTGGCTTTCTTCAAAGATCATGCAAAGTTTAATTAAAATTAACAAGACTAAAAATTAGCTGCGATGAAAGATGCTGTTACGCTCAATAAAACGCATTATCCAATTAATTGTTTAATATCATATTTTCCAGCGCATAAATGAAAGCCAACCCAAAAATATTTCATATAAAAAAGCAGCATAAAAAAAAAGGAAAAATATAATATGTTCAGTGCTTTGAGCTTTAATGATGTTTATTGACTCTTTGCTGTTATTATTATTATTTTTGGATTGCTTTCAGCGCCAGCCAAAAAGTCCCAAAGAAAAACATTAGGAAATGTGTCGCAAGAGCATGAAAAGGATACAAATTGTCGGCACAAACTTTTTGGGCGCCATGCGAACGTGGGCGTGGCACTAAGCCAACACACTTGCCACTTTCGCTCTCTGGTAGGGTAAGCGCTTTATACAAGTACATAAAAGTTGACGCTGTCGATTTTTATGACACCAATAAAAGAAAGCCAGACGGCAAACTAAGTATTGTGGGCAGGCTCAAAAAGGGGTTGTGCCATCCAGCAAGAGACAACACAACATATGACGCCATCTGTCAGTCTGCCCTATATATGTATGTAATCATTTTAAATGATAAATAGCTCGCATTATGGCAGCTGTGCTACCTGACAGCCAAAATGGCTGATCAAACGCTACTTTAGGAGGGGCGTATTAATTTCATATTGATTTCTTTTCTCTTCTGCACTTGTGTCCATATGATTGTGTGGGTATATGTATTAAAATTGAACTACTGCGGCGTATTAGTATTGAATAGCATACTTTTGTGCGAAACTGCTCAGGTAGTAATTAATTTTGCACGGAATTGTTGTTACCTGCTGCCAGCACGTAGAGCTAACTAAACGCAACTTCAACTACGTATGGGTGTGTGTGTGTGTGCAACAAAATGCTGCAAAAGTAAACACAGCTCTGGGATACGTGCAGCTATGGCGCTTGCCAGCAGGATCTGTGTAGACCAAGCAAATTACAGGAGGCGCGTGCTCGGCGAGAATTCGTGCCAAATATGTAGCAAGCTACAGTTGCATAAAAGCGCAGTCAAGGCCAGGCGGAGTCTGGCGCCAGTCAAATGACATTAGGGCCACAAAGAAGCAACAAAAATGGCAAGCATAAATTTGATTACGATGCAAAGTGTAGCAATAGAGCATTAGCTGCATATAGCTCTAACCTCAAGGACATGTTCATAATCAAAGTTCCGCTGCGTCTTGGTCGCTCTACTTTCGGTCTATAAGTAAATATACAAGAGAAATGGATATAGTGTGTGAGAGAATAATAACAGCAACAAATGACAGTTGGCTTAGAGCCGAGCCAGCATTCATTTCTATGAGTGTGAAAATGTGTACAAATGTTTGTGGTAAACTGAGTTAGAAAAGAAACAAAAACTGAAGCGGTTACCAAAGAAAATATTGTATATAGCATATGCGAAGGAAAACTGTAGCAAAGATTCAAGCAACGCGGCTAACGCGAATTTTTCAATCGCTTCGGATATATTATGGTATTATGGTGTATATAGTATATTGGCTCGACTTACATGTCGCTGGGCAACGTCTCGGGACTAGAAGAACGCTCGTACCACGTCGAATTCGTCGTAATGCCTGTAAGAGCAAAATAAAAAATCAACAAAATACAGGAGAAAAGAAGAAAATGTAATTAACAACGAATCCTTTCGGCAACATTATTCAACTTGCCTGTTTTGAGCGTATGGTTCAGAGCCGGAACCCCATTGGCACGTGACGTCATCTTGCTGGCAATTCGCTGCGGTACTCCAGCTACAGTCTATAGATAGCAGAAAGAAAAAGAAAATGCTGAGTTTAGTGAAGGTTAGGCAGGGCAGTGACAAAGTTTTCAGTTTGCGATAAAATCTCATAAATCAAAATCATATTCGCCTTTTAGAGCTGACGAGCTAAGGCGCTGAGCCATGCGTTACACTTGAAGCCATAGCAAAAGTTGGCGCTAAGTATAATTTGAATATATACTACTTAAAATGCAACTTGACTGCAAACAGGAAAATAAAGCCACAGCCATCCCTTACTTCCTCCTTGGACAGTGACAAGCAGCGCAAAGTTTTGCAAAACATCCAAACAAATTGAGGATTTATGAGTTGACATGCCTCTCGCTCGAAATGGCTTTTAAATTTGTGCTTTATTAAATTTGCATTACTCAGACAAGACTTTGATGTTGGTCCCTGGACTTTGATGTCTAGACATTAATGGCAATCCAGCCCTTCTCCGATGTGGAGATTAGTTGACATTAAGTGCTTAAATTGTAATTTTCACAAACTTTATGATTTTAATCTAACCTTGGTTAAATGGAATCCGATAGATATGCGACTCGCACAGAATTTAATTTAACCTTTCTAGCTATAGTATACAGTTCGATTCTACAGTCTAGCAAATCATTAATGTGCCCACCTTAAGGGAGCTTACATTAAAATAGGGCTCCACCAAGGCACCTAATGGCGCACTAAATCTTCAATGCTTGCGCAAACTCAGTAAATAGAGTAAAGTGTGGCGGCTGCTGCAGCCAGCGAAGTGAAGCCAGCGTTAAAAGCGCAAATAAATTACAGAAAAGGTGGCAAGTGGCAAGCTTGAGATGTGTGTGGGCAGTAAGTACAGTTACCTCGTCGTCGCCATCGAGATAGTAGTATTGCTGATTGGGACTCTGGTACTTCTGGAGCAGCTCCTTGGCCACACGCAGCGGCATCTCGCTCTGGACAAAGGGATGCTGCAGCAGCCGCTCAGCGGTTGGGCGCTTCTTTGGATTCTTTGTCAGTGCGGTCTTGATAAAATTGTGAAATGTGGGACTCCACTTGTCTTTGTTGCTCAGTGTCGGCGGCTTGAAGCCGCTCTTCGACATCAGGAACAGGGCGCGCATTGGATGCAGATCGAACATTGGCGGCTGCAATTCAGCCAATTCTGTAATACAATAATTAACAAATGAGTTCCCATGTCTTGCCTCGAAACGCTCTACTCACCAATTGCCGTTATGCCGCATGCCCAAATATCACAGAGCTGGTTGTAGCCACCCTTACGCTCTACGGCAGCTACCTCGGGCGCCATCCAGTAGGGTGTACCTGTGGACAAATAATACAAGGATATCTGTTACTTACTATGCAGAAAGTAGAGCACTTTAAGCTGACATTGTGATATTTTAGTGGTACGATACAAGTCAAATTGCATTTTCAATGCCTTTGACTAACAAGAAAAAATGACCGTGTACCGAGATGTCAATTTCAGTCGGGGATTTCCCATTCAGAATTTAACACTCAGGCTGCTGCCACACAGTTGTCACACAATTTAATTAAAAACTCAGAGACGCGAACACAAAGTGACTGTCATTTTGTTAATTGCGGTGTGAAAAACCAGCAAGAGCAACAAAAACTTGAGTGAGAATTGCACGACTGAAAGACACCACGATAATACGCACACAATATGTATCTATTTATGAATCCCATTCTCATGAATACAGGGTATCGTGGATGTCAAGGCGCATTATTGGTAATATCCGGCCAGGCGCTAACTTCCAGCACAAACATTCTAGTCTTTGAGCCAACATAGCAAAGGTTCTTGCAACAAAGTAACAATAATGCTAACGATGGCGAGATGACTGTCGTTTATGGCAGCTGACTTTTAAGTGATACTAAACACACTTTTTTATTAAATAATAAAACGCCAGCCGGCATCTGTCGCCTGCCCTTCACCCCCTCTTATTACCAATGTGTGAATTTGTTTGTGTGTGTGCTTTATTTGTCTTGTTTGTGGTTTCATATGCAGACACAACGATAGACTTTATAGAAGAGAGAGAGAGAGAGAGAGAGAGAGAGAGAGAGAGACATCGTTCGTGTGGTTATCACCACATTTGTCACAGCAACATTGTCACATTGAAGCAGCAGCACTCGAGATGATAACAGTAGTAGTAAGCAAGCGACGTCACATTGTTTGCCAACTGCAGACACAAACAAACAACACACAATAGCAAGTTAGACAATTGTCTGCAGCTTAAACTCGTTGCCCCTTCTTTGATGTCTGTCATTTGCAGCGTGCACAAGTTTTGAGTCCTTGCTGCACTCGTTGGGGCGTTGTCGCAGCAACCGCAGTTGACATGTGAGAGAGTTTTGGCGGAGAAAAAATCGCTAACTCTAAGCATGAGAAAGTTGTACTCGTGTCTGACTAGGAGCCCGAGCACAATGAACTTGGCTCGTTGCAAAGTTACAATATTAATGACTAGCGCTGGCCATTTTATGAAAGGCATAAATATCAAATTGCGCACACAATTAGCGACAAATTGAATTATTATTTTTTTTTTTTGGTGAAACGAGCGAAATGCTGTAAAACTGAAAGATTAATGCGCAAGCGTCGAGATTTTTACGACTGCACCCAATCGCATTAAAAACTAAACCAATTCTTGCAAAAGTCAACTCTGACGACGCTTTGCCTTTTTATAGCAATCACAGCTCAAATGTCGTCCACTTTATTGGGTCTTAAGAGTCTCAGGAGATTTCGGTGGTCTTAATAACCTAATGTGGCAAAAAGAAGGCGTACTTAATTAGCGCCCAGTCTTAATCTCTGTTGAAGCAACGGTCACAAGTCAAAAGTTTTCATTAAGTGCACTGGCTAAGCTTCTCAAAAAACAAATAAACAGCTAAGTCCACGCTCAGAAAACTAATTATCGTCCTAGATTAAAACATCAACACAAAGGATAGCTTAGGAAAGCATGATGAAGATAAGCCAAACAAGATTCTTATCAAATAATTTAGGTTTCATTATCTGAAAAAGTTTAAAATCGACATGTTTTCAGATAGTATCATGAAAGCGCTTTTAGTTAAAATCAATAGTCGCGCCACCTAAAGGTGAATTGACACCAGTGCAGTAGGGGCTATGAAAATCCGCCATTACTCGTTATTGTAGAAGGGCTGCGTGCCAAGAGATTGCATGTCCTCGTAAAAAATGCAAATGATTGACATAGCTAGCGCTACATGTCCCCCCTCCCCTTGCTGCTGTTTGACTGATAAGTTGGTATTTACATTTAAATTGCGTATACGACACGCTGTGCTGTGCCATTCACCCCAGCTTAAAGTACTTGTTCAAGGAACTTTAAGTTCAGTGGCCATTTTGGCAGCAGGGAAATCTATTAGTGCTGAAAAATATGTAGTTACAAGGAGGAGAAACAGAACGTAAGAGGCGAAGGAAACTGACTGTTGCAAGACAAACAAAAGAAACCGAGCAAAAAGGCAGCCATTTTAAAGAAATTATTCTCTCATGGGCTTAAGGTTGCCAAAATAAAAAGAAAGAAAGAAAAAACCGCTCACTGAATGCCAAACTCCCACAACGGGCGTTTTACAATACCCGAAGTCCCAATTCGCAACTGTCCACCTTTACCTCCTTAAATTTCAGTGCTAACGGTACGCTGGACTACTCTTGCACAAGGCACAGCTCCCTGCATTCCCATTTATGGTTGGAGAACATGTCTGCATTTGATATTTTCTTCTAAATTGAATTGTTCAAAATTCCTTTAACTTTGCCACGTCTATTCTCACTTCAACTCTTTCCCTATTTCGCTGGCTATTTTTCGCATTCTACATCTATATTTTTTATAACCGAACCCATTAAATGGGTAAAAAGGGTATAATGGTTTTGTGCAAACGTATGTAACAGGCAGAAGGAAGCATCTCCGACCCCGTAAAGTATATATATTCTTGACTATAAGAGCTAGAGGCTTCCGATTTTGCACATAAGCTCATCTAAGTCCTAGGCAGTACAAGTTTATTTCCGATTACCGATAATTTGTTGCGTTGCCGATTTACACATGTGATCGATAACAGTAAAATCTTTAATATCAAAAATGTTAAACACGTTTAAGAAACTAAATACAAAATAGTAAAAATCTGTGAAAATCGAAGATTGAAGTTTAGTCACAGATGCATACAGACAATGACTGTACGCGTTAAGTATAGGGTTCAGGATATCTCCTAGTCGGGAAATCTCGACTAGAGCGTTTTTACTTGTCTATCATTGTATTTGTCAAACGATGCTACATTTTGGTTTATTTTATTTTTTACTTTTTGTATAAGCCGTATTATTATTCTTATTATTCGTGTTTGTATTTTGCTTTGCTGTTATTTAATTTTCGTTCTCTCCTTTCGCATCGTTGCCTGCTCTTCGTTCTGTGCAATGTTATTTCTTTTCATGCTTATGTGTTTTTCCCTCATTTCTGACAGCTGTTGTGTAAGTGTTTAAGAGCGTGAAAAGCAATTGCGGTAGCTGTCAGAATCCTCTCAAAACAGAGAGCCCTTTTCCTGACAGGGTTGTGTGGTTGTGTCTGAACACGCAATGATAAACACTTTTGCCAAATCGATGCGTCAGTCAGGTCTGTCAATCTGTCCTGAACTTGCTTGCAATTCGTTCCATCGGTTAACCCAAAATCTCGAATTCAAGTTTTCCAAAGAGTTTGAATCTAAAATGATACCAAAATTCTAGCATGCAGTTCAGTTGAAAAGCAATACAGTTTACTGCTTTGTGTAGCCATAAAATCGCTCTATTCAATTTGCATAAATCGAGTGGCAAAAACAGTTGTTGCTACAGTTTCTTCATTCGTTGCACGGCAATGTTTTCGTTGTATGTAGTAGCAGTGCCACTGCAAACATTTTCCCGTCAAAATTTCCATTTAAATGTATGCATAAATAATCAGGGTATTCAGTAGCTATGCTATGTGCGTAAAGTGTTATATATAACACACTGTAGCTAGTGAGTGCACGTTTTACGTTTCTTTTGTCGTTATTTTCGTTTGCCAGTTCGATGACAGTTCAATTGCAATGAGCAACTATTTTTTATTAAGCAACTAAAATACAAAAATGAATAAAACAAAACTGAACTGACTGAAAAACAATTTGATTTGTGTTTTTGATCAGAATGACAAGAAAAGGGTTTTTCAAGAAAAATTATTTGTGTGTAAAATTAATTAATTTAAAATTTACTGGCTTTTACCTAATTTCATTAGATCAATAATCCACTCAATAACACATATAAGATGATTACCAGAGGCATGTTTGCTGTGTTAAAAATGCTTCTGTGTGTTTGGTGTAAAGCTTTCAAATAACATCTTAGTACTTTACGCACATAGCATAGCTACTGAATACCCTAAATAAAATCGTTGATAAAGTGCAAGTGAATGGCAAAATACGCAGTTTTAGAGAAATTGAAATTATATGTTTCTGTAACAGATTCTCTTAAAGAATTTTAAATGGATAAACTCACCTATAAAACTCTTTCGCTTGTTGATCGTAGCCGTTATTTGCGCCGAGACTCCAAAGTCGGCCAGCTTAACGTCGCCATGTTCGGTGAGCAGAATGTTGGCGCCTTTAATGTCGCGATGCATTTTGCCCATGGAGTGCAGATACTCGAGGCCCTTGAGGGTCTCACGGCACATGTAGGCAATCTGGACCTCGGTAAGGGGTCCGGTTACCTGATAGATATCCTGGAGGCTGCCACCGCCGCAAAACTCCATGCAAATCCAGAGCTTGTCACGTCGCAGATAGGAGCCGTAGTAGGCAATTATGTTAAGGTGCCTGCAGTCTCGCATCATAAAGATCTCCTGCTGGATTATCTGTATGTCGTCGGAGGGCTCCAGTTTGATAACTTTAATCGCGGCCAGCTCATTGCTCTGTATGCGTTTTGCCTGCAAACCAATACAAAATGTAAAAAGCAGAATTAATCATAATGTATTGCACAACCGCTCACCAAATATGAGCGCAGGCAACCCAATCTGTGTGCATACATGTATGTATGTATGTTACTTGCTATCCATTTCCCATTCCATTTCTCGATACCCGTTAACTGCTCATCTGTATATTGGCACACCTGCCCTGCCTGCGGATGCGGGTGTTCTTGCACCATTCATGCAAATACTTTTTTCGGTTTCAATACATTTTTTGTGCGCTTGCAAATCAAAATGCAAACGACGTTCCCTCCCACTTTCCGCTGTCCTACTTGGTCTCGCCACACAGTTCGCTTATTTTCATAAAACAATACAATGCGGCAATGGATGGATGGATCGTTTATGAATATTCACTGGCCCCAGCCTTCATTGTAATTAAACTGGTTCTTGACCTGTTTATTGCACTAAAATGGTGATGAGCTATAAATGATGTTCACATAATCCAAAAATAATCTTGTAAATACTGCTCAAGAATGTCCAGCTATTTATAAACATATATTTAAGCTGTAGTTCCGTTAATTCTATTTCAGCTTAAATAGTTTAACCTTCGCACTTTATCAATGATTTTCAACAGAAACTGTACCCTGTGTTTATTTAGTTGTTTTCTTTTCCACATCCATTCTAGAATTCACTTGCTCTCATGGGGATTATTTTGTTCGTCTGGCTGTCTGTCCAACTGTCTGCATTTTACTTAAAAGCCGCGTTCAAATTCTACTTTGCCAGTTTCCAGTTTCTTTAGTGTATGGCTCACCACGACCTGCAGCAACATACTATGAACATTTCGACCACACTTTCGTTAGTCAAACAACAGGCGTGTCAGTTTGGGGGCACGTTCAGGAGAAACCACACAAATGGTTGCCCTACCCGCATGCACAGCAACCTGCTAAAAACAGTGGCTCTACTGTTTATCCTTGAGGTGGCGGGAGGTGCACGTGTACATGAATGTACCATTTATCCCAGCATAATGTGCTTTATTTTTCTAGCTGTTGTGCCTCTTTGCCTCAATATTTTTTCTGTGCGGAGTTTTTATTTTATTTTCGTTGCATTTATTATTCAATGTGGTAGAGGGGGGTATGCGTGGGGGGGTTCGTGCTCTATCTATGTGTGTGTGTGTGTTTTAGCAATGATATCTTGCTAGCTTTAATGAAGATAAAGCGATTTTTATTGCTGTGCTCGCTCTTTGTTTTCAGCTCGTTTTGGTCCACGATGTTGTTTTTCAATTTTTGTCTGTTGCCTGCATTTTGCATGTCTTAGATTGCGATGCAGCAGGAAGGGAGGATCAGCAGTTGGGGTAGCAGGAGAAGAAAGCATCGTCATAAATTGAGCAACAATCCCAAAAGCAGTGCAAGCTATCTTTGCGTATACGTAATATTGCGCAGCACATGTGCAAAGTGTAACGCTGACAGGCAGCAACTTTTCGCAAGCAGTCTGTCCGGGTACAAAGCCCAAGGACATTCAAATTGTGGCCGCCCGTCGTCGACTTTGCTTGTTCTTCATCTTGTTTATGGTAAATAAATTATGCGTGATTTTTAGACAACTTCACCCTGGCTCGTAAACTGGCATACCAGCTGAGCAGACGTTCCTGCTCCAGTTGCTGCTGCTGCTGTAAGCACAAAAAGCTACTTACTACTACTATAACCGAAGCAGCTGGCAGGAAACGAGCGCAGCATATCCTGCCAGGCAGCTAAAGCCAGAGAAATGCAGCATCAACAAATTTATAATGAGCTCGACTCGAAGGCAAAAAGAGTATAGGAGCTACCTATAGAGATGCAAATAAACGCAACGATACTCTGTCCCGCTTTTCATTTTCTTTCCTTGCCCAGTTTGAATGAAACTTTTCTATGCTCGACTGCAAAAGTCAGGGCAAAAGTTTTAATGAGTTAGTTTGAGTTCAATTTCAAACGCTAGTTAAGTCTTCGCCATCAACTGATTTACAATGTCTGTCAGAGAGAGTGAGCGCAAAAATATTCTTCATATTTGTTTTAATTAAAAATGCATTAAAACAATCAACGAACAACGAACAAAAGAAACAAGCAAAATGTGCATAATGCTCGAATTGTTGCAATAAATTAAAAAGCCATTTGCGCACAACGGGTGCTAGTAATTATAGTATACTGAAAAGTGCAAATCTCATTTAACAGCAAAGGACAACGATAGGAGCAAGAACCTGAATTGGCTCGCTGGCCACGTGATGAGCACTAATAATGTTCATCGGCTCAAAGGAGACTTGGGAGGCTTGGGAACTGTGTACTACAAGGGTGTCCTCTAGGGACAGAGGGTTGGTTACGCCGCTTCCTGTCCGTGTGTCCGGTGTATAATCGTTACAATTTCCGACGCATGCATATGCATGAATAAGCAACAACAGACACAGAAATAATAATAATACGCCCCGTGTACCTGGCAGCAGTAAAGCAACCCCCAAACATATCCATATACATATTTTTTTCTGTCATACACATGCACACAATGTTGCGCGGCTGACCCCAAAACAAAAAAAAAGGGTTGACGTTGACCCCGTACAATCCTCTTGACTGACGGCGGACTCGCAGCCAGCTTTCAATATTTTTCGTAATGGATTTAAAGCATTAATCACATTGTTTAATTGTTGCTGTCGTTTGATTGCTAATTGCATTAAATGCAATATGCAACAAAATTACCTAGAAATCGAGTTCTGGTTTAACAAAGTTATAGCAGCGGAAAATGATAATCCAGGAATTGTTTGTTGCATATGATGCAAGTTTTGAATTTACGAGTTACACTATACAACAAACAACAAATGAAATGAGAATTAATTTAAAAGAAAAAGTTGGTTAACTGTGTACCACGAACAATTGTGTGCTATATGCAAATTTAATATTCATTTAAAACTGCGCCCTTGCTGAAAGCCACACACATTTAACATTTAATTTAATTTGCCATGACATTTAAATGTAGTGTTTTCAAATTGAATTTATTTATTTTTTGCCACATCAACACCGTAATGCATTTAAAGCTAGATAGAGCAATTAACTATTCGAATTAAACAAACTTGAAAAGTGTACAAACGAAATCTGAGCACTAAACGATAAATCTAATACATCTTTTTGATTTGATGGACACTGGCACGAGTCGAAACCATATACGTACATATACTATAGGGGGACCGAGGGCTAGGTTCAAGTGGCAGTCAGGCAATTGGGGGTCTGGGTCATTGCCAAGATGAGCAACGAGCAG
This sequence comes from Scaptomyza hsui, assembly GCA_018152825.1. Taxonomy (NCBI): domain Eukaryota; kingdom Metazoa; phylum Arthropoda; class Insecta; order Diptera; family Drosophilidae; genus Scaptomyza; species Scaptomyza hsui. The sequence goes on from JAECXO010000002.1 coordinate 17,058,921, forward strand.
AGAAAGAAGACAACGTTGCCATCTTGGCTGCCGTTTTTATTGAGTTTCTTGTTCAGTGCACTTGACATGACATGGCCGTTACGTACAGGCGGCCCCAAGTGCCCCAGCTGGGCGGAAAAGGGGGCAAAAAAAAACAAAAGCATAGACAAAAAATGGATTATCAATCAAAGCGGACAGCAGCAGCCAAATCGATAAATTCGATTTGTACAGATAAAAACGCTGCATATTGAAACTATCTCCACGTTTTTTTTTTTTTCAGTTTTGTAGCTTTTCGCATTTACACCCAAAAAAAATATATAAAAGCCCATATGAGGAGACCTACCGCAACAAATTTTTACATACAATTTTTCAAGCGAGCCCCAAATTAATCTTGTCAGCAATTGACAACAATTTTCATTGTCATTTTTTTAAAGCCGGAGCCGGAGCAGGCGAATTTATTTCATTTCTCTCATACTTTTGACTGTTTTGGTTTGGTTTTGTTTTGTTGTTTGTCATTTTTAACGCGTGCTTTCCACCACAAATGTTTGCAATTTTTCGCTGTCGGTTTTGTCATTTAATGTAGGCATTATGTCAGCTTTTCAAATTGTTTATTCGTGTACAAAAGTGTCGCAGATGGAGTGAGTGGAAATGCGATACAGACAAAGGCACAGCGAGAGAAAGACAGCAATAAAGCAAGAGCGAGAGAGCGACAATAAACATCAATATGGATCTTATTAAGGCACCAATGAACTTTAAACTTTAAACAAATACATACAATATGTGCACAAAATGCACATGCAATATTTAGTTCGCATTCAACTCTGCATAAATTTCGACATAATTTGCAAATAAATTGAAAGCACGCGTGATAACGAAAATTTTCCGCATAGCACAATTATTATATCTATTTTAACGTTAATTGCGCACAGACAATTTGTGATTATAGGATACTCATATGTGCTGTGTGTGTGTGTGTTAATGTGTAAAGGGAATTTTAATCGCCTGAGCTCAATAAACTGGCATAAAAAGTAAAGCGCAAAAAAAAGAGGAGCAAGAATATTACAGAAAGTGCCTGTAAGCATCCACGTATCCTCCCTTTCATTTTCCAGGCCACGTGCCTGGTGATATTCATAATAATTCAGATAAAACGAGTTAAATATGGCGCAGCGAAAGGAAGTGAGCTAAAAGCACTGCAAGCAGAGAGGGAACAGAGGAACAGAGCAAGGAGGCAGAGAAGAGCAGGAGCAGCAATTTACACAACAAAGAAAGAGCGAGTGACATAAAGCACCGTTGTCCAGCGAAAACATACAAAGAATTTGAATTGAACCGAAACGCTTTTACGCTTTTAGTTGCTAGTTCGCTACCCTCCAAGTACAGGGTAATTATCATTGCGAAGTTCTATTTAAACTGTCGACGGGAGCAGACATATAGTTTATGATTTGCAAATCGTTGCAGGAACAGTCGCTGCCGTCATTCTTAAATGCCTTCTGTCAGATAGGTGTGTGCAAAGCACCTTTAACGAACGAAAATGAATGTTCGTCCATTGCAGTTGACTTTGTGTGACAGTACAATCATAGTATGATAAGTGCTTAGTGTTCGAGTTCGTGAAAGACATTAAATGCCAATCGCTAGATCACGTAAGCGTTATACTTGTCCGCAGCAGCATTGAACTACACTCAGAAAAATACGTGGTATAAATAAATATATAATCATGGTAAATTCAACTACTCTCGGTTTATGATTAAGCATTAATAACGAATTTATTTTCATCGAAATAAACTGAAATAGCTTTGAAAAGAGTTCAAAACAATGTATTTAAATTAAGTGCCTAAAAATAAGAGATATTTTTATATTCAAAATAATAATAATATTTCCATTTACCCCTTGTCCATTTGAGTATAACAAAGAGAATGATTGGACAAATATGTATTTGTCATTCACACATAAGATTTTGGTCAAATTTAGTGACGTGTAAGTATAAGTAAATGTTTTAGCAAGCTGTTTTTGTGTCTACTAAAATCTTATGTCTGAATGGCAAATTAATATTTGTCCAACCATTCTCTTTGTTATACTTAAATAGTCAAGGGGTATGTGGAAATATTATTATTATATTGTTTATAAAATATCTCTTGATCAGCATCGCGAGCTGAGTTGTCGAGCTGAAACTTTGGGCAAGATCTTCTGTTAGTTGCGGTTAGATCATATGTCATAAACGGCCAGATCGAACAACTATATCATAAAGTTGCCATACAAATACAAGAAATTTGATATAATCTGGGTGTGAAAAAGGAGATAGCTTTCTTACTTGTTTTAAGTTAAATTTTCTAAGTTTCATGGTAAACGCCCGCATAGTTAAATGTACTTTTTTTCGCGTTTCATTGACTGCCTATCAAAGTCGCATTATGAAATGCGTTCAGAGATCAAAGCTTATTGTCCAACTAATTGTGGGACGTTCCTTAATCTCTTTCACTCTCCATGACTGGTAATCTTCCCCACATCGTATCAACTAAGCTAACTGCACGCAAGCTCGTTTACAGTTTGTTTGCCTGTTTGTTTGACATTTGTGTCTCACATTGTATGAGTAGTTGAAAGTATCACGTTCCACGTTCCACGTTCCATTCAGCTCGCAGTGGCCCTGAGCTGGTGTTGTTGTCCCAAATCAAACAAAACTTCTTTACAGCTACTTGGAGTATATGCCCTTCCCTCCTCTGACCCACTGTCATCATCTACTGACCACCGCAAGCGCTTTTCATGTCTTTATGTGTCTGCTCGTTCTGAGCATCTTCTTCTTTTGCTGCTGCTCTTATTTGCTTTTCATTTTCAGGGTACTTTTTTTATTCAACAACGTCAGCGTCACTTTATCGGCCTTAGTTCTCGCTATTCCTCTTTTTATATCTTTCTCTCGCTTTTGCTGTAGGCGTCGCTATTTATCGGACAGTCTCTGGCACTCAGCGGTCATTAGGTTCAAAATTCGCGCTTTAATTTTAATTCGCGAGCTTTGCTCATCAATTTCAATAAACTAAAAGCTGTGAAAAAGGCAAAGAACGATGGGGAAAAGATGGGGAGACAGAGCGGAAGGTAGGAATGGTATGGAATGGGATTCAGACTCAATTGGGGCTTAGTATGGCCGCGTCGAAAGGTCATGTAATCTACTGTCCGAGACTGTTTAACATTATATAACGTCTTTGTGTGTGTGTGTGGTTGTTTATCTGAGGGTATGCGTGTGCCCTAACACACGAAATGCTAATTGAAAGCACAAAATCATTTACATTTAAATTAGTTTGGTGAACAAGGCCGGTCGCATGTAAAAGCCATTGGCATTAGGGTAAATGGTAAAAAAAAAAAAAAAGGAAAATAGGGGAAGTTGTGGAGGACGAGGATGAAGATGAAAGGCAACTCTGATATCTGAAGCATATGATGCTACCCACTCATAAAACTCATCTATCTGTTGCTGGATCATAATAAACGCAAATCACGTACCACCCACCATACACATATACGTTTATGTATGTGTGCGTGTGTAGGGAGCCAATGGATATGGTTGCGAGTGAAAAAGAGTTTTCCTTTTTACGCCCACTTGCACCTGTGCCGTTGGTTATCAGTGTAAAAGTTTATCAGGTTCTGCCTCGTCGTAAAGTGCGTAACTAGCTGTCGTCTCTGCTGTGAAGCAGCTAAATTTTTAACGAACTGGTTTATGCATGAGCTACTTTTATTTTACAACATTATGCATTGACAACAAGCTAAGAAGTTAGGCAACGTCAACCTTCACCCATTTAAAACAGAACCTTGCGTCAACCTTGGACAATGTGCCCCCCAAAAGGTTCTTAAAGAGAAGAGTTTGGACAAATTCAATGCAAATAAAAAAGTGTAAACCACAAAATGTACCTTAATTTAAGAAGCTTAATGTGAGTGTGGGTTGTCAGAGTCAGAGTGTCTTGTTAACAAAGTGTGTCAACCGCTCGAGTGTTGCAGGTGCAGGTGTACAGTCACCTTTCAACTCGCTGCATAAATGCATGAGCTGTGTGCCTCACGTGGGCAACGACGACAAAGGGATGACTTCTCTACCGCTACCTTCCCTTCCCTTCCCTGCCCTTAGGCGTGTCACCCTCATTAAGTCAGTCACATAAAGTTTTCGCACATTTTGCATGCTGCTAAACTAATTTCGTTCGGCCGAGTGCGCGTCTCTGCAACAACACGGCGAAAAGTTGAGACAAACGTTTAGCAAGGAGTGCTCCAGCAACAACAACCACAGCAACCAAAGAAACAACTGCAACAACAACGAGGTGTCGCTTGGGGCGAGCGTCAAGTGCGATAGTTGACAAAATTCAAGTGGCTCTTTTTAGCTGTTTTTAGCTGACGACGCGGCGAATTAATGTGTATGAATTAAAGTTTTTCAACCTCTGTAGCCGTTCTTCCTGTTGCCTGCTTTTAGGCTAACGCCGTGGAATGAAGCTCTACACTCTTCCGGCATTTTAGTGTGGCGATTTCTGGTCCTACTAAGATTGCGACGCATAAAAGTGCTTTTTATTGTAGTAGTTGAAAACTCTGCAAGCGCCATTCTGTCACACCACCTTCTTCTTCTACCCAGTCATCGAGGGTTTAACGAGCAGCTGTTTTACGAGCTTTTAATCCCGAGTGGGCGTGGTCTCTGATTCATTTTCAAGTGAGTGGGGTCGACTAAATGACGAATTGTCAGCAAAATATGTACAAAGAAAATCTGTTGATTAGCTGGACTAAAAACCGTACATGGAAAAGCAAAAATCTACATTAGTGTTGCATCGTTCGCGAACGAACGAACAAAAAAGAACTATTCACTGAAGTGAACGAACTGAATAAGTTCATCTTCATCGTTCTTTTCTGTTCAGTTGTTCACTGTAGATCACATTAGATCTCCTTTTGTGCCTTAAATATACTCAATTACAAAAATTATTCATTTATAATTGTGGCATATTATTCCGCATAAATAAAGATCGAACAAAAACCTAACAACACGGGCTTGAATTTAACGAACAAAGACAAACGATGAACAAAAATGATCAAATTAGGAACAAAAGAACGACCTAGTTCACTAATTGAAAAATAACGAACGAACTTATTCAGCAATTTCAACGATGTTTACCCAACACTGATATACATATATGCGCCTTTAAAGTTAACTCAACTGAAAATAATCACACTAGCAAGCAGACCAAAAATCGAATTGGCTTCTTAAACGACATTTTTCCGATCCAACCCACTAAGGATTAGTGCACAGTCCCGCAGGATAATAATGTAAATTGAATCATGTTTTTTCCCATGCATATTAAAATACCAAACACATGAGCCTTACGCACAAAATTTCTACAAGACCCAAAAACAACAACAACATCTTTGGAGGTGAGTGTCAAAAGTTGGGGCAACAACAACTACAGGAGCAAAGATGAGGCGACACTAATGAAAATACTTGTCATGTGTTTGTGCTTTTGTTTACCCAAAAGGCCCCAAAGTAAATATGTGAGTTTTATATCTGTGTTCAGCATGTTCAGGTAGGCATTTACCTTTTTCCCAGCGCACTTTTACATGCTCCTTTTATTTGAATGATAGAATTTTCGTTCATGTCCCAGATAATACTAATATGCCATAATTGAGCAACTATAACATATATAACTGCTTTAATCAGTTCGATAATAATGTGTTAATTAAATTTGTTGCTGTGCCCCAACAAACTTGCAACAGAGCCTAACAAAAATAGCCGCGGAATGGCAACACCAACAAAACAACAGGAAAAAAAAACAACAGCATTCTAAATGTGCAGTCTGGTCTAGTGGTCGAAAATAGCTGCACTCTATCCTGGGCTAGTCGGGAATTGGGTCAGCAGTTGATGCAAATATTAGGGTATTCACAAGCTATGCTATGTGCGTAAAGTACTAGGTTGCTATTTGAAAGCTTTACAACAAACACACAGAAGCATTTTGGACAAAGCAAACATGCCTCTGGGTATGTTTGCTACTATTGTACTGAATTTGTTACTGAGACTATGTATGAAAATAGCTGTTTTCGAGATTATTGATATAATGAAATAAGGTCACACTGAGCAATTTACTGGTTGTAAAAGCCAGTTAATTTTAAATTAATTAATCTTACACACAAATAATATTCTTGGAAACTCTTCTCTTGTCGTTCTGATCAAAAACACAAATCAAGTTGTTTTTCATTCTGTTTAGTTTTGTTTTATTTATTTTTGTATTTTAGTTGCTTAATACAAAATAATTGCTCAATTCACTTTAACTATCGATTGTATTGTCATTGAACTGGCAAACAGCTGACTTGGCACACATACGACAATAACAACAAAAGAAACGTTAAAAGTTCACTCTCTAGTATACATAGTACTTTACGCACATAGCATAGCTTGTGAATACCCTAAATGTTTTGCCATGTTAAGCAGCTGGTGTTGTTGTTGGCAGCAGGGCGGGCACGCAGAAGGGCGAGGGTCGAAATTTATCACCAACACCGCAAATGGACGTCGCTGCTCCCTTACTCGTATCACTTGCATAAATTGATAAGCAATTTGCAGCAGCTGCAACGGAGGCGTCGTTCGCTGGTAGGCGTGGCATCCAGCACAAAATACGCCATAAATTTGCTGCTAATAAAGCAGAGTGCAGCGATACCCGCACCCGTTCAAGGTGGAGAAATGAGCTCTATGAAATATTCATGACTTCTCTTTCTCAATCTTTAGTGATGCGTTCACCACCTGCCCCGAGCATCGATATGCGTCTCTCTGTTTGCGGCATCACGGAAATTTAATTTATTTACAGCCCAAGCAGCAATCAGCTACTGCTTCAAATGTCCGACCCAGGCCCAGTCAAATAGCATCCTCATCTACTACACATCATTACACATAAACTGATGTCTGACTGACTGACGCTTCGTTCTATGCCTCATTTTTATTGACTCATTGTAGCAGAAGAGAGAGAGAGAGAGAGAGAGAGAGAGAGAGAGAGAGGGAGGAGAAGGAGGCAGGTTGGGTTTCAATAAATTGGCTTTGGTCAATTTGTACGTGTTGTAATCTATAATCAGCAATCGTTGGCCGCTGCTCAAGTCAACTGTCAGGCATTGTCATAATCATATAATCATCATATAATGGCTTATCAATATGAGTATATATTGCATTACGCATACGCAGTGTGGACAGCTTGTTGCCAAAGCAACCACAAGGCATATTTAAGTGGCTGCCAGAAGGCTAAGGATGTCGTTGTCACATTCTCACTCAAAATACACACAAGGAGAAAGAATCTCAACCAGAACGTGACACACATACACTCTATTGAAATGTGTGTGTGTGTGTGTGTGTGTGTGCCACAAGCGTAATCAGTTTCAAATTTTTGCGTAGTTTACTTTTCACATTTCAAGCAGACAATTGAACAAGCAAAGTGAACGCATCAAAGGACTCCAAGCAACGAAAACTAACAAGCGATAATCGATGGAGAAGAGCAGCTGCTATCCTTTGGGATCCTGCAATATTTGCCATGCACTTGCAAATCGAATCTATTGGCCCAAAATCAAACTGACGTGCTTGAAGCGCTTCAGCGTCAGCAGCTGATAGTATTCCAACCCATCCGAAGCGGATGTCTTTTTATACCACGAACCCATAAAATGGTTAAAAGGGGTATAATGGTTTTATGCAAAAGTATGTAACAGGCAGACCCCATAAGTATATATATTCTTGATCAGCATCAACAGCCGAGTCGATATTGCCATATCCGTCTGTCCGTCTATCCATCCGTCTGTATGAACTCGTCGATCTCAGAGACTACAAGATATAAGTTATCCTATACCATAAACAGAACAAGTTTGTTTCACATTTTCTGGTTTCCGATATACACATGTAATCGATTACAAAAAAATCTCGAATTTGGAAAATGTAAAAATAATGGGTAACGATAGAACTTTTCTAAAAATTTCATCGAAATCGGTTAAGAAACACTGGAGATATTTTAAATTAAAGTTAAGTCAAGAAAAACTGCACTACTGCAAGTCATTTTTATACCACGGGTTCAGGGTATCTTTTAGTCGGGATTTCTCGACTAAAGCGCAACTTTTACTTGAGACTTTTGGGTAGTCAGACCCCCAATCGACATTCGCATCGATGTTTTTGGCGTACGCTTAAACTTTCGCTAAATTGAATTTTTTATTACGTAAATATTGAAGTAGCTAGCTACGAGTTATTTCAGCCAAAATTCCCACCTCTCCCTTTCTCTGTCTCCCTTTCTCTTACTCTTTCTGTCTGCCCCGTGCGACATTTTGCTTTTTGCGCACTTTTTCCAAGGATTTGCGCACGAACACCCAATATTTAAAGCAAATGATTCTCATCTCGTATCTGCAAGCCACCAACACCAAGCACCAAGCAACGATTTAGGCAAGGGCAAATTTATGTACGTTTTCTTCACAGCTTTTCTTTCACACCGACCCCAAAAATGACCCAAAATTGTGGATAAGTCTGAGGTTTCCCAAATGGCAAATGCAATTAGCCGCAAAAACTCAACGGGGCAAATACCATATTATTATTATTGTTTTTGATGAATGCCGGAAAAAATGCAAACGCGTTTAAATTGTTTGAGCTTATCTTGGGCTGAATTCATATCGACAATCGCTTCTGATTTATGGCAGCGATTTTTCTTTGTTTACTGCATACTTTGGGGCGTATTCACCGCACGCGTGGGTTCAAGGCTGCGAAGAACCAAAGCAAACATCTTCGGCGACCTCAATACAATTTTTTGTTGATTTTCGCATACTCTAATTATTTTTGCAGCTTCTTTAGGCTTTACAGATTCATTGAATGAAGCGATAGGACACGTGCAAGGCACCTAGATACAAAAGGAGAGAAATTAGTCGTCGACAAGAGTTGATTAAGTGCGGACTTACTAGAGACTTAGCCTGGTTTAGCAGGCTGGCTTTTAACTTGCCCCTTGACTAACATTTTACAATCCGTAAGCTCTTTATTTTTGCCACAGTTTTTGCATATTCACAGCTTTACTGTTGACGAGCAAAAATAATGAATTTCCACGCTGCTTTCGTTCGGTGTCAGTTTTTGCCATTTTCGCACGATTTTTGTCGATGTTGTTGCTGCCACCCCCCAGCGTCCCCCGTTTGTCTGGTCAGCCGACGAACGTCTCCCTAGTCTAGCTTATGCCGACGTTGCCGAAAATTTCCGCCGGCAATGGCGCCGCCGCCATTGTCATTGCCCGTTTCTGTTTCTGTTTCTGTTTTAGTTGCAGTTGCAGTTGCTGACTTTGCCACAATTGTGCCGCGAGAGAAATTGCAATTGCAATTTAATTAAGCTGCTCGACCAACCTCGACACGCCCCAACTAACGCCCCCCGGACTTCGACTTTTGACAAGCGACAACCGATTTTAAACTGTTTAAGGCTCAATTTCATTTAACTTTACATACATGGGGTTTTTTTCCAACAGCCTTTCGAAAACATAATTAGAACTTGCCTTAAGGCCACTTAAAGGCTACTTCTCATAGCAAGGGATCGGGATGTGGAAAAATAATCGTTTTTTGCTGTTTTATAGGAGAAGGAGCAGTTACTGGTTAAGGTCCGTATCCAGCACAGTAAAAAAAAATCCTGCCAGGAACTTGTGTTATATTTTGGAAGCGGGCGGCGCAAGATTTTATAGTGCTAACATAGTCCACAAATTTGTGGTAAAAATATGGCATTTTAACTGAGCTATTTAAATTTAAGTTTAAAATTTATAAGTTTGTTTCTTGTCTATCAACATATAAAAAACTGCATAAAAAACCAGAAAAGCAAAGAACTCGGCAACACCGGTAGCACAAATGTTGTTGGTTGCTGCCCTGGGCACAACAAAATATATGATTTGGTATTTCCTGCGCTCAGCACCAGTGTGTACATACAGTATTTAATCGATACTATCATTAAGCAGTTTAGTATTTTTTGCTACGTTGCTGGATACCCAGAACACACGCAGCCAAAAAAAAATAATTCCCGCTCCGACGATTTTCTATGGAAAATTCTATATTAAGTTTTAGGATAAAAACCTCAAGTTTCATCTATTTAAACTAAATAGAGAGATAATTTTGAAACCGTTACTGCTTTTCTTTTGTGGCCTAGCGGTTGCTGTGTGTATTTAATTCATCATCAACAAAAGCAGACCTTCGGCATTCTTCTCTGAACAGATTCCATTTGTTAACCAACTGTTTGTTTACGCTGTGTGCGTTTTATTTTTGGCACGTTTCGATTTGTGGGCCTACAACGCTATAGCAGCAAATCGGAGCAGCGGCAACAAGGGATGCCAATCTGGTACTTCTGAATTATTTCTTTGTTATTGCTACAACACAGCGAATTTCTGGCGTATTTCAGTACATGTGTGCTTCAATCGATTGGCATGCCAAATGAATTCCATCAGTTGGATGCCTAATACACTGCAACACTTATCTAATCGAGACTAACGGCTTGTTAGGGAGGAAGCTAACTGTGCGGGAGACCCTCGCCACTTAAGCCACTTTAACTTTAAATTGTCTCAACAAGAGGACAACAACAACGAAGCCAACTAGCCACAATTTCAATACATGTTTGTATATATATTGTAGTATTTGAATGGGCGACAGACGAAGCCTTTAAAATCTGACGAAAATTCTCGTTGCCCGACTGTGCTCAGGTCCTTTCGAACAAGTAAGTCAGCCAGACAGACAGACTGGATGTGTGTGCATAGTTTGTAAACAATAGGGAAATTAGTAAAACTTTTACAAAAAGTACAAAAAAAAATCAACCATATTGTACAATTTTAAAAACCAGACAACACAAATGAGGGGGGAAACTACTGAAGTGATGAAGGGAAGGAGCTCCATTATAAATGAGCAGACAAAGCGGCAACTAAGAGGCGAGAAACATATCGTAACTCTTTGAATAGAGAAAATTAATCTCTTGATTTTGCGAAAGGTGTGCACAGAAATTTAAATAGGGCAACACAACAAATTACTAGCTAAAAGCTCTGTTCTTATACAGTCCGATTTTGTAATGTTTTCCCATTGTTTCTGGCATAACCTGGTGGATGGACTTGCGTGCAAAATTGCTTTCCTAGCCACCACCGAGCAGTTTCCTGTGCTATTTTCTTGTCTTACCAACGGTTTAGTTTATTAATTTTGTTCCGGCCACAACAGTTTTTGTTTTATTGATTTTAGATTTGCCACCGCTCTATTTCTATGTTGCTTTCTGCCTCATTATTCCTTGCCTCACATGTGTGGGTGCATTCACCTTTTCCAAATGCGCCCTTCGTCTCATGTCTGGTCATAAATTATGCTTGGCGCCACAAATCTGCTTATGCTGTTTATTTTGTCGGCCATCTCTCTCCTCTGATTTACGACGCTTTTGAGTGCAGCTTTGAACACTGGACAGCTGATGCAAATTCAAATATATGCCTCCTCTTAACGAGGCGTTTAGGTTTTCTTTTTTTGATTTGACTGGTTTGCAATTAAGGTCAAAGCAGAGCTCAGAGTATTTAGCCGATTAGGCGGACCATTAAAAAGATTCCACCCAAAAGCCAAATTTAATTAATTTTCATTTAAAATTCATTGAAAGCTCGCCCGTTGACTGTGAACAAACTTTTCAGCCGACGCGAAAACTTTTCCATCAAAATTGAAAATGCAATCAACTGCGCTTAAATGTATGCTACAATTTCTAACATCACTTATGTAACTAGGCTACACTTTTAACAGCAAGCATATTAAATTTAAAAGGCGTTTGGGAGCTTGGGTTTAAAAAATTTAGCAATCACAAAATAGAAAAAAGTTCGCTGATGTTTTTTTTTTAAAATACCGAGCCGCAAACAAAGAAATTAAAAAGGGACAAACTCATTAGACAACACAAGTGTTAAGCTTTTCCTATGGCTTAACTTAAAATGTCACTGAATAGAAGAGGGGAACAATTTAAGCAATTTGTCAGGATTTCTCGCTGGCGTTGCCAAGTAATTTCCGGAATGTCTGTCATATGAAATAGGTGAGCACTAAAGGTCAAAGAAGAATACTGCAAATTCCCTGTTGGGGCTTAAGTATTTCGATCATCGTGAGCCTTTTAAACTAATTGAATTCATGTTTTATTAATTACAGCACAAAGAACGCTCCGGACCAGCAAACCGACACGAACTTCCGGGTCACACACACATGCGACGCTCGTAAATAAGCGATTATGTTAAAGGACACACAAAAGCTGCCAAAGTCCCAAAACAAATTCAGACTTGGTCAAATTCATACAATATGGAAAGACAAAATGGCTAGAACCTTTTCTAATCCAGACGTATGTATGTTTTTATTTAACTACTCTTTGGTAAGGGACAGCAAAGAAATGTGCTGGGTTCTATTTCTCTTAAATTCCATCTTTCACAAACGGAAGGACAACGCACAATTCAATTAGCAAAATGTAATCCCTTTGTATCTCCTGCTTTTTTCCGCTTCACATTCTCATACAGGGATTGTCCGGAAGCGGCGTGCGAACTAAAAACTATCAAGTTGCTCGCACACTTAACCAAATTGCATTCATTGGCTGCAACTGGAACTGAATTGGGAATTCAAGTCGGAGTTTCAAGAGCTGTGTGAAGGTTTTGCGCCCAGTTGCCTTCAACGGTCGATAAAGTAGCCGTATTTTAATGGCTCCGTGTTCTAAAATATATTGATTTTCTCTTAAATTCATTTTCCAAATTATTTGCCACAAATTCAATAGCTGCTGACTGCTCCTTGAACTATGGCAGACATTCAAATTGCGTTTCGTAGAACTGGAAAGCAAGCATCAATTTAATTACTTTTAATCCCTGAAACGCTGGAAGAACCAAACTGAAACTAAGAAGGCCAAGAGAGCAAACATTTCGATGCAAATGTCAACGTACTCAATGTTTCATTCTTCGTTTTTGTTTTATATTTTCTTGCACAGTATATAATACAGGTTGGAGCTATAGCCAGGTGGACATTTGTATTTGTCCTTTGTCTGGTTCGACCCCGACCTGATAACAAACAACAAGGGTTACAACATTGCATTGCTATTGATTGACAACAATGCTGGGAGTTGGATCCTGGCACGTGACTAAGTTGCATCGAAGGGACTTTAAGGTTTCGTCAAACATAAGCTGCTGTCCAGACAAAATTCAACTGAACGTCAGGGATCAAATGTGGGTATCGAAAGGAGTCGTTTCAGCATGGGCCAATTAGCAAACACAGCAAAAGCTTCTGCTGCAAAGAATGATAATATAATGAGATGCATGGCACAGTGTTTTTGTTTCATGCATAACAGCTTTTGACAGCAAACACAGCAACAGCCATCATTAAGCTGCCTGCTAAAATGCGATAAATATTGCACTTCACATCAAGATATGTTTGCTTGTGCTCGAGTGTATGTGTATTAGTGTTGGGTAAACATCGTTCAAATTGCTGAATAAGTTCGTTCGTTCTTTTTCAATTAGTGAACTAGCTCGTTCTTTTTGTTCGTTCGATTTTCTTCCCTAATTTGATAATTTTTGTTCATCGTTTGTCTCTGTTCGTTAAATTTAAGAGCGTTTTTTTTTTTTTATGCGGAATAATAATCCACAATTATATATATGAATAACTTTGTAAATTAATTTTTATCTGTAGTTTGTAATTAAACATATTTAAGGCACAAAAAGAGACTACTTAACGTAAAAACAACAAGAACGAACTAAGGATCTAAAGTGAGCAACTGAACAGAAAAGAACGATGAAGATGAACTTATTCAGTTCGTTCACTTCAGTGAATTGTTCTTTTTTGTTTGTTCGTTCGCGAACGACACAACACTAATGTTTATATGCTCCGAGCAAAGGCAAAAACCACCTCAACAAAACCAACACATGTCTAACAGGGGCGTGGCACGCCCACACGCCCTCGTCATACTTTGCCATATGCTAATTTCCGTGGCTGATGTGTGGCTCTGAGTTCATTCAATGAATGAAGCCCGTGTGCAATGAATGAGCCCCATACAGTTCTTTTTTTCTTTTTTACCGCTCTCCTTGCACTTTCTTTGGTTGGATGGGCCATGATGAGGGTGAGGGTGAGGGGCCCGGGCCACTCTATATCTTTAAGCGATAACATACTTCAAGTTGTTTGTTTTATCGGGCTAAGCTCGTACGTGCGGCCCACTTTTAAGTTTTTGCTTTAACACAGCAGATAACACACAACGCAGCCGCAAATAATTAGCTTTATGCAACTTAACAATATCAGATAACGATAATTAAACGTTCTACAAAAAATAGTTTTGTAGCAAAATTTAACGATTAAAAAATGTATATCTTTTTGTGTGTTCAAACGTTTTATTTCTTGAGCGGTACAAGTTTCTACTTGAATGCAACAACGGCAATGACAATAACAACAATAACTTCACTCGGAGAGCGCGTGTTTTTTAGTTGCAATGCCTGCAATAAGCTGCCGTCGGATTCCCAAATTGAAACGTGACCATTTGGACAACGTGTCAGCAATGACAGCGAACGCCAACAGAAAAAGATTAGCCCAGCCACATTTAAACACACTTTTCAGCTACTATTCTGAGAGCACATTTATACGTAAATAAGTACGTTCTTATGTAAATGCGTATCTGGAAATCTCTACACACACAAAAGTGGCAAATGCTTAGCACAATTTGCACAGCATTTACAATCACTTTCGCCCATTTTTGATGCCAAGTAAGGAATGTACTTGAGCATTTTGTGGCACTTGAAATTAATAACATGGCAAAAACTCATAACCCGCCATCAATTGGGCGCCCAAGCGGCCATTATTTCAACAACAGCACCAACAAGCTAGAAGAGGAAGCAAATTTGTTGCCAATGGATATACTCTATAGAAATTAGCATATTATCGATCCATTAGCGTGTTCAAATTGATGTTTTTCTTCGCTCCAGCAGCAGCAGCAGTTGTAGGGGAAAAACACTTGAAGCAATGGCAATTATTTCATTTTTTGTTGTTCATGCCGAGGAGCTCTCTCATCGAATTGATAAGAAGCGATCAGAGAAACTGATTCAAAATAGAAGCCCTTATTTTCCCATTGCTGCTGCAAATAATTTGTGTGTTGAGATAAGTATTTGTAGTTATGCAACAGCCATAAAAAATAAGAACGGAACTGGAAACCTCAGAGGCTGGAGTCGCAGTCTGGGTCTGATAACAAAAAGAAAGGTAATCAAAAATGTGGAATAAGAGGGATGGATGGGCTTTTATACACACATATATAGGTCGAGCCTGCAAGTTGTGTGGCGCCAGGTAGACAAGACCCCCCCCCCTCCCTGCACCATGTCCTGCCCACCCCATCCCAATCTATTCCTGCTCAACTTCAGTTTCAATTTTGTACAAAAATAGAAAATTGCATAATTGAAGGATATGCACTTGGGGAAAACTTGCCCCCTCTCCTCTCTCTCTCTCTCTTTCTGTATCACTTTGCTATGCTTGGCATGGGTTGGGGGGGATGTGTGGCGGGAGAGAAGGGAAGTGGAGTTGCATTGCGTTTTTCTAACCACAGCCGGCATCAGTTTTATGAAAATTCTGTGCTGGTAGGTCTGTTGAGGCTGGTAGGTCTGGAGAGGCTGGTAGCTGGTAGGTCTGGAGAAGCTGGTGGCTGCATCCGCCTTTTGGCATTGTTTGTGAAATATTGGTCAGCGGTTTGGGCAACAACAAACGCAGGCAGAGGCAAGTGGTGGGCGTTGCATGTAAAATATTGACACAGTTGCAGCGTTTTCAGTGCCTCCAATTTATGTAAGTAATGCTTTGGAAAACTCCAGAGTTCTTTGCAGAAACTTTGATTAACTTTTTTGCAGCCTTTGCGTTGGGGCAACATAAATCAGAGCCAGCAGCAGAGAAGCCAGAAGTAAGTATGCAATGGAGTGAGTTACGTGCTCAACTTTTTAGCGGCGCCTGACTTCATCAACATTAGCATCATCATCGGAAACAACAGCAACAACAGCAGCCACTTCGCTCATCAGTCATTCCGTGGTTTCTGCTGTTCACACATTTGTCTTGGCGGCTCAAGGTCATCACCTCAACTTCATTCACTCTGCCAGCCCTTTGAAGTGTGCAAAAAGGGGAGCAGAGAAAATTCTCATCATCATCATCATCATCGTCAGCTGACAAAAAATAACACACTTTGAGGAATTAAGTTGACCTGCTCTTCCATTTCCATTTCCTTTCCTTTCCATTCCATTCCTCTTCCTGACTCTAATGAAACATTGAACTTGGTCGCAACTCTTGGTGCTGGAAAAGGCACAACTCTGGTTGTGTGTACATGCATGTACATATTGGCTTAAGAAACTCGAGCGGCACGAAGAGAGCCAACGGCACATTAATTATTTGCAAGGACCGAGTGCAAACGCATATCTGAAGAAACTTTTTATACTTTGTCTCGAGACGCTTTACTTTAACTTTGGAACTTTTTTTATTTTCGAGCTTTATTTTGTAAACTCTGCCTTTAAAAGGAATTTTTTGTAGTACGCTCTATAGATTAAGATTATTCTCATCTGTCTTCCATATTCTCTTTCACTCAAAAATTTGTATTTAGTCACATTGTAAAAAGTTATTTTATTGCCTCTCCTCACTCTCAGTTTGGAAACTTTTCATTTTGAACTGTCGGCTTCATTTCATTTTAATAATTTCGTCATGTCTCTTTCAATTAAAGTCAGTTTAGTGTTTTGCGGCTTTCGCCGCATTCTGTCTCTTTTCCTCTCTCTTTCTTTTTGGGTCTTTCCTTTCTATCTTGGGTTATACTAGGCAATAATGCTCATAATTTGTGCTCGCTTTTCTCGGGCTAATTACAATTTTCACAAGTATTTGCCATCGTTGTCAGCACGGTTAAAGAAGATGACAGGTTGAAGCGTTAGATTAATGTTGTTGATGCTCTTCAAATTTTGTTGGCTTTGTTGTAATTAGGCTCAGCTGCTACGACTTTAAATCGATTTTGCATTTCCAGCGGCGCCAAATGAATTCACTAGCAAAACTTTTTCCACTTTCCAAGGTACCTAACTAATTCTCATTTGCCACGTCTCTTTGCAACAGCCGCAAGCAGTCGAAATTGGAATTACATATTTTAATGCGAATTTGTTTGCATCTGGCAAACTTTTTGGTTCAGCAGCCCGACGACTAATGAAATTATGGAAAGCAACAAACAAAAACTTTTGCCCTCGATTATAAAAGCCCCTCCTCAACTGCCATCCTCTTCTGGGGAGACACGCGGCAGCCGTTGTAAATAGCTCATTTTACTTGCATATTTTACAAGTTTTTAATCAACTTCCCGGAGGCGCCAACTTTTGAGCGTCGACAACTCGCGGTCAAGTTGACTTCTGTGCTGTGGTCGCTGCTTCTCAACGCCATCCCGCTGACAAGCGACAAACACAGCAAAAGTTAAATGCAAGTCACAGATGAACCCCCAAAGTTCTTCATTGGATTATTTACTGCTTCACTACTTCAATTCACTTCGCTTGCAACAAAGCTGGGCAATTATTATTTTTGAGTTCGCTGAACCTTTGGACTAGACATCGATAGGTTTATTGCCTTAAGTTGCAAGCCTCTTCAAATGACTTCGTGTACAAAATAGTATGTGATTGGAGGCAAGTATGTAATAACGTTGACGATTTTAATATGGCGAATTCTTGGCCCAAGTCGACAGCAAAGTTTTTCAGCTTTGCCAACTGCGTAATAGGAGCAAATCCAAAGGGGCTGGGAAGTGAAGTGGTAACTAAAAGGGCAAAGTTTTGGCATCGTCATGTGAGCCAAAATTGGCCAAATAACAAACTGAAGAGCCGAGAACAACTGTAAACACTTCCTTGCTGGCTAAGAAGGAAGGCTCTGGCTTATATCCAATTTAAATGCCGACTGTAGTATAACCTTCGCCTTGCCAAAGCGGAAATCAGAAACAGAGCAAAAGAAATAGGCAAGGAAATTGAAAGGCAAAGGGACAGAAGCTGAAGCTGTCATTTGGGAGGTTCTTTAGGCTCCCACCAAAGAACATAATGATGAATGTGAGGGGTCAAAGGCAAAATTGAAAAGACACCATGCGAAAGAACCGCAAGATGGAAGCAAGTTAGGTCTAGTCATCGATTGGGAGAGATTTCGAGGAAAAAACATCAAAATAATGCACATATAAAAATCTCTGACTACGCCCAAAAAATGTCGTCGACAGACAAGCGGAATAAAAAGGATGTATGAATTTGTCAGCCTGCTGTCCAGTTTTCCCTTTGCAAGTTGCTTTCTAAACACAACTTTAAGGAGAAGAGAGTAAGAAAAAATAAAAAGAATAACGCTTGGATTACCTTTTTTTATTTGACTTTGGGGACGGCTTCTAATGTCGGCAAAAGGACCAAAAATGGGGCGGAACACAAACTGTGTAATGCTTGTGAAATGCTTTAAAGTCGAGCAGATAAGGGACAAGCCCGGAACGGACACAGACTGGGAAGCGGACAGAGTAGGCTACCCTAATATTTGCCCAACGAGACATCGGAGGGGGGCCCAAGAACCCTGATGTCGGGTATACAATATTATTTAAATTTCGTTCATTTAAGTTGAATTGGCGAGTAAATTAGTAAGGGTCAACTAGAACTGGAATCACATTCTAAACGTTGAGCATTATACTCCCTTAAATTTCATCAGGCCCCGAGCGGGACAACGTAGAATGGAGTACAATGGAGCGACAGAAATCAGTTGCAGGCAGCCTGTCCGTTACTAGTTAACTGTTGGTGCAGCGTGAGACAAAGCGACGAGCTGACAGCAATCCACATTGCAAGGCAAGAAGCGTCCCCCACTCCCCACTACACCTCCACCTCAACTCTAACACTAACTCTTGCCTAACAGGACTAAAGCCCGCTTCAACCCTTCAGCCAAAGAAACGTGCAAATTATTGCTAGTACGCGAAATTGGGTCAACGGGTTGCTTTCCTCGCCCCACCCCTCACCCCTCACCCTCCACCCACCCCCCATTGTTAGCGCTGTTTGTTATTGTTGTTGTTCTTGTTGGTGAAACAAGGGTTGCAAACTGCGTTCTACGATTATTTTTATTAAATATTTAAATCAAGCGGCTGTCTTGATTCAATCTTAAGCTCTTGCTAGCCTTTATTTGACTATGAACACTTTCGAAAAAGGGTTTTCCTCTTGGTTATATGCGCCACGTTTTTCTCATCTGTTTGTTTTGGTTTTGTCGCCACAAATCGGATTCTGCCAGATTCTCCTCTTGTTTATGTATTTATATTGGTTAAGAAAGTTGTAGTGCGAATAATTGAGCTCGCAAAAATTATAGCTTACTTTAAGGCCAACAGCGTTGTTGTTCTGTTGAAGCAGGAACACGTGATCGGGTACACGTGAGCGGAGACAAACAGTCAACGCACATCCAGATACATTTGTAGAAGTCTTGAGGAACGCCCACTCAGACATACACCACATACATACAAACATATATGTACATATATTCTGATGTAACGTGACCCGCCTTCTCCTGTGAGCTATCCCCTCAGACCAGTTCACCGTTTGGATCTAATTCACCACACTTTGCTCTTTCTCTAGTCATTTTTCTCTGTTCCCACCACTATTCCTGCCCCCAACCACCACTTACCCTATCGTTGAGTGGTTTGCGCCAATTTTTTCATGTTTTCATGCGTGTTGCAGGAACAACAACAAGAACAACAACTAAGAGTGTTTGACTTAAAAATACCCTCTAGCTATTTCTTTATAAGCAAACAAAGTTTGGCACAGCTCTATTAAGCCCGTATTTACAGGGTATGCGAGCGTAAGAAGGCAGCAACAACAAGCTCAACAATGACGACGTTGATTGTAAAAATGTGTAGCCGAGGAACAACAACAACAAAACAAAAGCAACTACAATGGCAACAACAACAATGTGTAGCGAAGTCAAGTGCCTGACTAAGGCAATCATCATGTGTATTTGTGTGTGTATGTGTGTGCCATATTTCATTACATAACTGTAGCAGGCACTTGCTTCTTCTTCTTCTTCTTATTCTTTTTGTTCCCACTTCCACTTGCACTCTAGCTTCCTTTTCGCTATTAAGTATTCACGCCCTAAAGTAGACTTCGTTTGCTTCGATAATAAAAAGCTCCTTGGCTATTCCTACAAGAAATCCTCCACAACTATTTTGTATTTATTTGGCATTCGTGGTTTGTTCATTTGGATTTCTTTGGTTGCCACAACACTAATTTTCGCCTATTGTCCAGACTAATGGCAATTTCCATGAACAAACAGCGAAAATGATTACAAGTGCAATTTCATGAAAGTTGTTGCTGGTTCTTTACTGATTGTATTGTTGTAAAGGTAGCCGAACACAAAAACAAACAGAAACAAAGGCAGAAATTGAAACCTTAATTGTTTCCCTAATAAAAACTATTTCCAATGAAATACATATATTTGCAAAGCAAAAACATAAATCCAAGAATTGAAGAAATGTTCAAAACACTTGTTTAGAATTTGTATGTTTTTGTATGTTTGTATATGCAAGTGTGTTATTCAAATTAATATAAACATTAAGAGCTTTAAACCAAGAACATACGTTTTAACAAATGAATTGACGCTTCTCGAACATCTGATTGTAAACACAGTAAAAACACACAGAACGAAAGAGAGAGAGAGAGAGCAGAGCAGAGCTGAGCAGAGACTAGGGAGGGAGAAACAGAGTGGGGTTTGGCGAAGAGGGTCATCGGTATGTGTGTATGTGTGTGTGTGGCATCATAAATTCCAACATGAGCTGAACAAATTCCACATTTGGAAATGGTTGGAGCCATGCGCCGCTGGCTTTAACACATGACGCATGCAAAACAGCAGACGAATGCAATCCACACACACACACACATATGTATTTACTCTAGCAAATTTACACATACACAAGCAGATGGGGGTAAACATAAATATCCACATGCGATATTGAAATTAATCCGCATAATCAATGCACGTACGCGTGGTCCAACAGCTCCGGAAAAGCGCAAGAGGTGGAGGAAAAATATATAGCGGGATGAAAAACTCCCAATCGCTACATGCCCCCACCCCTTAAAGCGCAAGGGCAGCATTTGTCATATTTTGTGCTTGCGTCGATGAAAGAAAAGAAAGAAAAAAGAAAGAACCAAAAAAAAGAATGCAGCAAAAACTGCGCATATTTTGCCTTAAGCTTACAAACACGAAGGCAATGGAGCTATGCGAAGTAAACAGATGTACAAATGAGAGAATAGGGGATGGGGGATGGGGCGACTAAAGCGGCTGCACGTGCACTCATGCAGACGCTGGAATGCACAGCAAAACAAAAGTCGACGCCAGCCGTACTGAAGTTTATATGTATGTAAATATGCATGTATGTATGTATTTTGTTTGTGCATACATGTGTGTGTGTGTGTGTGTGTGTGATGCATTTTATATCAGAAACATGCTTTCATTTGGGTGTTTTGTGAGAGAGTGGAATTCATTCTTTTCAACAAAAAGTGCCGTTTACACACACACAGACACACAAATTCCGCATATTTGCTTGTGTGGGTGTGGTTGGCAAAATGGCAATTCTGAGCAAAAATTGAAAAATTTGAAAACTTACCTTGTAAACATCGCCGTAAGTGCCGGAGCCAATTTTCTGTATGAGCTCGTACTCGTCCTGCGGATTGCGTCGCGAGATGTCCGAGCTTAGCAAATTTGCATTATGATGACTGTGAGCGGCGGCCATGACGACGACAACAACAAATTCACAATAGGCAGCGCTGCCTGCTGCTGCTCTTCTTTACGCTTTAACTGTTCTTTTCGGTGCCGTTTTGTAGCTGCTGCTGAGGCTGCTGAGAATTTCAAAATTCGTAAATTTTAGCAATTGTTGGCATTTTGTTTGGAGCCGTTGTCGGCGCTCAGACTTTAAGTTTCTTACAAGTTGCGTAACGACGTCAACTAACTATGTTTTAGGGTATTTATAGAACTGGAATTTAAATAGGAAAGCAGAATCGTAATTGAAATTAGCACAAAAAACGAACAACAACACTCGGCTCTAATGCCTTGCACGCAGAAATAATCAGAAAATACTCGTAACAACGGAATAGAACAAAAACAACAACGGCCAAAAAAAAAAATAATGATAAACGCGACGACGACGTTAGCGTTGGCGTTGGCGATGCAATGTGAGAGAGAAAGCGAGAGCGGTGGCAGAGGCGTAAGCAGAGGCATCGGTATTGGCGTCGCGGTCGCAAAAGTGGAAAAACAAGTGGCAGCAGCAACAGCAGAGACAACGACACAAATGTTCGCTTAATTTTACATTTTTTTCTTATATTATTTGGACGTCTTTTGTGTCGCTTTATTATTTTATACACTTCAACTCATATTAAGTATAAACAGATGCCAATTGGAAATATATCGCACTTATGCATACGCACACAACGACACAGACACGGCGGCGTTGGCAAACAGGCACAAACACAGTCGCAGTCGCAGACTCACCGACGCACAAACACAAACACATATAAAAAGATACACGCGACAACAACACGACGAAAACAAGGCAAACGGCGACAGCAAACTACTGCGGCTGCTTCTTTTCAGCTTTGTGCTGCTTCTTTTCGGCCGTATGATTTTGATTTGATGTCTTTGTCGTTGTTCTGTTAAAACTTACAGCGCGGGGATAGTTTTGCTTGCACACGTGCTGACTCGAAACAATTTTTATTCCAATTTTTATTAATTATTTTTACGCACCACAAGCCCACACACACATATAACACACGCGACCAACCGACCCGACGAGTGCAGCGTGAGAACAAATACAAACACAATGCGCACCTACATTTTGTGCTAACCAGGTTTGTTTCTTACTCAAAAGGCACTGTTACATGAAATGTTAAAAAATGTTGCTACAAAAAAGAGCAATGTTGAGACACATGTTTTGCTGCTTAGCAACATTGTCTATCGATTACATTGTTGCCCGACCTATCGACCTATCGGACCTAATCGTAGCGAGTGTGAGTGTTGTTAAGTGTTCGAAGACCTAATCGTAGCGAGTGGAGTTGTTAGTGTTGTTTAGTGTCGAAATTTGTCTCATTTTTGCAATCGCTTTGAAATGCTCAAAATGGAACTGTTAGCTGTAATCGATTACATTACTGAGCAGCTGTTCAGACCGAAGTGTATTAATTTGATAATAAGTAATAATAACTTTCAATAAGTAATGATATTAAATATTAGTACATTTTAATGACATAATTTTTAAGAATTTGTGCATTCGGTTAGTTAATTGTGCAACTTTGCTATCAAAGCAAAAGCCAAAACAAAAGTGGTCGACTTCATTTCCATGCCACTTCCCAGTACCAAAATGGTGACAATTCTAGGGGAAATTAGTGCTTTATTTTTGTCTCTTTATACTGTCGGTCTTGAGCTTTTCAATTGACCCTTACTAGTCGGTTTTGTTTAAAATGTTTTATTTTTTCTTTTGTACATTATTTATTCGTGATGGTAAAAAAGATTTATATCGACGCATTACAATTTCATAAAAAAAAACAAACAAAATATTGCACATGTGTAAAAAATAAATAACATGATTATATATAGCAAAGATAGGTTTTTGTACATACACATATAAACTTGTAAGTATGGATATACAATATATGTACATATGCAAGTACTTTCTGTTTTTGTGAGTTGAAGACTTTAATTGTTAATATTGAAAAATGTTTAAAGGTATATTTCGATTTGTATAAATGTATATTGTAGACTTTTACAATTTCCTAATGCTACGATCCGCTGCAGCTGAGTTCAGTTTCGTTCTGTATGAGGAAAAATAAGAAAAATATTGTAGTACCATATAAAGGAAAAAGTTTTACATATTTAGCTACAAAAATAAATTTAATAAATAATACACTCAACAACTAACATAACACAAACCATTCAAGTAAAAATCATAACTTTTGTTTAGCTGCCATGCTATTGATTAGAGCTAATGGCGCACAGATAACGTCTTAATTTAAGACAAACAAAATCGAACTCCATGCAAATCAAAGGCTTACCCATTGTATTCCATTGTTAGGAAACAATACTCTTTTGACCTCGCAAGTGATTTCAAGTCTTTAGCTAAATTGGAAGCGTTGAGTGAAACCAGGCTTGAGCCTAAAACTCTGTTATCTGTTTATCTATTCTTAGAACATTTTGCTGTTGGCGTCAAAATTACAAAATAATGCACATAGTGGGTTAAATGTATTCACTTAATCTGAGGCTGTTACCTTTTAAGTTGTTGTTTTAATATATATGCATGTATCGTGTTTATTTTGTGCGCTTAACTTTACTGATCACTGGGCATCCTGTGTCCACGTTTTAAGCATATATATTTTGAGTTTTATAATGGCAAACCGATAAGGTTTGTATGTGTGTTTGTGTTTTTGTGAAATAAAAGAACATCAATATTTGTTAGATATCTGTGTGAATCATGGCGTAAGGGTGCAGATGAGTATATATATATGTATATATGTATATGTGTGTGTTAGTAGACAGGTATATAGTTAGCAAAAGCTTTGCAAAAGTAACAAGCATACTTAATAGTATAATAATAATAAATATGCCAAACAATTTTGTAATCCTGACGCCAATT
Source organism: Scaptomyza hsui (assembly GCA_018152825.1). Lineage (NCBI taxonomy): Eukaryota > Metazoa > Arthropoda > Insecta > Diptera > Drosophilidae > Scaptomyza > Scaptomyza hsui. The sequence continues at coordinate 17,083,471 of JAECXO010000002.1, forward strand.
TGCAAAGTCTTACAAGCTCGAAATAAAAACGCAAAAACGTAGTACTCAAAAGTTTGCATGTAGTAATATTTAACAGCATTTAGCGGACGTTATAATAGAGTAAAATGGTATTCAATAATATTGAGTTCAATATTTCGGTGCTTCAGTTAACTATGTTCAAATCTCGCTCTGAGAGTACCGGAAATGAGGTTCTACATTGTGGCAAAGAGCAGTGGGGAAAAGTTCGGGAGTGTGTTTGTGTGTTTAAAAGAAGAGAGAAATGAAACAAAAACAATAAATTAGTTTAACAAATATAGAAACCAGCCACCGAATTAATTAAGATCTCAAACGAAGGGAATAAAAGGACTAAGCAACGGTGATCCCAACAGTTTCAAGGACAAACTTACAGTTCCATGGACAGAACAGTGGGATTGGGGCACGCCTGCGGGGCACGTATGTGACATTGCTTGTGACAGATCAGCTGGCAGTCGCGGCACTCGTAACCCTGCTTGCCGGGCCGCCTTGGTATGGACTTCATGCAGATTGAGCACTGTAACCCACTGCTGCAAAACACAAAAAATAATACATAAATATTTGTTAATGGACGAGAAGAGAAGAGAAGTCCAGCACACTTACCCGCTCAAATGCTTGGCGATAAATGTGTGATCGTTGTAGATGTGCAATTTGGTGCCCTTGCGGCGCCAGCGGGGCCTTTGTGCAATGGCCAGCGGCACAATGAAATGCCTGCAACAGACGAGAGTGACAAGATGATAAATTTAAATATATGAGGGGCCACTTACCGCTTAACACCATTCTCCACAGTCTCTAGGACCAGTGTGGATGCCTCATGGACATAGGTTTTGTTGCTGGCCGAGGAGAAGCCTGAGATGGCTGAGGATTCTGAAATTGAAGAGCGTCGTGAGTGGTCGGTGATGGACGAGCCGATGCCCATGCGGGGTCCTTCAGTATTTTGTTGTTGCAGTATTGTTGATTTGTAAATAGTATATAAATGTGTTCATAGTATGTAAGAAGTACATCCATGAGATCGAGACACACACCAAACACCCGAATGGACCAAATTGTTGCAACCAATCAAATAGTTATTTGCATATAAAAATTATGGCACATATGAAAATAAATTTAAAAAAATAATAAATAAAATATAAGTGTATTAAAAATTTAATAGCAAAAGGTGCAAAAAATTTATATTAAAAAAAATATTAAATATAATTTTAAAAAAAAGCGTTGTGTATTTAAATTGTGTGTTCGAGGATTGTAAAATGTAAAACAACACAAACGAAAATTACATTTAGAGAATATAAAAAGGATTTATAAAAACATTATGTACATACAGGTTGTATTTGTGCAGGATACAGTTTGGTTAGCGTAAAGTTGGAAGAGTTTAAAAGAGAGAAAAAGTAGAACAAACAACGACATAAAGGTAAGGACTCGACATACATACATATTAGTAGCAAATAGATTCGGAATGATGTATGTAAGGGAATTAATGCATATTTTGTTATGGGAAATACTGCACAAATAAGGGTTTACACGGTTAAAACGCTTCGAAACATTGCTTGAAGATGAGTTTAATGGATTTAAATATGTTCTACAACTTGATGCCTTTTTTTGAGATATATTTCGTTTAAAAGCATCTTCTTTATACAACTATTTTTATAGACTTAGAGCCCAAAATGGATTATTATTATACAATAGGTGTTAAACTATCTGATGCATGCAGCTGAATGCTGTGAGTGTCTATGGGTGTTATGGGGTTTGTGAATGGATTTCGGGTAATTACCAAGTGAATTGCTTTTGGACAGAGTTGCACGATCGACAGATAATGAACGGGAAGATTCACCATTTAGGGTTCCTTGGGCTGTTCTTGTGAGTCCAGTGGCTGCTGTTGTTGTTGAATTGGTGACTGATTGTGATTTATGGTTGTTATTGGGCTGGTCTGCCGATAGGGTACGTGTCTTGGAGCGGCTGAGCCGCTTTTTGAGGGTGCCAAAGAAATTACGTTTTTTACTGCGACCGCGATCGTCCAACTCAATTCCCGACTGATGCTGATGCTGCTGCTGCATCTGTTGCTGCTGTTGCATTCCCAAGTACGGTGAAGTTGCGCCATTTCTTTGCAGACTGTTCGAGTTGTAGCCGGTGAGATTGCTGCTTCCATTCAAGCTGTAGTTGTTGTGGTAGCTACTGCCGTTGGGTGAGGAGGCGGCATTCGGCTGCCCAAACTGTAATTAATCACGCATTAGAATTAAGTCGCATGCATATATAATTCAAGAAATTGCATGCCATACTTGCATAAAGAAACACTTAGAACCATGCTTAATGCGACTGCTACTTACCTCGGCTGTGCTCTCCTCGTTACCTGTTGTGTCGCCAGCTGGGCCATCAACCAGATCAGCCGCAAGTGGCTCACTCTCGGTGTTGGCCGCCTCGTTGGCGGCACGCTCGAAGGCCTGGGCAACGGCCTGATCGAGCTCTGTTGGAGATTCGATGACCTCGATGTGACCATCTTGGTTTACCTCGACCTGGGATGTGTTGTTGGGTGTTGTTGTTAGAAAAGCGCATGGTTAGGCAAAACGATCAATAAACAGAACGAGAAACAGTTTGATATTAGCTCGACTTGGACGCTACATATGTATGTAGTATGAGTTATGTGCATCGTGACGAAAAGTTTTGAGATTATTTAATTTCAACTAAAAGAAACTGTAAACAGGCGAACGGAGACTGGATTTGAGTTACCTTAAATGCATTCGGATTGGTCGAGTTCTGTGTGGGGGAAATGAAAGAAATGGTGGAAAGTAGGCAAATTATAAAATCATAAAAAAAAGAGGACGGCTTGTCAGGACATGGGAGCGAAAGAGATGTCTCACCCGCTGCACACTGTGGATGATGAGGGTGCTCTTCTGGGGCTGCCCGCCGTTGGAGCCCGAGAGTGCTCCATCTTGTAGAGCACGCACAGCCGCGTCGGCCAGATCAGCACCATTGCGTATGTGCTCGTTGATGGCTGGCGTACTAAGGCGCAGTGCCTCTTTCAGACGATTCGGACGAGATCCGGCCGGGATTTCGGCGCCCTCGATGAACACAAAGTCGACGGTAATGGCCCCAGCCACCGGCTGCGTCTCATAGGGACGCGGCTGCAACTGCAGATGTTGCGTCGAGGCGGGCCCCACGGCCAGCTCATCAATGCCGACTAAGCCGAGGCCGAGGAACTTTGGCGGATCGGATGCAATCACTGGACGGTCGTAGACCTCAAAGAGTATTTCAGCAGATTGTGAGGAGAGTTCGCTAAAGTGAAAGATACAAAGCTTAATCAATTGGAAGTGCCAATCTGGAACACAAGATAACCTACAAAAGGAAGTGCTCGTCCCAGTAGGGTTTGCTGCCACGCTGAGTGCCAGTTTGATTCTTCTGAGCCGGCTCGTCCATCTCGATAACCACATAAGGCTCATGAGCGTCCCTTAGTCCATCGCCCTTAACGATCTTAACTAGCAAACGGCGACCGGAAACCATGTGCTGGGAGTCGCGCAGGATGCCTGCTCCCAGGTTGTGCTCCATGTTGTGCTGTGTGTGTTCCGAGCATGCAATGAGCGATTGACAATGAATGAATTAAGAGAGAGATATATAGAGAAAGATAGAACACTTAGAGATAGTTGTTTGGAGCTTATGAAATTCGCCTCAAATCGAACAAACAGATGGAAAAAGAAGGTGGCTGGTTTATTTAGTAATTATAATAATATTGAAAGTATTGATTGCCCTGAAAAGAGAGAGCGCAAAAGAGAGAAAACTTTTACTCATATCTGGTGTAGAATTGTGAGAGGACGAAAGGCGAATTTCATAAACAGAACATAACAAACAGTACAGCTATAAACAAGACTTGATGCTGTGGCGTAAGAACAATGAGAAGTGTTGTTATGTTTTTTTGTGTGTGTGTGTGTGAAAATTTAAAAAAAGAGAAAGGGGAGCCAACACAACACTGTACAGTCTGCGAGTTTTGATCTCTGTGTAAGAAATGATTGACGAATCGTGTCGAGAACAACTGAAAAGACAGTCAACACACAACAGAGAACAGAAAACAGGCAGCAAGAAGAAGCTGCTTCTCAATGCTCTATACGCTCACCGCCAGCGAGTCATAGTGGACGGGATAGATTACAGGTAGCTCCAATGGCTCCACTTCGGCGCGAGGGCACGTCGAGTAGATGGAGAAGTCCACCGGATAGACGGTTTCACGCAGCGCCGTCGTCAGTATGTCGCTGATCACCGTCTGCAGCTGCTGCTCATCCTGATCCATGGCCTTGATGGCGCCCACACTGTTCATGGCGATGCGAACCTGTGTGTTTACAGATTAGTCCACACCTTGTGTTAGAAGTATATCAGCACACTACTTACGTCCGGATAGCCATCGACACGCATCTCGCCCTTAAGCGTATTGTAGTTAATGGGTATAGACATGCGTGCACGGAATCGCGACACGGTGACCTTATAATGCGAGGTCTCCACCTTGCCCGACTTTTGCCGGAAAGTCTTCACCTGCAGCACAGGCATTGCGTCACAGTCGAAGGTAATGAGCTGCAAGTAATAGTTTATGAAATCAATGCATGAAATATATGTATGTAGGCTGCTTACCATTTCAGCAGGATTATGCTCCTCGCAGTTGCAGAAGATGTTGTTCAGACCCGGTGCTGGACTGTCGGGCAGAACGCGTACCACTTCAACCGCCACGCCATGCTGCAAACAAAGGAGGATACACACATTAAGTGGGGGTTCTTTATTGTGGAGCTAAACCTGTTGACCAGCTTTAAGTTTTTGGGGGCATTACGTAAGCGGCAATTATAATGAAGTAGTTCGTTTGTGTCGCGATCCGGAATTCAACACAACAGCCATAAAGAGAGAATGACTAACCGCAGCAGTAGTCACAAACATGTATAACTCTGACCTTGGCCTACGTTCGTGGAGAACGGGCTGAGTCAATAAAAAGCGGTGCTCAAAACGCGTTTCCATGCCGCGTTCATGGCTGAGTGGCTGGCTACCCAAGTAGGCATTGATATTGTTTAAGGCGGTTTAAAGTTGAAAGTCGGGGCCACGCTAAGAACCGAGTTCAATGCACTGCGTTGTATGAGAACATCCTAATGATGTCACAACTTAGTATATGGTCGCAGGCCGGATGATTTTAAAGCTGATGTCATTTACTTATACCACGATTCCACTAGAGCCGGATGAACGGATGTAGTTGGAACTCGGTAATGCAGCATATATTTGAATTGAAGTGAATCTGAATCATATTCAATTTCGCTCAGTTGGAATCGACATCTCCCAGTTGATAAATTATTTACGGACTTTGGCTGTTACGAAGATGCTCATCTTTCGTTAACAGTATCGATATTTGGTTATGAACAGTGCCAAATTGAGTATAACAGAAAATCAAACAGCTGTCAGCGGATTTTTAAACGGATTTCTGTTAAAATTGTACGCAGTATCAGTTGGATTGATAGTGGAACGACCTGCATTACCGACTTCGCTGCTATGATAAATGAAGCCTGGTGGAATCGGGGTATTATTCAGCTGTGCACTCACCTCCTCGACGGACTTGCGCAGGGTATCATTGATGGCTATCACCCAGGACATGAGTAGCTCGTTGACAATAACTAGATCGCTATACAGCCAGCGAAACACTTGACTTGTCCACGTAACGGAGCTCTGTATAAAGGAGAAGAAATAAAGTAAATAAGACTGGTTTATGGTTGAGAAGAAAGCATTTACTCACCGTTTCTGGCCCAACCACATTCGATGGCGGTGGCACGTATCGTTTCTTGCGATTCTCTGGTCCCGTTGAGCTTTGTCGAACCACTCGACGTCGGGCACCGCCAGCTGCACTGCCTCCACCGCCGCCCATGGGCGATGCTGTGGAGCGTCCGCGACCCGCTGAACCACCGCCAGTTAGCGGCTTGGACAAATCATCCACTTTGCTCTTGGTTGCCATCAGATCACGTGGCTCGGACAGACGCTTTTCCGGCTTGGCACCACTGGCACTGGCAGCCAGGGCGCCGCCGGGAGCCACACTGCTCTGACGACTGTTGCTGGCGCTGGTGGAGGCGCCCTTGTTGAGATATTTGCCGTAGAGCAGCTTGCACAGCCAGACGGAGAAGAGGGCCAGGACGGCCCACAAGAATATGAACATGGCTAGGGAGTCCATTGTTAAGTCACCAAGTCCCTCGAATGAACAAATATAGTCATCGATTTGATCTGCTAGATCCATTGTTCAGAGGCGCGTAACATGGACAACATCATTATTGTAATCGTTGAGGCTAAAAGTCAAAATGGGTAAAGTGAACATTTTTTGAAATCAACATCGAAACAGTTGGCCCATTTAGACCAATTTTAACACAAATGTATATGTATACATAAATACAAGCAGTCAGTCTCTCAGATCTCTTTAGTCAGCCAACGAAAGTTTCACGTCTATTTATAGATATTCGAAATTTTTCATTGGGAAATATGAAAAGCTTTTCACTCACAAGTAAAATATTCGCAAGGCACTAATTATTGAAGAACTCGAATTTAAAACTAATTTTATAATAATTATATTGATATATTTATTTTATATGTGTTGAATTATTACAGCTTAAAAACCCCAAAACAAAAAACAAACAAAAGAAAAACTCGAACGAATGTTGCGTTATGTTCAAAAGCCGAACAGAAATGAAACTGAACACATACCATACTGTGTGTATCTCATCTGAGAAACGTTCTCAAAAAATATTCTTTTCGCGGCATCTGTTGAACCAAAACCATTTGTGCGCCGACGCACAGAGCTCACTACAGAATTTGTTTTAATGAGCTCCATGTTCTGGGCCAGTATTATAGGGGTAGGCAGATGGGAAGAGAGCAAGAGTAGAAGGCGCCTAGCTATTGACGTCATCACTTATTGAGAAAATACAAAAAGAAAAAAGTCGAAAAGACAAAACAAAATATAACACAGGTAGCTTACGAATGCCAAACAAAAAATACTCTTGCTTGCGTATTATTTGTATTGGAAGATCACACCCTAACCATTCTGAGGAATACAAGCTTAACAAACAAATTCATTTAAATATTTAAAAATAAAAAAGAATAAAATGTCTAATAAACAACCACTCGTGAAGGTGATGATTTATTTATTAAGTTTCTGAGATCTCTTATGCGTGACAAGTAATGATACCGTCTGCCGGGTACTAGAGAGAAGCGAAATGTGCTATTGTATGTAAATAAATAAAAACACATATGTACATACATGAGTTCCCATTCGCCATTCGGCAGCGGACACATACAAAAAGAAATGACGTAAGGCAGTCAGAATTGTATTTGGATTCGGAAGAATGATCTTTTACTTGGACGGCTTTGATTGAATGTTAGCAGATTGTTTCAAACATTTATTACGAAAATTATTACGAACAATTCTCAAACGCAAATTTTCATCTGTTTTCAGCCCCCTTTTTCTCTCATGCATTCCGATCGACTGTTTGGCACTCGCTGCAGTTAATATTTAAACATTTGCTTGCTTCGCTTTGTTCAAAATTCAATTTCATTTAATTTTGGCAAACGTTTGCCCGAGAGGAAGGCTATCGGCCATTTTCTATTGGCTATAAGCCACTTGTTTTTCATCCGTTTCACTCACTTACAGCCTTCAACAACAACAACAAACGATGTCTAATACATTTATACATTTAGTATAGCAGTGTTCTGTGTTTATCTTTGTTCTTGGAATCTGTTTCCTATCATTTGCGAATATTTATTCGCACACGCATTATTCTGTTCTATTTCTTTTTCTTTTCATTCTTACTGCGCCGTTGACTTTGACTTAACGGCATACCACTCCACCTCTTCTCTGGCCGAGTGCGCGCTGGTGCGTCTATTGACCCCATCATGTAGACGGGAGGGGGAAAGGAAGGTGCCAAGACGTTGCTATTACGAGAGCAACAAGTATTCGTGGGTATTTTTAAGCATAGAACAAAAGCAACAAAACCCAACAACTGATGCAAATACCGTGCGCTTCTTCTTTTGCTCATTTGCCAAGGGGCAGCTGGCAAGCCCCAAGCCCTCAATAGCTCTGTACAAGTGTTAAGAAAGAACAAATGTTCATCGTTTTTGTTGTTGTTGTTGTTGTTGTTAAGGAAATGCCGGCGCACAGTGTCCCAAATATATTTGTTCAAATTTGAGGGCCATATGAGACATTAAGCAAAATTTCCCAAGAATTGCGTGATTAAATAACAAGACTAGGACGATGACCTGCAACAGGTTGCAAATGTAACCGGTGCTTCCGTTTTAATTGCACGCCAGGCACCGTTACAAAGGTCATAAGCTACGGGTCTTGGAGTTTCATCTGCATACAAGCTGGTAATTAAATACATAATGAGAATGAGAACATTCTCTTGTTACGGCACAAAAATAATTACAGCCCTTGCAGGCAAAGTGAATACCTCATAAAATTCAGTTGCAAACAAGTACTACACTCGTAGGCATAAGTATTTTGACAACTTTAAAGTAAAATCTACTCATAATTAAAACTTACTTTATAAAACTTTACAAACTTTTCATACAAAATAATAATTTTTAAAAAATCATAAAAAAAATACATGCCAAGAGATTTTTGAAAATTTTTTCTAATTCACTATTAGAATTCTTTGAAGTAACTTTTTGCATCAAAACATTTTTTGTTTAAGCCCGGCGGAAAAAGTTTCAAAATAGACTTTTACAAGAAGAAAACAGAGTAGATTTTACTTTAAAGCTGTCAAAATACTTATGCCTACCAGTGTAGTGCGAATTGGTTCGCTGTCGTGGCGCTATAAATAGTTAACTAGTAATGCGTAATGCAATATAGCTAACCACAATGCCAACTACGGGCTGATGCCTGAAAAGTCAAGTTGAAGAATTGTATGAAATATCAGTAATTTGATTAATTCAGTTACGAATATTCGCAGCAATGATTGAACATGATATGAATGTTGAGTGCCTTTGATGTTTATCGCCTAAGAAGGCAACTCCCAGTCAGCTGATTCATTCACGATTTGAACTCGACTTTTTATCAGGCAGCTAGCTTATCACGGATAGTAAATCGAAAGAAATTGAGCCGAATACTTGTTTGCACATGCAGTTAACTCAACTTTCAAAGGTTCTTTCTCTGAATGAGATTTTGTGCTGCACTTGCTGATGTCATTTTAACTTATATGTAAGTATGAATACAATATTGAAATCGACAAGCGTTGTCGTAAACAAATATTTGTATGTACTTATACAGCTGTTCAACATTAGAATATGTACTTTGTTTTGTGCTAATGTGAAGTTTTGGATGTGATTCAATGTCAAAAGGTTTCTCCAGCTCTTATCGGCAAATTCGCATTTGGCAGCTATTAAAGCCGATTGGCGGTTGCGACAGACCTAATAATAATAAAAATAGCACAAATTGCAGTACAATTTTGCTTTAAAACAGTCACTCATTAGCGTCATGCAAAGTTATATTTCGTTTTCTTGCTAACATCACAAAAGTATAAAAAACAAAACAAAAATAGTTGACCTTTATACAAACATACATACATATGTATTTATGTTTCCCACAGCCTCAGGGTCGCATGCTTATAAGGCATCTCTGATTAAACCCAGTTTGGATAACTCTCATCATTATTATTACGTTGCAGTAAAGGCGAAAGAGGAAATAGTAAATGTTTGCATAAAGTACGTGGCTTTTACATAAAAACAAAACCTAATGCATTACGCCTACGCACTGTTACTAGTGATGACAGTTCAAAAATAAACTAACCACAAATCAGTTCATTTTATGAACCTGCTACATAGCAAATTTACTCCGGAGACAGGAGACAACAGTTATTGTGTGAGCAAGTTCAAGTTGCGAGCAAGGTTCATCTGCTTTCGACTTTGCACGCTAACTTAGACAAGTTAACTGCTGTGGCTCAGGTATTATATCTGGCTAGAACAGAAGCAAACGAAAATGTAAATTAGTCGCAATTCTGTACATTGATTGGGCCATGATACAATTATACTAGGTAGTGTTACGCAGTCGCTCGCTCTCATACTGTTGCCTTATTTTTCCGTCTCGAGCCGAGCGTTGTAAGCGAAGCATCGATATCATTTATTTCTTTTGGAACATTTATTTCATCACTTAGGTTTAGTTGCGTTTCTGTGTAACACAAATTCATTACTCTGTTGCTCTCTCTCTCTCTCTCTCTCTCTCTCTTATGTACTAATTTTTTTAAGGCAACGCGCGCTACTGAATTACACTACCTAGTATAGTTGTATCATGCATTGGGCTGTGTCCTCACGCTTGGGCCCCGCACACCGCACATGATAGCTAGCTTTGTTTTGTTTTGTTTTGTTTTCGTTTTTCGAGTTCGATTTCGATTTCTGTGTTGATATTGATTTTTGTTTTTTGACATTAAGCAGCCGCTGACATCAGCCCACAAAAAAGACTTGGCACACAGCTGTCGAGTCTCTGGGTGCGTCTTTCTATCTCTACTACTTGCCCGTACATTTGCGGGTCCAGCGTTGTGATGCTCTATGTTCTTGGCGACAAAGCCTTCGACAGTCGCCGCTAAGGTATTTGAACTCTGGATAAATGTTTTGACCGCAGTGTTGTCAGGTTGTCCGGTTGTCAGGGCAACCTTCGCAACGGCCGTAATTGAGGCAGTTGAGCGGCATGAAATTGATTTTTAAAACAATATCCTAATTACAAATTCAAGAAACAAAATACATACATCTAATGTTTAAAATGGTTTTTGCTCTGTTGTCTCCAGCTGCGAGAGAATAAAAGCTAGGGGCAAAAGCTTTCGGGAGAGTAGTACAAGAGCTCAGCTTTCGGGGTGGGCAAAATCCAATGCAATTCGGTTGTGGGCATGATGAAACTATAACAAGGTGTTCTATTCCGCTGTGGCGACGTACTTATATTTTAAAGAGAGCAGTGAGCAAGAGAGAGTAAGCTATGATTTCGTATACTGCACTGCTTGTGTTTGTATTATTCTTGGCTGCTGAAAAATATTAAACACGAAAACATGAAAACAAACACAAACTTAGAAGAAAATATAACAACTCGGTGTGTATTTGCATGTATAATACTAAAAACTAAATCAAGCTCACCTCCAAGCTGCACTGCATACTGACAAAAACTAAGTACGTCCAAAGAGAGCAGGAACGCGGAATAGAACACCTTGTTATTATTTCACCATAATTATGGGGTTAGCAGACAAGGTGGCGCTTTTGGGGGTTTGAGGTATTTGGGGTAAACACAAATGGCAGCTTCTACTTTTAACTGTGCACAATTTATGCCGCCGTATTCTTAAAGCGTATCGTTTCGAATGCCGTGACACACATTTGCTGCTGGGCAAGGGAGGAAAAGAGTCGTACATTTTACTACAAAGGGGGTTGATGCCGGTGTCATCCCCCCAAATGGGGAGACGGGGGCAGCTTTTGTGAACGAGCGAAATGCTTCAGGCGTGGCAACAGACAGAGTAGATTAAGTCGTCTAATGTGATAACACACGCACTCGTTTTGGGAATAAAAAAAAAAAGTAATTTTTAAAAGTAGTGCCTCTATTTTATGAAAAAAATTATAGTTCTTAATGTTTTTTACCACCGTACTAACTTACTATATAATAATAGAATACACCTTATATGTGAAATGTTCAGGGTATAAATCCACACCCGATTGCCCAACCCAACCAAGCCCTGCGTGAACTTAAGTGGGGTCTACAGTTCTCGTCTATGGGGTTGGTTTTCTACGCTTAATTTACTCACCATTCCATCCAGATTCGGCGTTATATGTTGTTGTTATTTGAATGTGCGTTGTTATTTTTGTAGTTTTTGTACACGATGCGTAGAATTTTTTTATTTATTTATTTTTTTTTTCATAAATGTATATTGTATGTGTATTTCCGTTAATTTTATTTGGACGAAAAAAATAGTATTGCATATTATTATTTTTTTTGCATGACATTTATAAATAGAATCATTTCTGATTATATTTTTTAACCACATTTATATGTGTATGTATGTATGTATGTAGGTTTGTCAATACTAACATATTAACTTTGTTAGTCACAGTAAAGCAAAACAAACATTGTATGCATTTGTATGTGTGCGGTGTTTTTAATATGTATTTTCTGAGTGTAAGCCAACAATTTTTTTAAGTGTCAACCGTTTAAAGCGGTAAATGAATGAGTGAAGGGAAGTGGAAAGAAACTTGAGCAATAGTTAAAAAAAAAAAAATGGGGAATGGTTTAAACTCACACTTGTGCCAAATATGTTTGGAGTCGTTTAAGGTCACAAACAAAGTTTGATGTTAACACTATATTAACAACAAATTTGAACACTAGATAGAAAAATCTTAAGATATAGCCGTTTAGAATATTCTGTTATTAATTATTAAACACAATCTTTGAGTTATTTATCCTTAGTAATAATAGTGGCAGCGTCGATAACTGAGATACCCTGGGAAGGTTCGATTTGGGCGGTTTCACGTGTGATGAACTTTACAAAAATCGTAAAATTAACTGCAAAAGAAACATTTGTATGGTTTAACCCAACATTGCTTAAAACCAGTCGTGTTTTGTTGCTTTAGCTGGCATTATTCCAACATTGTTTTATTGTTGATAAATTCAATGTCGCGCTGATAATTTCAGCTGACGAGATTCAAATTAGGTTGTTATTTTGTACCAATATAAAAGAAATCTCTCACACATACACAGATAACATTCGCCACGTTTTTGGGTTATATTTGTTCAAACTTGGCCAATATAAATTGTATGAACTTATTGCCGTTTGTCAAGGCATAACAATAACAGCTTCATTGAGAACTTATTGTAAATAAATATGGCGTAAGAGTGAGGTAAATTTTCTAAATTATTTAACGATTTATGATTGATATGAACACTCATATTTACATTAATATTAAGACATGAAATAGTTTTGAGCCTGAAAATAAATTGTTTTTTCTTTTGCACAGCTTTATTATATTCTTATTTTGCATACATATGTATATTATTGTCGTTGATGCCAAATTTCATTCGCAACCAATTTACACAGACACAGAACACAAACATACGTGCATTGAAAGCAAACGGGTTGTTGTTGTTCTTACTGCTTATTCTTGTTTTTTACGTTTGTATCGCTTTCGTCGATGCTTTCTAATAGACGCAAGCAACAAGATTTGCCGCTGTTTTATTTTGGCCCAGGCACAAACACACGCACACACGCACGCATACAAACAATCACACGCAATTTAACGGAGTTCCAATAGCAAAAAATGTTTAAGTTTTACAGTACATAACGTATGCAAAAAAATATTATTATTTCGTTGGGATTTCATGCACTTTAGTTTTATTAAGGTTTAGTTGAGTAGATTTTTAAATATTTAGTAAAATTCAGGTTTGCGCTCGTACCACCCGTTCGCGCTCAGCTGTCCAATAAGACTAACCGCTCTCAACCGACTCAGAATCCGATAACGATAGCTGGTTCCAGTCCGAGTTAGAGGTGAGTTAAATTGGAACTAGTAAGACAAATAAAAGCTATCGGGTAACCATCACTCAAGAGTCGATTTATTTAATCAACTCGACATTATTAATTCCCGGGCCGAACTCCCACCTCTAGTAAAGCAAATTTGAAAGTCTATCTGTGACGTTTCCAAACTGTCTGCTTGCTGCACAAAAACTATTATCCAAGGGTAAATAAAACTGCACTTTGCTTATTTATACATATAAACGCGTTGTTTATTTCACTTTACGTTTTTAAATATGCTTATTATGCATTGTATTCCGTTTGCTTCCGATGCGTATTCGCTTATAAATTATGCCACTTAAACGACTAAATGAATCCGTTGCTGATTTTTATTTTGATCTCAAGTCAATATTTTAATGCTGCTGCTTTTGACGACAATGCTTCTTTTATTTATATTTATTTATTGTTTTTTTTTTTTTTTTTTGGTTTTTGTTGTTTATATGCATGTATATTAAATATTTTTTGTATAAGTGTATATATATACATATATGTATATATATTTAATTTAATACATAAAAATTACGCGCTCACACTGCACATGCTTGTTGTTGATCTTCTTCTCCATTTGATCATCTCGTGTTTAAAATAGTTTTTCCTTTTTTTTATATTAAACTTGGTGCTGTTGTTGCAGCCAATGCAAAGATCATATATAAAAATACAAAAATCATAACATTTTCATATACACTGTTCATATACATATAGAACTCGGATTAAATATATCTAAATCGACCTTGCACAATCAATATCAAAAATTATTACATATTTAAAATTAATGTCCATCCGCATTCTTTCATTCCCATTGTTGTATAAATAAATGTTACACTTAATAAACAATTTCACTTCGTTATGTGTATAAATGTAAATGTATGTCTTAATAACTAAACTCATCTCCAACGTTTTTATATTCGTATGTTTGCTTAATGTTTCATTCAAGTTGTTGTATAAATTTCACTATTTAGTCTTAATTGTATATGGAAGTTGAAATTGGTACTCAATATGTTCAGGATCAACTAGGAAAACAATTTGGATTTCTAATAGAGGAGAGTTGTATTATATAACTTGCTACTCGCTATTCATTTATTTTTGTTGTATGCATTTATTTATGTATGTATGTAAGTATATAATTATGCAGCAGTCAATTTGTTGATTTTACTTTTGAATTTCGCTGTAGGTAATACTTATGCCTTTTCTGTAATTTGTATAGAGCGTTTATGGATTATCAATATCATTTGTCATGTCGTTAGTATGTATTTATGTATTTATGTATGTTTACAACGCTAATGTTTTCAAAAGTGCTGAACACCACACTCAATTCCTCTTTGAAATGTTTTGAAGACTTGTTGTTTTTTGTTCTTGAGTAAATTTTCTGTTTAACGTTTGGTTTACACAAATTGTTAAATCGAGTTATCGATACCTCTTGTGTTTTATGAGATCGTGACTTAGGAAAGTGTTTTATGTTATCATGTTTGATATTGTTGCCGACTTGCGAAATTTTTTTCAAGTTTTCAAAGTGCTCAAGTGGAACGATTAAATCTTTTGATTTGATTAAATTATGATGTCCTTAGGGCGCATACATATGCATGTATATGGAATTGTGACTCACATGAGTTTACATTTGTGTTTTTCTAGTAATACTAACTGCTCATGAAACTTGCTTTTGCATGTTGGTATCTGTGTGAGAGTTTTCTTGGTATTAGTATTTAGAATATATAGATAGATGCATGTTAAAATGGTTTTTTTTTTTTTTTTCCTTTTTGCAGGTTTATTTTTGGCTTATGTTTATGTTATTTAATACGATCTTTTGATTTTTTTTTTTTTTGGTATTGAAGAAAAGCAAAAACGAAATGCATTTCAAATCAGTGCTCAAAGGCCAAGAGAGAAAGGGAGCCAAGGATACGTAGAGCAGGGTAAAGAAAATGCGACGGGTTTCATTGCATTTCTTATTCACATTTAAATTGATTTTACTTATGTAAAAATAATGTACAGATGTAAAATTACTTACTACAATTTGTTCGCACAATATTTTTGTTTACAGTTTATGTAACTTAGAAATCAATTAAAATTACAATTATTTTGACTAAAGTTCCTTGTTGTTGTAAAAAGCTGATACATTACTGCGTACTTCTTTATATGTATAAATTACTCATACACATAAATATATATATATAAAGTATGTATATAGGTAGAACTATATATGTAAGTAGGTATATCTAAATTTGTATATGTTTGTATATATATGCTTGTATATACCCGATTGGGGCGCCATTCAAATATTTGATTTAAATACAATTAAAATATTTTAAAATACACATTTCGATATCTGACGCGATTTCTGTTTACTTGCAATATAACTCAGTTCGTGATTTGTTTGCTGATTGCTGTAGACACGCCCACCCAACTCCCATGGGTAGGCTCACATTTAGGACAGTGTGCTGGTATTGTGTTGTTATTGTTAATTGTTATACTTGGTGTAGACAGTAGACAGTGAGAGGCTATTTAGAAACTAATTATTTTGATCTATCTACGATTGAACTCCGATTTGATAGCTGAAAAAAAAAACAATTAATTTTCGATAACTGGCAAGCGAGAAGAAAGAAGAGAGATCAGCGTACCGTCTATAATTTCGCTTTTCACTTTCTGTATCTCCAGTCGCATTTCTCGAACTATCTCAGCCTTAAGGGTGTCCAGGTCGCTGTTGGACAGGGCCAGCGACAGACCATCGCCATTGACCTGCTATGCGAAACAGTGATTAATTACATATGTGTTGTCAATTGGGATACAGTTGGCAACTTACCTTGAGAATGGTTTCTTCACTGGCGCTACCGAAACGCTTGCGCATGGGACGTGGCGATTCCCCGCCACTGTTCGTTGTGTTGTTGCCGCTGCCGGCGCTGCCGTTGGCACCACCTTGCGCATTGGATGCGGCGCCGCTGTTGCTTCCACCACTCAGCTTGTGTGGCAGCGTATTTGATTTTTCCCACGGCCTCTGTTTGACTTCTGGCTCTGGGTCGGGCTACAAAAGCAAATATGGAATTTAGCCCATTATTGTACATTTAAAATATATTGTAGTTTGTAAATCACCTCCTTTTTTTCGGCTTGCGCACGACGACGAGCCAACGTCTTGGCCATCTCGTCCATCATGGAGGCCATGCCGTTAGAGCTACGTCCTATGGTGCCATAATTGCCGCTGCCGCCGCTGGAAGTGCTGCTGCCGCTGTTCTCAGGAGCGGCTGTGGTGGACTATAATAATAATATGTTACCATATGAAGTCAAAGTTTGCAGCTATCAGCTTACCTTGTTCTTTTTTAGCTTGAACTGCTGCAACTGCGAGGCCAACGAGCCCATTAGATCGGCCTGCGGATCGTCCTTCTTGCCAGCGCTGCCAGCACCCAGGCCGGGTGGCGGTGGCGGCGGCGGCGGTGCTCCAGGACCAGGTGGACCTGGTGGGCCACCCATGGCAGGTGGCGCTGGAGGTGCCGGTGGCTGCGGCGGCGCTGGAGCTCCATTAAACATCTGTGGCGGGGCCGGAGGAGGTGCACCTCCAAATGTGGGTGGCGGAGGCGGCGGTGCGGGCGCAGACACTTGGCCTGGCCCACCACCTGTGCTGCTCATGCGATTTAGCGGCGGAGGCATTGGCACACCGCCACCTGGCTGTTGCATCATGGGCGGTGCTAGCGGTATCTGACTGTACGGATTCTCCGGCTGCTGCTGCTGCTGCTGTTGACCATTGTGCTGGCCATAGACAGGAGCGGACATAACCGGAGCCTGTGGCGGTTGGGGCATTAGCTGCGGCTGGCTGGTGTAGACGACACTGTTGGAGCTGGCCGAAGTCGGGATGTGGGCGGGCTGAGTGGCCCCGTAGATGGATCCGGCTCCGTTTTGATGCACCGGCGGCATCGGTGGCTGTGTCGGCTGTGTCGGGTATTGATGTAGATTGAGATTGGGATTAGAGTTTGAGAGCACATAATGGGGCTGCTGGTACTGCTTGCGGGTGGTTGTAACGTTGGTGGTGGTAGTTGTTGGTGGTGTTGGTGGTGGTAGTGGGTATTATTTTTTGGAATTTCAAGCCAATTGCGGACGTGCGAATGAGACAGAAACAGAAACAGAGGTAAAAGTAGCAACATAAGAGGATCCCAAGCTCCACCTTAAACCAATGCCTACCTGTGGAGGCGCATAGCCCGCTTGCACCATCTGTTGTTGCTGCTGCGTTGTATAGACAGGCTGCTGCTGCTGCTGTTGTTGGTACTGCTGTTGCTGTGTCTGACCGGGTGCTGGCGGTATTTGCATTTGCGGATTGCCCGGCTGTTGCAGGCCATTGGACGTGGGCCCGTTGGCGGTGGGTCCATAATGGGCGCCTGGTTGTTGCGTCAATTGTTGCTGCTGCTGCTGCAGTTGTTGTTGAGGCGGCTGGGGCGCCGGCGGTGCGCTAAGGGAATTCCTTTATTTTGTCAGCAAGTTGTGAAGATTTTGTGATTGTGTGTTAGAATGTATAAGGTGACAAGTATGAAGACAATAAATTAAACGATATATGTACAATGTGTGTTACAGGAAAAGAGAGTTTGAGAGAGAGAGAGAGAAGAGAAATGAACAACATAAAAACACATGTTGAGACGGATTGAGATGACTGACTGACTGACTGACTGACATGCCGTAGAACTGATGCAACGAACCCACCTGCTGGTGCGATGATGTCCCTGCGGCGTTGGCGGACTTTGTGGTATATTGTTTTGATTTGTCTGCGATGTGGGCGTTTGAGCCGAGGGCGTTATGTGGCCTCCAATGCCGTTGTTCTGTCGCAGAATAGCGGCATCCTCGCTGGTCATCGTGCGGTAACCCATGTCCTCCTCATATCCGTTGCCGTTCGTCGGCTGTCCGGGCGGATTGTTGACACCGCGTCCGCTCAGCACCTGGAAGAGATTAAATTGGAAATATTAGTCAACAGCTAATGGCAAAATTAGGAGAGTAACTTACTTCTAGGGCGTGCATCATGGCGCGCGCAAAGTTCTCCGCATCGCTTTGGCTGGAAAAGTTAAGACCGTATACATACTTGGAGTCGCGCCACTGATGAAACGTTGCAGTGGCCTGATTGTATTTGAGACCCTTCAATATTGAGCAGTTGATGACCACCTCGTGGTCCTGCAGCTTGCGACCAACGACGCGGAATGTATTATTCTGCTGATGATGATAGATCTGCACCTTGCTCAGACCTGATGAACTGCCCGATGGCACCCACTTCTTCTGGTTGTCGTCGTACACCATCACAGAGGCGCGGGCGCCGATAATACTCTGCTCACTGTAACAAAATCAAAAGAAATACACAAATAAGAGAATTCGTTTTTGAGCTCTATGACTACAATTAGGGTATTCAGTAGCTATGATATACTATGTGTAAAGTAATAAGAGAAACATTTTTATCTGGGAATGTTAACAAATATCATCTTATATGTTATGTTGTTATATCACGTTTTCCGAGATTATTGATCTACTGAAATAAGGTCACACTGAGCAATTTACTGGTTGTAAAAGCCAGTAAATTTTAAATTAATTAATTTTACACACCTTCTCTTGTCATTCTGATTAAAAACACAAATCAAATTGTTTTTCAGTCAGTTTAATTTTGTTTTATTCATTTTTGTATTTTAGTTGCTTAATACAAAATAGTTGCACATTGCAGCTGCTGCTGCTGTCATCGAACTGGCAAACAGCTGACTTGTCACAAATACGACAAAAGAAACGTAGAAAGTGCACTCACTAGCTACAGTGTAATATATTGTATATACAACACATATCACATATACCATAGCTACTGAATACCCTAAATATAAAAAAGACAACATGATCAAACATTCTCAGAATACCAACTTTAGCATGGCATTACAATCAGAAAGCCATCAAAAGCACACTTGACTTGATTTCACACCCCACACTTCGATCTGCTCTATTATGTTCTTGTTTACGTCTTGGCTTTCTTCACACCGTTTCACACGGCTGACTGAGTGCAGTGATCTCTCTAAGCTGGAGCTTGAGCTGCAGATGAAGCTAGATCTGGACAGGAAGTGGCATCGCATTTATTGTAGAAACCACCCCACCCCCCCTTACCTTGCGCACCTGTCACACGCAGTCATTAGTCGCCATCAGCCGATTAAATAATTCTAATGAACTTTTACGCAACCTTTTAGATTTTTTGCAGCGTTGAGAATTCATCCGGGAAAAGTAAACACACACACAAGTCAAGACGCAAGAGTTGAAAAATTCCACAAACACTACGAGATGATGACAACAAGAACTCAGTTGCAGTCGTGTTTGTATCTATCATTTGTTTCTCACATTGCTCGCAGTTGTATGTTACTGGGCGAGAGATAATGACAGACCAAACATCAGCAGTCGCAGCAGCAACAAAAAGAAACAAGTAAGAAGGCTCTAGTCGAGAAATCCCGACTAAAAGATACCCTGAACCCGTGTATTAAAATGACTTACGGTAGTGCAGTTTTTCTTGACTTAGCTTTCATTTAAAATATCTCCGGTATTTCTAAACCGATTTGGACCAAATTTTCACAGAAGTTATAAAGTTATCCACAGTTTTTAACTCCCATTTTTACATTTTCTGAATTCCAGATTTTTTTGTAATCGGAAACCAGAATAGTTAACGATAATTTGAAACAAACTTTTTCTGCTTATGGTATAGGAGAACTTATATTCAATATCTGAAGTCTCTAACTCTTGTAGTCTCTGAGATCGACGCGTTCATACATACATACAGACGGACGGATAGACGGACGGACGGACAGACGGACATGGCTATATCGACTCGGCTGTTGATGCTGATCAAGAATATATATAGACTTTATGGGGTCGGAGATGCTTCCTTCTGCCTGTTACATACTTTTGCACAAAACCATTATACCCATTTCATGGGTTCAGGGTATAAAAAGTAAAACAAGTTTTGTTTTGTTTTTCTGACTGCAGAATTCTCGCAGTCAGCGAGTTGGCTTGGCCAAAAGTTGACTCGTTTTGCACTTAAATGGAGTGAAGCTGAAGTGATGATGGAGAAGGAGGAAGGAGGGAGCATGGGCAGGGACAGGCGGCAGCAAGTCCACAGCTGTGTAGCCTTATATAACAAACGGGCTGACTTGACTTGATTTGGTTTTGAGCTAGCATTTGATTCTGTGGAACGAAAGTGAAGTCTGGATCTTACAGCCGATTTACACGTTGAACTTTTTTCATGAAGCATTCGTTTGTAGGCAATGGGAGTAGAGGGGTTACAACTGCAAGCAATACTTCATGACTTGTGTATCAATGATTTATTTTTCTTATTTTGCTATGACTTATTCCGACTGCATGTAAACACAGAGTTGCACAGAGTTGTCAGTCATATATTCAAACATAAAACCATCGATGACAAAGATGTATGCAAATCAAAAATAAATTAAAATCACAGTTGCATTTACAAAGAAAAAAGTTCATGAAAAAACCTCATCATTTCATCGTGTAAATGCGACCAGATTGTAAAGAAGTTTTAAAACAGAATCAAAAAAAAGTTCATGAAAAAAGTTCGTTATTGCTTACGATCATTTTAAACGGCTTGTTTAACAATTGGCAATGTGGTCAATAATTGTAATGAGAAGAATGCAAATTGCCTTCCCTTTTCGTGTGAGTGGTTTATATACTTAGCGCAGGTGAAATTTCGTTTGGTTTCAATTACGTTTGTGCTCGAGTTGTTGATTAGTTCGTGCGTTAAGTTTTGAATAAAAAAAAAATACATCACCACAGCACGAAGGCAATTTTCTTTTAGTTTTTAATTGGCGTTAAATTATATACATTGACGTTAACTTGGCCATGATATGGAAAAAGCTGGCTAGGCCCCCCCAGCGCAATCAAGCGATTCAAATTCGATTTTGGAATATTGACTGGATCACGCTTTCCGAGTAAGATTAATTGTGAATAAATGTGATTGCAAAAAAGAATATTAAAAAAACAAACGAAAAAAGGAAACATACGTAAAAATCATTGTAGGGCAACCAATTAATTTATCTTTGACCGAATTATGACGTCGCTGTGGGATGCGTTGTATGTGTTGTTGTTGTAGTTGTTGATTGTGTTTCTGTTGTTGTTGCAGCAGCAAATAATGATGTATGTTGCTATAGAGATGCTGCTTTGTTGTTGCTGTTGTTGTTGTTGTTGTTGAACGTGGTGTTCTAATTGAGAACGACATGGAGGTGGCGAGTCTGGACGGGACAGAAGCGGAGATAGTTGAGAGGCAATTGGAAGCCAGACTAGCATTAGCTGGAGACGGGGACGGAGACGGGGACGGGGCCGGAGACTGGGGCAGAGGCAGAGGTACGCACTTGCGTAAAGTCGAAAATATTGCAGTTGATGTGGACAAAGGGGAAGTAGAGTCTGTTTTGGCAAATGACATAGATGGTGATGACGATGATGACGATGATGGATATGATGATGATGATAATGTAGCAGCACCTACGCCTGTCGGTACGTACAAGGACTGATCATTGAGTAGCGCTTGTGTCCAGGTGGGCGCCTCATAGATGGGCGTGGCCATTTCATTGGCCATTGGCAACTGCATAACCAGCTGCTCATGCTCATGGTAGGCGGCTGTGGCAGTGCGATGATAGCGATGGTACATGGGATGGCGATAGTCCAACAGATCGAGATCCTGCAGCTCCTCAATGCTGTAGTAGTCGTCCCTGCCCTTGAGCCCCGGCTTACTGTACTGAAGGCTTTGACTACGCTTAACCATCAAGAGTTCGGGTTCCTGCTGCTCCTGTGTCCTGGCCTGGAACGCATTCACATTGGGCATTGGATGGTAAGCCAGAATGGGCCCAGCTGCGGTGACACTTGCATTGGACTTCTTGCTCGTGAATGAGGTTTTCGCATACAGTTTCTTCATGGCCATTAGCAACTAGCAAACATTTACACAGACACACACAACACACACGCGAATTCACACACGCATAAGCGATCCCACACACAGATCACTTAAAAAGTAAATGGAATTTATGTTTGTCTAGGGTCGCTCCGTTCCGTTCACAAAACTCTCACAGCTGCGGCTGCTGTTTGCGGCTGATCGAAATCGAACCTCAATTGAGACTGAACACGCTCAACAAGTCTCGATCCACGCTAAGCCAAAGAGAAACAGAGAGCGACAATCTACTCAGAGAGCAGCTCGACTCGCAGTCAGTGCTGCCAATTTAGCTATTTCCCCGCTAGATCCCGCGGCTAGCGGGAATTTGAGCTATTTTCCAACTTCATGTCTTTTTATGTTTTACCTTGCAACTCTTAAATACTTTGTAGTATTTTTTCCATTTGAATGGCAAAAAACATCGTTAAGCCAAAAGAGCATTAAATTTGATCGTTTTTAAATATGAAATCAATAGATACGAGCTTTATACCATCACTAACGAGCTATTTCACAATTTATAAGTGTAAGTGTAAAGGTGAAAGTGATGCGAAATGCTTATGCAAATATACCAAATCTTCTTTTGTTATTTTGCACATTGTTTTCTTAGCTACCCACAAAAATGTTCTGGCTATTTCTACCTTTTTTCAAATTCTAGTTTAGCTTTTTTATGACCCGATGTGTTGGCAGCACTGTTCGCAGTAAGTTGAGAGAGAGAGAGAGAGAGAGAGAGAGAGAGAGAGAGAGAGAGCGAGTCAAGCAGAAAGATCGCAACTTTCAGAGTGTCTGCGGAGCTTTAAATTGGGCTAAAAGGTAAATAATTATTCTTCAAGACAATTAAATAATGAGATGTGCTACGTAGAAGATCTGTTGAGCCGATCCCTTAAGATCGCTTAGTCTTCTCTTGAGACGTTCCCAGTCTACGTAGTCAGCAGTTTTGGACCGTTTTCAGCTATCTTTTCTGTTCGTAGATCAGTCTGTCCTTCCTCTGCGCAATAATTACTTAAGAAACGAGCTCAACAATTTTTATTCCCCCCCCCAAGCAACTATTAAATGATTTTTTTTTCTTCACTGCTGAAGGCGTGTGGACGGCGGGAGAGGAGAGGGTGAAACACTGCTTGCGGCATTCTATGAAAAATTCATATTACACATACATACATATGTATGTGTAAGTGTATGCTTGGGCAAGCAGCTGAGTAAAAGTACCTGAATCGGTTTGTATTCCGTATTCTACAATTCTTAAGCGAACATTCCCAATTAACATGGTATTTCTCTACTCTTAAATGTTGTTGTTCTTTGCTGTTACAGCTTGTTATAAAGCGCACGTCTGGTCTTTAATGCTGACTGATCTGAACTACGATTATTGTGCAGCCTAATGGCTATGTATCAAATGCTTAGCTCGAAGCTGATTCTGTATCGCAACAATCAAAAGCTTTCTATAAATTGTTGCTGAGGTTTAAATGATTTGGCAACTTTCTGAACAAAGCGTTTTTTTTTTTTTTTTTTAGTATAACCCATGCTTATATGCTTTTACCTCCAACGTCCCACGCTTACTTTTAATTCGTTTTTCGACGTATGTACACAGATCGGGAGAGCGGCACTCTTAAGTTAGCTTTATATAGTCTACTTTGGGGCATACCTCTCCTGAAACAGAAGCTGCAACTGTGGCGCGCCTGCTGCACTTGTCGGACAAATGTTGCCCATCGAGCTGCGCAAGCTATACTGGGCTAAAACAGGCCTAAACAGAGTGGCCGAATTTCGTGGGACATTAAACGATGGCACGCCCTTGAAACGAGCCGCAAAATGACAGTGTTTTTGTTTTGCATATAAATCAGTTATCAAAAGCATACGATGAACAAACGTCCTGACTAAGCAAACACGGCGACTAGGCAGGATGCTTGTGTTGTGTCGTTCGCGAACGAACGAACAAAAAAGAACAATTCACTGAAGTGAACGAACTGAATAAGTTCATCTTCATCGTTTTTTTCTGTTCAGTTGCTCACTTTAGATCATTAGATCTCCTTTTGTGCCTGAAATATTTTCAATTACAAACTACAAATACAAATTAATTTATAAAGTTATTCATTTATAATTATGGCATAATATTCCGCATAAATAAGGGTCAAACAAAAACATAAGAAAACGGTCTTAAATATAACGAACAGAGACAAACGATGAACAAAAAAGAACGACCTAGTTCACTAATTGAAAATGAACGAACGAACTTATTCAGCAATTTGAACGATGTTTACCCAACACTACAGGAAGCAGCCGAATGAGCCGCTCCTTGTTGCCTTAAACGCGTCAAAAGCTCAAACAAATTACGAGTATTAAAAAAAAGAAGAGACCCAAAGGACCCTAGGACTGGTTAACAGACATTCATTTTCCGCATGACCTATAAGTTTTGGCGATTAGAAGTGAACATATTTATCAGCACTGTCATTATATCGTCAATTAAGTTAACCACCCAATTTATAGACAGGCAGACGAACTATCATCGATTGAAATGGCAAGTGACAAAAGTCAGAAAAAAATCTAAATAATTGAAATGTCCTTCATTTGAATCAAACCGTCTGGGCGACAACTTTGCTACAGTGTTACATGTCTGAGATAAATATTATTTACTATATATAAATGTGTCTCAAATAAAAAACGACTCAAAACTCAATGTGTAACTTACGTCATTTCGTTCTGGTGTTTATGTTGTTGATACTCTAGGGTAAAATAGCGATGGGAACGGGCCTGGTGTACTTTTCTCGCCTTCTACCAGGTGGTGCTAGTCTCTTCTTCGATTGTTGTTTATAGCAATTATGAGATCTGCAAGTGGAGTAAACAAACGATATCTCGATTAGAACAACTTGAGAAAATTTGTGGTAATTTCTTTAATTTCTAGCAAACATATGGCATCAAGTAAAAGCAGATTAATTAATTATATTCAAATGCGAATAAAAAATATAGAAATACATCAAGAGACAATTCGGCATCTGTTGCATGGCTTAATTGGTATGCCTTACGTTAAGCTCCTAGATCGCGATAAATATTACAGGATAAATAAAAATACAAATACAATCAATCAAATGAATCGGGCCAGTGCATGACCATAGAGACGGTCCCATCTGGGTTAGACCTCCGAAAAGCCCCGGAGCTACAGAGTTAGAAGCACATAAATGCAGTTTTTTGTCCGCAAAATGTGTCACGCTGCTAAAAAAGATGTTGACCTAGTTTGATGCCTGCTGCTCTAGCCACCCTTGAGGAACATAGCTTGCGTCATACAAAGCCTGCCCCCGAGTGCCATGGTCTTTATAAAGTGGTCTAGTTGCCAAAGCGTTCGTTTTTTTTCTCGAAAGAGTGCAAAACAAAGTGAAAAGTCGACAATATAAGACTATTTACATTATTTTTGATTATTTGTAATCGTAATCATTAAAAAATTGTGTGAATTCGAAAAAATCGCAATTTAATCATTGATTCAACTTTTAAACAAAAATAATCTAATTAATAATAACTACAACTAATAATCATTATTATGCTGAAAATACATATCTTTTTTAATTAATCAACACATAAAACTTATTGTGCGGATTATGTGTTTGTGATAAAGATACAAGAATACAACCTTAATTTTTACGCTCACAGATATTGATAATTGGCTTAATATTAACGAGTATATTTTTGAACGAATGCAATTCCAATTGTTGACTAAACAATGAAGCCATTAAAGAGCTTGTACCTCATATGGCTTTACTCCCGTCCAGGCAAGATCCTTTCCCTGAATTTAAACGTTTAATTTCATGAGCACAAGTGAAAAGTGGACAGGTTGTGACATTAAACTCGAAGAAACCGTCCAAAAATTGTTCGCAGTTTCGAGCTTCAAGTAACTTGCACTGACATTCATATCCAGCCAGGTGTTTTGCTAATTCACACAAAGCACATTTCCAGGAAATTTCATGACTTCAACGTGAGCTGTTCGCCGGGGATGATATGAGTAAGTCCGGCAAGAATTCAACCCCGTTTCATACTCAATTTCCCTTTTCGCCGTTTTTTATAAGGTGATACCCTGAGCTCTGGACTTTACACGTACGTTATATGCAGGACTTGACTTAACCGATTTCCAACAATTTCACAGATTTTCCAATTAAAATCCCTATTGTTATCAATTACATGACATCGTCGAAGATGCTTCCTACCGCCTGTTCCATACATTATTTCGTAAAAAAAACCATTATACCTCTTAAGCCATTTGATGGTTTCGGGGTATAACAAGTAAGATGGCTCTACCTAGTCGAGATTTCCCGCCTAGGAGATACTAAACTTCAATCTTCATATCTCTGGTGTTTCTCAACCGATTCCGATGAAATTTTTACAGATTTTTATTAGTTTGTATCAAGTTTCTAAAACGTTTTTCACATTTTCCAAATTCAAGGTTTTATTGTTATCGATCACATGTGTATATCGGAAAGGAAATAGTTATCCAAAATCGGATAAGATGAGCTTATGTGCAAAATCGGCTGTTGATGCTGATCAAGTATATATATATTTTATAGGGTCGGAGATGCTTCCTTCTGCCTGTCACATACTTTTGCACAAACCCATTATACCCTTTTTACCCATTTCCCGTATTACACATGGAAATTCCCATTGGCTTGCGTGACTCGTTAGTTTTGGATTTGACACGGTCAAAAGCTAACACAGTTGAGTCAACGCAACTTGAAAAATCTTTTGCAACGCCCGCAATAACGTCATCCAATATCACGACACAGGGAGTTCATATTTATTTGTATACGGCGTGCGTTCGGTGCAATCGTTGATTTTTGACACTAAGACCCGATTTACACGTTGAACTTTTTTCATGAACTTTTCTTTTATTCTGTCTTAAAACTTCTGGTCGCATTTACACGATGAGGTTTTTTCATGAATTTTTTTCTATGTAAATGCAACTGTGATTTAAATTTATTGTCGATTTTCATACATCTTTGTCATCGATTATTTTATTTTTGAATTTCTGACTGACATAAGCCCCCGTGCAACTCTGTGTTTACATGCAATTGAAATAAGTCATAGCAAAATAAGAAAAATAAATCATTGCTACACAAGTCATGATGTATTGCTTGCAGTTGCTACCCCTCTACTCCACTTGCCGAATGCTTCTTGAATAAAGTTCAACGTGTAAATCGGGTGTTATACTAGATTTGTTTTTTTCTTTTACTGCCGCTACCACACTCATTTGTTGAGCACTTGCTAATGGGTTTATTTAAGCCAAGGTAAGTGCGCTTGCAATGATTGTAGTCGAGCTGATTCCAAACTGGTTTTACGAGTGGAAAAGGTAGCCAGACGCCTCTGACTTTGCCATTTTCTTTCATTACCGGGCTTCAATTTGACATGCGGTTTTATACGGGTCGCTACTTTAAAGTTGCCGTCATGACATGGACCAATATCTAGTGTGATATTTGAAATGTGAATACGAGCTGTTTTCTATACTTTTTTTACACCGATTTCACTAGAGCCGGATGCACGGATGTAATTGGAACTCGGTAATGCAGCATATATTTGAATTGGATTCCTATGTAGTGATCCTGAATCATTATCAATTTCGCTCAGTTGGAAAGAACATCTCCTAGTTGATAAATTATTTACGGACTTTGGCTGTTACAAAGATGCTCATCTTTCGTTTACAGAGGAGCTTAACAGCGCTGTAGCCAATAAAATACCAAATTTCTTATCGATATTTGGTTATGAACAGTGCCAAATTGAGTATAACAGAGAATAAAACAGCAGTCAGCGGCTTTTTAATCGGATTTCTGTTAAAGTTTGACGCAGTTTCAGTTGGATTGATAGTGGAACGACCTGCATTACCGACCTCGCTGTTATGATAAAAGAAGCCTAGTGGAATCGGGGTATTAAATCTGAAGCTCAGCTGTTGGCATTGGCTCATATCCAAAACAGACAAGTAAGAAGGTTCTAGTCGAGATTTCCCAACTAGGAGATACCCCGAACCCTATACCCTATATAGTATAGGGTTCAGGGTATCTCCTAGTCGGGAAATCTTGACGTGATCGGAGCCGCTACCAGTCGATCGGGCTTTAACCCGTTACGGTCAACGACGAGGGCCAGCAATTGGACCGTTGTATCAGCAATTGACCCAAAAAAAAATCCAAAACTTCATATCTGAATATCGCTGTAGCACGCTCCATTTCGTTGCTAATTTTTTTTCCAGTTGCAGAAAACATCTGTGTACGAATTTTTTGAATTATGTTATGTAATGTAGTCCATTGAGGCACAGCGCAAAAGTTCAATGAAGCAAAGAAAATATTTTATATGTTTAGAGCCGCCAACAACAAACAAACAGAATGTCGATATTTATTTAATTAAGTTTTAACAACATTTTCTAGTAGGTACTTTGTACACTTTCAGATGCCCTGTGAAGCTGCACATGCAACAACATTTTTTTTTATCAACTAAAGTAATGCGAAAAATAGAGCAACAAAAGAGCCAACAGATTGCTTTTTTTACAATACACTGCAGACAAGACTCGACTGAGCTGCATCTGTTGGACACTGAGTCGGCGCACAAAGTTCAAGTGAGAAGTGAATATACAAACTATCATAATCTTAATATGGCAAGAGGGAGCTGACTGAACTGAGCTAGGGAAGGTGGGTATCGAAGGCAAACAGTAATTTAACGCAATTTCCAAACAACAATATACATATACTTTGCAAAAAAAAACTTTTAGTTTGAACGAGTTTAACACACCCTATAATCTATCACTTACTTCTTGACCAAAAGCGTCTTCTCTCTGCTTAGAATATATTTAGGGTATTCAGTAGCTATGCTATGTGCGTATAGTACTAAGTTGCTATTTGAAAGCTTTACAACAAACACACAGAAGCATTTTGAACAAAGCAAACATGCCTCTGGGCACTCACTACCTACAGTGTGTTATATATAACATTTTACGCACATAGCATAGCTACTGAATACCCTAATTATGTTTGTCAATTTTTTTTTTTCTTTAAAATAGAGAACTTGAAGATAACCTGCAAGTAATATGCTCATACTGGTAAAGAGCATTCGAATGCATGCACTCGTCTCAAGAGTAAGAGAGGAAATCTTTTCAGAAGTCGAAGCAAGTCGAGGTAACGTGCCCGTGTGTGTGATTTTTAAACCCCTATAAAGCAGCACAAAAAGTGTTTTCATGCAATCAAAATGAAAAGACGAAAAGAAAACATTGCTCTGTCAGCTTTTAGTAAGTAAAAACAAAAAGAAACCCGTTGGATGCCTGTGAAGTTTCAGATTCAAACTCAGCCCCATTGCCTGTCCCAGTCCCAGACCGAGCGGAAGCACTTCAAGTGCTTGCAATTCCACTTTAGAGTATATTGCAGAGTGCATTAATCCAATGGGAGAGTAAAGCAATATTGAAGAGAAGGAATTGATTTGAGCTTTGGTCACTGTGGAAATTCAATTTCTTGTTTCTCATTACCCCAAGATTTGTATTTAATCAGCGTATGGGGGCACTTCCCGTCCGGACTTCTAGAATCGACAGTGTGATGGGGAGCTAGAAGGTCACTCATCGGCAGCGCAATGGAATATGTAGGCTTTCAAATCTCAGAATTACAACACAACACAAATATCAGAGTCTTACACAATGAACTTCCCCTTCTATGGGAGAAGGCCGATTGGTAAAACTCGAAGCTAATATATGTGCAGGTGTATAATATTATCTATACAACTACTCTATTGACTTCACTTAAAGAAGTAAAAATTAAACAAAGAAAACAATTTGAAAGTTGCAGCCAAGCCTTAGACCGTGAAAGAATCAAGAAAAAGAGGAAATAGAGATGATGGTTTTGTAGGACGAATCAGCCGCAATACAGCCTCAGCTTGTGTAAATGTTTTTGTGTAAGTCTGTTTGTTGTGGTTACATATCTAGGTCGTTAAACACAAAGACAACTGCTTTTAAATACAACCTGATTAAGGCACAATTCAGTTTCATTCAGGAATGTCTACAATATTGCAGCATAAAATAAAACAAGAATCATTAAATATTCTGTCTTAAGCTGGTCGTTTTACAGTAGTGTTGGGTAAACATAGTTCAAATTGCTGAATAAGTTCGTTCGTTCTTTTTGTTCGTTCATTTTGTTCCCTAATTTGATCATTTTTGCTCATCGTTTTATAAATTATAAATAAATAACTTTATAAATTAATTTTTATTTGTAGTTTGTAATTGAAAATATTTCAGGTACAAAAGGAGATCTAATGATCTAAAGTGAGCAACTGAACAGAAAAGAACGATGAAGATGAACTTATTCAGTTCGTTCACTTCAGTGAATAGAACACTATTTTACACCAGCCGAATTTCGCAAATTGCACCGCTGCTTTTCTAACTCAAATTTCATGGCGTACATTTAGCATTATTTTTCGTTTGTGTGCTGATATCATGTGTGTGCTGTTTGACTGCTTGTACTTGAGACGATGCGCTGGCCTCCAAAGCCAAAGCAAAACCAAAACCAAAGCCGAAGTCGAAGCAGCCAAGACAATGGAACGAAACGCCTGAAAAGCTGCCACTTAAGCGAAATTCGTTCTCCGTTCTGCTTATCTGTGCAGTTCATATACTAGTATCTACAATTTATGCCATATAAGCGGTATTTATTTATCACGCATATGAATACATTATGTATTCAGACTCAGATTCAAACTCATCGGTATTCATGTGCATACGGCATATAATCTCTGTGATGCTTTTCTGAAGTTTAAGCGTACTTTAAACAAGCTTTTGTAAGCTTGGGTTTTTTTTAACGAATCTGGTGTATAGGAGTGGAAGCTAACATCACAACTAAAAATTTTACACAATTCAATAAACTATTAAAGTAACAGGCATTCAGAGAAAATAAGTAGGCTGGGAAAGGAAAGAACAAGAAAGTGGGCACACTTTAATGGAAATCAAAACACGTTTCATGCATCCGACGAGCAAAGAAAGACACTTATGATATCATATGAATTATGCAGGTAACGTTGGCGCACCATAATATTGAATACATATAATATATATAATGTAATAGCAATGCAATTGTTTTTGCTGTTGTAGTAATTAAGTCATCAAACAAAGTCTGACCGACAATAAAGGAAGCTAGCGGTATCTGCAGCGTGGCTGACCACCCGCCCATGCAGCATAACAGAGCCAGAAAAATGTTCAAACCTCAGCGATGAGTAAAGAATTACATTAAGTAACAACACAATTAAAGTAGTTTTATTGGATGCTGCGTTGCGTGGGTGGCGGGTCTCAGTAAGGATTGCCGACTATGCGGAAATGTTAATTACATTTGCGACAGCCAGACTTTAACGCATTGACCTGCATTAAGCTGATTGGTATGACACGCTGGAAATTTAGTCACAAAATAAATCAACTTGATTGAGCAAGTTTATGATTCACAGTTCGTTCAGTCGCAGTCAGCTGCTACAGACAAATAAACAAAACGTAAATAAAAACAGAGGTGAACCACATAGCAAAATTACACGAACAATAATTTGTAGCCGTTTCTGGGATTTCTTTTATTTAAACTTTTAGTTATCGTCAAAATTCCAAAACTGAGCGTAAACAACAAATACATATGTAAAAGGGGGTACGCACTAAATAGGAAGCAAAGATATCGGGGGATGGCTGATAAATAACAACAGTGAACCATGTGTGCAATATACATATATATATATATTTGGTTTTAGTTCTTATCTTATCTATAAGTTGCGACCCCAATTGCAGCTGCGGCGGCTACAACTTACGACTGACTGGGTGGAAGATCTAGGCTAACGTTGTTTAACTTACTTATGTATATTTACA
The DNA here is from genome assembly GCA_018152825.1 of Scaptomyza hsui. Classification (NCBI taxonomy): domain Eukaryota; kingdom Metazoa; phylum Arthropoda; class Insecta; order Diptera; family Drosophilidae; genus Scaptomyza; species Scaptomyza hsui. The sequence goes on from JAECXO010000002.1 coordinate 17,115,743, forward strand.
TACATATTTATGTATACTTTAAGGTACATGCATAAGTACCTGAGTATGGAGCATGGACTCTTTTTTTTATGACGCAGCGTTACAGTTTTATGTCAGCAGTAGCATAAGTTACCCAGCACTGGAATTAAAGGCAACAGCTAAAACAACAACAACGTTACAAACAAAAAGAGGTCGATTGAAAATTCAAGTGCAAACCGAGGCAACAGAAAAAAAATTCAAATTCGCGGCCCAAGAATCAAATGATGTACTTTGATTTAGTTGTTGTCAGTTTTTGGTAGGTTTGTGAACTGGTTTTGGGCTAGTTATTGAGTGTGTGTGTGTGTGTGTGTGTGTGTGTGTGAGCTGCGGGTCTTTGGCCCGCTTCATTTGGCAACGAATGAATATAAAATAAAAAGTGAGTCATGTGGCAACTCCAGTGATGCAACTTGCCTGTCATTTTATAGGAAGGAGAAGTGAGATATTTATGTGGTGAGGGAGGCCGACGAGTTGAGTCGGGTCTCTGCGGTGCATTGACATTTAAATGTTGCAAAGAGCAAAAACCAAAGCCAACTTTGGCTGGCATAAATTAAAGTTCAAACAAACACGATAAAGATAAAAGAGAAGTAGAAGCAGAAACATCAACAGCCCCACCCGCGTCTTTGCTCTCTCACTGTCACTCTTTCTCTCTATTTTCTCGCTCGCTCTCTCCCTCTCTCTCTCTCTCTGACACAAACACACACACACACAATGGCAAACTCTCAAATTGGCAACGATGGATTTTGTTTGTTTGGCAACATACAGAAGAAAAAACAAGTTCGTGTAGAAAAAATAACAGAGCCTGCGCCCAGCAAATAAAAAAAAACCGAAAGCACAAAAACGCAGAACAGCAAGAAAGCGGTCCAAGGAGCTATGGACAACAAAAACAATTAAAGCTGGCGCAGGACACAGCTGGCACATACACTTTCATGCACGTTAATATTCACATACATCCGAAAGTATAAATAAAATGAATGCAAAAACAGGTTTAGACGCTGCACACGCGACAGCTGTTAAATTGTTTGTTGGGCCAAATGCGTATCCAGAATAAGAAAAAATACATAGCTGGTGCTTAATTTTAGCATAATTTTAATAAATTGCAAAAGACACAATTATTATACAAACAATCAAATATGACGAACATACAGACTCTTGCGAAAAAGGGCGTGTTGTGTGAAAGAAGAAGAAAAAAAAGGGGAGCAGGAAAGAAGCAGCAGCAGGCGTCGCCGTCGCAGCAGCCGCTACACTAAAAAGGGAGCTAAAAGCGGAAATCGTGGGCAAAAACATGCGCAGAAAATGCAGCGGCTGTCGACAGGGCCAACTCGATAAGTAATTCACATATTAAGCAGATGCAGATTATAATCAAATAAATGTTCAGAAAAACTAAAAACTTACCACAACATTTTTTCTGATTCCACAACAAAATGCGTTGGCGTTAGTGTCGGCTGCTGGTATCTGATAGCTACTCCCTTTTTTCTGCTGCTGCTGCTAATGCAAGCGGCAGTGACGCACACACACACACTCAGAACGAGCGGCGGCGGGCGAGAATAGCAAACCTACTTGCCGATAAAAGATTTTGCTGCAATTTGGTCCCTGGTTTAGGGGTTTCGGCAGCGTTTTGTAAAATTGTACTTAAACTTTTCCCCTATCGTTATGACAGAAAAGAAGCCGCTTTTGTGGAACTCAATTTATTCAGTTTTCGGCAGCACTTTACTAGCACAGCACTTACACAAACAAACACATATACACTCACACACATACAACACTACGAACGAAGAGCGAATATCTAAACTCCTTTTCAAGGAGTAGAGACACAATTTTTTCGGCTACTTCGTTTTGAACTTCAACTATGTTTTCCGTTTTGAATGCAGGATAAAAGGAACTTAGCACAGTCGTTTTTCAGCAATTATTACTGCTTTTGCTGGCCTAGAAGTGATTGTGATTTTCTTATATTTTTGCACGGCGCGATTAACGCGAGTTAATTTTGGCCAAATTGCGACAGCGACAACAACACACCAGCGCCATATTTGATCTGATGTACAAAATATTGCATTATGGCAGCCCTGGTTTAACAGTAACATTTTTATATTAACATAACAGTTCCAAAAATGTATAATTCCGATTTGCTGGGAAAAACCATTATTTGTAATAGATTTATTTTATATAAATATATCTTAGACGATTTATCTAAAATACTTATGTATCCCGCCAAAGGTGATGAAAATCGGAAACTTTATGTTTTACCGATAACTACACACATACAGCGAGAATTGACATTTAACAGCAGCTCACACTCGTTGCGATTAGGTCCGTAACAGTGTCTCAACATGCTCTGCCAAGTAATCTCTATCGATATATCGCTGTTAGGGTTGTATATCGATATTGTATGTTTTGTATTTTCGATAACTTAATAAATATTTTTGTTATGCGCCTTACGATATTTTACGCGCAATCGGAAAGGTAAAATGAAAACAACGCTATCATTTTGTATCCTATGACTATTTTAATTTGTATGCACCGTGCGATAATAAATTTAGAAACATTGCGGCGATATAAAATTAAATTAAAAAATATTTTAATTCGTTTCGATTGTAAAACATTGTCTAATATATCGCATTGCGGTAGCTCTCCACAAAGCTTTGCACTAGGCTGGGCATCTCCGGTGCACGACATAAATACTTGTGGCCGTAGGCATGAATCCTGTCAAAGCGATGGAACTCAACAGGGCCCCAGGAACGACAGCGTTTATCCAGCGCAATGCGATAAAGCCGATAGCCCAAATGAAATGGCACTACAACATCGTCCTCGGCGTGGACAATCATTATGGGCTGATGGAATTCGTACACATGCTTATCAGACTCAAAGCGCAGCCGGTTGCTATACATGGGCTCCGAGATCATGAAATCGAACCATGGCAGATGTCGAAATGGTCGCGAGAACGGGTGCAGCCGAATCTCGTCGCGAATGTTTGTGAACGGACTCTCGAGTATAACGCCGCGTGGTGCGCGCTCTTTCAAACTGGCTAGCTTGGCGCACATGTGCGTGGCCACACCAGTACCCAGGGAGTGGCCCCATATGTATATCGGATTCGATGTCAAATTGGCAATATACTCAAAAACCATAAGAGCATCGCGCACGACGCCATCTTCCGTGGGAGCCACAGGATCCGAATCCGCGTAGCCGCGATAGTCAAACGAAAAAACATGATAGTTGAGATGTCGCAACAATTTGTACACTTCGGAACGATGGCCGCTGCCTCGGGTGGCCGTGTTACCGTGCAGATACAGGACCACAGTGCCACCTGGCACGCGCAATAGGCGCTCATAAAAAAGCTGCTCGTTCTCCGGCACTATAACTGGAAATTCAGCGCGCAGCGATGGCGCTATATTCTCCAACTCTACGTTGTTGCCTTCGATGTTGGTTGGCGCAGCCGACTGACGCTCCTTTTGCTCCTCTTCGTCGTAGGCTGCCTCTACGTGCAGCTCACGTTTAAAGCGACGCACTGCATTCTTTGGCAGCACATGCCAGACGCCAATGCGCACACCATCGTCGTCCTCATCATGATCCTTAACGGTAATGTAAAAGTTGCGTGTGGCATAAAGTCCAATGCTGGCTGGCTTAGTCAGGTCAAGTCCCTTCGGGTAGGTGACTACAAGGCAAAAAAAACACTTAATACTCGTCTTATGTATATATATATGTATATAGTAATCGCACTTACTAAAAGTAAGAAAGAGTATGCCGCGCTGCAAGGTAATTGATGAACGAAACGCCAATGGCAGCAGCACAAAGACGACGAGGAATAACAGCAGGGCTATCACCAGGAAGGGCAGACCAACTCTGTGGAGGAATGGCATTATTTTTGGAAATTAGTCGTCTGTCCACAATGAGAACATTCAACAGGATACAACAACAAACAAACAAAAATAACTACTCACAAAAGATTTTGAATTCATGAATGTATGTGTGTAAAATATATACAATAACAAATGTTAGTTTGATTGATTCATTGTCAACACTCTGATGCGGGTCTAAAGCTGAGGATTGCCATCTTTGGGATTACGAGCTAAATATTTATGCCACGATGCAAATTTGTAGTAAATTAAAAATATAAAGCAAGAAAATAATATATATGTATTTAGCTAATTAAATTATATGTCTAAAAGCAAGCTAATTTAAGATTGCTTATTTTAAATTAAAATTATTTATTGAAATTTTTTGTAATGGTGAGTAACGGATAATTGCGATCGAGCATAAATACTTACAGCCCAGTCAGCCAACTAATGAGGATCGTTCCGGGAATGATCGTTGCATAGAAAACTAAATTTAAACAACTATGAATCTCATACATTGTTTGCAATGCGGTTGACGAACGAGATATTTCCTTTGATACGATACGATCGTTTCTTTAATTTATATACGATATTCGAGCGATCTAGCCTTTGTTAATTTTAGCAGAGCGATATTAATTCAGGGCTTCGGTTTACTGTGCAAAATACTTTTTATTTATGTGTGTTTATGTGATTCACTGAGTTTTACAAAAGTACTAAGCGTTTAGCCGAACGTTGGGAAGAGAATAAATAAAGTTACTTGATTATTAGCTTAATATACACAATACAAAATATAGATATTTAAGCATGCAAATGCTCCCAAGCAAGCAGTTTAGAGACTCCAATTTAACCCAATCACAACAAATTAAATGTATGTATGTATAACTAAACAAATGCTTTCAATATAAAACTTTGTACGTTGTTGCTGATAAGGCGGGTCTTTAAAGTTATTACGCACGATGTATCGTGTAAAAAATAATTATTCCAATGCATTGAGAGATAACAAGTATGACTCGCTGACCGATTGCCAAATTTTCAATCAGCAACAAATACAAATGTATCCAAAATGGCTTTCGAAGCCTCAAAAGAAGCGAACTTTCCGCGTTGAAAATGCCTTAACAGAACTGAATAATTAAGCGTTAATTACACAACAAACAATAAAATTCACCTCTTGAAGAAATGCCGCCTGCGCGCAAAGAGCATAACTGCAAATAGTCAAAACAACATAAAAACAAATCGATTAATTAGAAAGTTTGAATTATTTGTTAACAACAACACGGTCTGCATCGAATATTACAGAGTTAAAAAGAGTAATAAAATGAGCAAATAAATTGTAAATTTTAGTTAGTGGTAAGCAAGTTAAAATGATTTCATCGATTTGCATAGAAATATAAATAAAGACAGAACGTTTGCGTTTGGTTTTTTTTGTTTAACTAGTTGACCCCAAAACAAAATAATGCAAAGGAAAAAGGTTTACTAGCACAAGAGCACAACCTCTTTTCCCCACCCACTCGCTCTATCTCTCTCTCTCTTCTCTCTTCTTTCTCTGTCACTTGCCGGCCAGCTGATCGTGTGATTCTGTACTTTAGCTTGAATTGAATATGAATAGGTTCATGTACTTACTAGTTGCTTGAATTATAGCTAATTGGACTGATTTAAAATCACACTTACCGGCTGTGTTTAAATCAAACTATAAAGAGATTTGTCTACTAATGCAACAACATCACGGGGTGGGCTGTTGTAACTTTTTACTTTGACAGCTACCTAAAAACATACAAAAACTAAATTATGTTATTTTAGTTCTGATGTTCTTTACCCAAGATGTTTAAATAACATGCATTTTGACAATGTCGTTCAAAATATTATTTTTTTTATGTTTGTATAAGTAAATTTTATATAATTTATACAAATTATTAGTAACCACTAACAGTATACTCGCACACACAAACTCGCGCACTCACTAACTACCTTTCTATTATTTAAACCTATTTGGCTTTCATGTATTTAGTAATTATGACTTATTGGAATATTATTTATTTTTTTTTACAAGAACTGTTGCCAGTGTGTGCACACTACTTAGAAAACAGCTGACTGCATTTTCTATTGCTAGTGCGATAACAAATGTCCACAATTTTTTCCAATGTACAATTAAAAATGGTTGTAATAAATGTGTTTAACACAGTTAGGAGTTTAGGCCTCTAGGTAGACTTTTTTAATGCAAACCGAAAATGCTTAGCTCACCCTGTCTTCTACCGATTAATTGTTTAAGTCGGATACATTTATTAAAAAAATTCAGCATTTGTTCCACTTAAGTTCCGATGCTTTTCGTACAGCTTGTTGTTTCGTTGTAAAAACTTAATGCTTTACAAATAAAATTAATAACATCTGTGCTTTTTGTTTGTTCTCTAAGACCTGTAATGTATATTGTGTGAAAGAGCAATAGTAAACACATTGATTTTTACTACTATTTGTTATCAAAACAATATTTTTTGCTCGAAATTGCACTAAAAAACACCAATTTCAATGACATTATCGCCAAACTAAATCACGGCTGCTCCATAAGCCAGTAGTGCGATATATTACGTTAATGGAATGGCGTAAACAAACAATGAAAGTGTAATAACGAACTAAATGAGCGACAGCCAAAGACTCAGTTCATTTGTTCAGTTTTGTAAGTCGTTCGATCGAACATATTCCGAACAATTCAATACAACTCTAGTTAGTTTTTAGTAAAAAAAAAAAACAACGGCAGCGCCGCAACGAGAGAGTGTGAGAGAGGATGAAGAGCTTGGACGAAGTAAAGTCAGAATATCCGCTGCACTGGCAGATTTGGAATGGCAATGCTGAGGAGCTGCAACAACAGTTGCAATCGGAGCAGGTTTGTATTGGGATGTCTGTTATCCGTTGTTATACTGCACCACACGCCGTCCCCTTAAGTTGGTCGGCGACACGGGGACAGGTGGGTGTGCTTTGGCGATACTAATTGAATTAGTACCCCAATGCAATGACTCAATAATGATTGCGATAACGCCAGCCACAGCAACAACAAAAACCAGAATCAATGTTCCTAATACAGAGATCAACTTTCAGGTTGATAAGGAAAAAATCGATCCACGGGGCCGCACACCTCTAATGTTGGCCGTTCGTCTAGCGCATCTCCAATGCGTCAAGTGCCTTTTAGCAGCAAAATGCAATGCGACTTACGAGCATGCTGGCTGGTCAAGTAAGTGTATCGTCTAGCGCTTTTTCTGTCCGTCCTTCTCCGTCGCTTCTTCCTTGTACAAAAGATTTCTGTATTGTCATTAACAGTTGTGCAGGAAGCCGTTTGCACGGGCGATGAGGATATTCTGACTGCTATCATTGAGGTACGCGACTTGCAGCGTCATGTGCAACGTGTGGTGCACGTGCCGAAACTTCTACAGCACCTACTGGACGCCCCAGACTTCTACATTGAGATGAAGTGGGAGTTTACGTCGTGGGTGCCGCTCATGTCGCGCCTGTGTCCCAGTGATACCTATAAGGTTTACAAGCGGGGTGCCAATGTACGCATCGACACAACGCTTCTTGGCTTTGACAACAACACATGGCAACGTGGCAATCGCTCCTACATTTTTAAAGGCGCCAGTGAGTCTTTTTGTCAAACGATCCGATCCCAATTTATGAATTATTAAATGCTTTTGTTTTAGAGGAAACAGCCACAATGATTGAAATCGATCACGTCACCCACGAGGTGATGGTGGAACAAATGAGCAGCGATATTGGCGACATTGTGGCAATACCGCCTCCTCTGGGAACGGTGCGAGCCCGTCTTGCAGCGCCCGTTATCACCAACAATATTGAAATGGAAAAGATTAGTTTTGAACGCAACAAATCCGGTATTTGGGGCTGGCGAAGCGAGAAGTCCGAGATGATAAATGGCTTTAACTGCAAGGTGTACGGCGCCAGCAACGTTGAGTTCGTCACTAAAACCCGTATGGATCATCTCAGCGAGGAGCAGATCAAGGTAAACAATTTATAAGTTAACAGTTTAATTACATATAATAAAATCATCCATTTATTTACAGAACAAAACGGCACGCACGCCTTTGCACAGTCTCTTGGGTATTGCTGACGAAGAGTACGTGAGCACGTCAGCAGATGCGGCCGCCATCAAGGACAGTGTAAGTGGCATTCAGTGTCACCGAATATTCTAATTGCAAAGTGCTGTCTTTTTTTTTAGCCATCTTTGCCTCGTTTGGTCGATGCAGCTTCTGTGGCTCTTGACTCTGTGGCTCCTGTAGCCGGCCGCAGTGAAAACGGAGATCAAGCAGCGAGCAACGAAAGCAGCACGTGCGGCTCAGGGGCCAGCACGCCCCATTTGGTCACACCCGAAGAGTACTTTAGTCCGGATGTGAATCTGCACGGTCGGGATGTTGGCAAGCCAAAGAACTTAAGCTCAAAGGTGCAGCGCTTTAAGGCCAATCTTTGGTTAGCTGAGGAGCATCCCATCCGTCTGCAGGAGCAAGTGCTTCCAATACTGGATCTCATGTCCACCATGGCCAGCCCTCACGTGTCAAAACTAAAAGACTTTATAACAATGCAACTGCCTTCTGGATTTCCTGTCAAGGTAGAGATACCGCTCTTCCATGTCCTTAACGCCTGCATCACGTTTGGCAACGTGTTCGCAATGACCACGCCGGTAGATCACGTAACTACACTTCAGGAGCAAGATCGCATCACGTGCCTTGTGGACGATCGTTGCTTTGAAATACCCAGCCACTATGCTAACCGTGGCGGAGAATCACGTCGCCAGATGCCACTAGATGAGGATGACATGCTGCAATACGCTATCGAGCAAAGCCTGGCTGAGACAAGCGGCGCCGGAGGTGCATGTGGCCTGGACAATGACTCCGACACCGACAAGGTGGACATCTGGGAGGTTCTTCGCGGTCAACAACATGCTGTGGGCTCCGAGCTCCTGCCAGAGGATGACGAACAGCTGCAGCGGTAAGCATTATCTGTACTTATTTCTTTTACTATCCGCATCTTCTTAACACACTCGCCGTAACGTAGTGCTAGTGCTAAAACCCGCGCTCTGCTCGTTCCCAATCAACTGTATGGGCGCTATTCCCCAGCTGCCACAGACAGTCGGCAGCAACGCAGTCGCTCTGCCGACCTTAAATACATGAAAAAGATTTTTAAATAGATAACATTTCACTTCCACACTTATTGCCAGCCCCGTACTTTATCCATGCTTTGTGTGTTTGTGCGTCTCGCATCCCTTTTACATTTACAGAGTGCTGCACGAGTCGCTAATTGGGACACAAGGCAATGCAAGCGGTTCGCCGGTCTCGGAGGATGATGACGACGGTGGTTTCCGGTATATGGACTCGGATTTAGCCATGGCGATGCGTCTATCGCAGCAGGAGCAGCAAAAGTACGAGTTAGAGAGGCAGCGGGAGCAAGAGATGATAGAACAGGCGCTAAAACTTAGTCTACAGGAGCACTAGCCATCTCACACAATTAACCAAATCTAACCAGCTAATCAATCAGCAGTCACAAACAAGTCTGTCGTCAATCAAAGTGGAGCAAAGAATTCCTCTTTTTGTCAATACCAAAATTGAAATCGTCGTTTTTATGTAATTCTAGTATGTAAAAAATATGACTATGTTGTACAATGGCTCTTTTTTCTTTTTTCAAATAAGCTGGTTTCGCTCCCCCAATAATAATGCATCCTTATTTTGATTGTGATATGTAACTAATTGAAAATCCCTATTTCTGATAAAAAAAAAAAAAAAAAAGGTTTTTAAGGTCTCAAACTCAAAAACTCGCGCGAAACGTAAATGTATATCACAAATAACATACATCATATCCATGTAATAGCCTCTTGCTTAAATATTTTACGGTTAAGTTCGACACCCGAATCCAAAGGAGGTCTACAAGAGATACGTGTCAGGAGCTAAGAAAGTAAAAGGCTACCATTGTAAATCCGCGTGTCGCCATTCAAAGTTTTTTTTTTAATACATTCTTAAGTATTTGCTTATACAAACACATACTAATCTACTCTACCTAATTACTATTAAGCATTACCCATATTTTAAAACAAGTGAGAAATTTTTGTGAACATTTAAATACACTTTACAAATTGAAGAACATAAACAAATCATTCCCATTGCTGAGCTATATTAATAGTGGCAACTGGTCCTTGTTCTTATAGCGCCTCTTCAAAGAACCAGCGTGATAAGGATCTCGCAAAATGTTGCGCATTGACCTTATTTTTATATGAATAAAAATATACAACACATATGCTAAAATAAATCAATACATATTCGACTATTTAATTTTGACACTAGTATTTACAAAGTCATGTGCGTGGATTGGACAGATCTTAACATATTTAAAGTCTTACAAGTTCTTTGGATTATCTACGTACATCTTATGTATGTATGTATTTGGAACCAATGACTTATTCCTATTTTACATGGCGGCTAAAGTATGATGTCCTATTTACATATACCAATAACTATTCTTCCAAACTTTCGTGTTTTAGTAGTACGGTTAATTAAAAAGTACTTTGAAGTCAACATAAGTACGGTTGCTCGTTGTGTGATATGTGACGGCGGAGTAGAAAAAAAAAACTAAATGTACTTAAAGCATTTCTGCTTTTCGTGTGGAATTCGCGTCTTAAAAAGAATCGAGTCGGCACGATATTGAGTGTTAAGTAGCGGAGTGTAGCCAAATACCTGGCTAAAGAAATTGATACACTTATGCCGCTCCTGAAAGTGTGTGTCATCCTCGCTGAGTGATATGGGACAAGTGGGGCAGCGGAATGTCCAACGCGAGGTGACCTTGACAGGCGGCCGTCGCGTTAGATGAGAGACGAGAAAATTCATGGCAATATCCTCACAGTTCATATACTCGTCCACCTTATCGCGGATAGCCTGCGGCAGGTGATAAGTGTACAGATACATATAGTATTTGTGAATGAAGGCAGCACCTGTGAGCACCATGCTCAGCTCACAGCTATAGTTGGAATTGTAGTGCCACATGCTGTTACTGCTTAGGTCCCAAGCGTGGAAGCGACCAGGAAAACCAACGACACGGTCGCGATGCTCTCGCCAAACGCGAAAACAAAATAGGATCTCGTCATGGCGCAGATGAGCGTCGTCATCGACAGAGAGAACGGCTTCAGTTTCGATAACATCAAAAGGTAGAAAGCGGTTGTTAAGAGAATTGCGTGGCGCTCTCACAACTGCGACGGGGACACCAATGTCTGGCCAGCGTAGATCATCCAAAGGTGGCTTGGGCGAGTTCCACACAACGACTACTTTGTGGAGATAGGGCAGTCCGTAAAGGCGACCCAACGAGTCCATGAGCACCTGCTCACGCTCGTACGTTAGAATGACAATGGTGAACTGTTCACGCGGATAATTGCCACCAAGCGCCTCACTAAATTCCTTGCCAGCACCGCCAATTCCTTTACCAATAGGCCGAAAACCCGTGTGTGAGCCCATAAACTTTGCTTCGGATGGCAGAGCCGGATCAATGGGTAGTTGGGGGTACAAGAAGAATGGATCTACCCAGTCATTCCACGCCTCTCTTGAATGAATTCGAAGAACTGTGTAGTTTCGACGAAACGATGGACTGGGATATGGCGGCTCAATAGGGCCCAGTGATTCCTCCGGCTCTGTGTCCATGCCCACAGGTGGCTCCGATTTCAGCGGTATAAAGGTGCTATTGAAAACACTCTGGGCAACAACTGATGGCACTGGACGTGGTGGTATGCCCAGTCGATCGCGTATGCTGGCTATGACAGTGTCCACTGTGGCCTGCACTGAGCTCAGATAGCGTTCCCATATCAGACGACCCTGGCGACGTAAGAGCAGCAAATCAGCGTCTTGCACAGCGCGTAACAGGAAATGCAACTCCGTTATACGCGCCTTGGGTAGTAGAAGAGCAACACGCCGCCAGTCAATGGTCTCTGCATATGGCAAACGTAGCTCATCAGCACCCAAGATAACAGGCACGGCGCCCGAGCGTAAGGCTTCATAAAGGCGCGCCAGCATTAGCGTAGAGCTGACACGCTGACCTAAGGGCGGCAAAATAAGGACATATGTTGAGTCTTTGAGAAGCTGTTTGCGTGAGGAGTCCGAGCCGCAAAGGGTCCAGTCGCCTAGATCATCGGCTTCCTGTTGCTCCGTTGCAGGCACACATTGAAATTGTAATAGAAATTTATCCTGTGTTGCACTACGAGACATGTCCTTCAGGTGATCCAAAATAAAGTCGTCTAATGGCTGGGCAGCTGCCGATACGGGTGGTGTAGGGCGAAGCTCGCCCTGAAATGTTAATAAGTACTTGCGACGAGCTGGCACCATACTGGCGCATTCCTGCCATACATCGCCACCGGGAGGGCCAAGAATTGGCGGCACAATCAGATCATAGCCGGGTCGAAACTGAGCGCGTTCAAACGAACTCTGCACAATAATGGCGCGCATGGTGTTCTGCTGAAGCAGCGGATTAGTACGCACTGAATTGAGGTCGCGACGTGCCAAATTTAGCAAGACATGATTGCGTCCATCACCACCCCAATATGGCAGTCGGTACAGCTTTTGCATATCGATGTGGCTGGAGCCGCCCGCATCATTGGAAGCCGTCGAGCGCTGAAGTTGTGCTGCCTCCTGTGCAGCATAGCGATTGTTGCGCAGCAAATCTTGCTCCAGAAGTGCCTCACCCACTAGCACAAGGTAAACGCAGGCCTGCTTAGGGTCACGCACGATGTGCGCATTATAGCCCAAAGTTTGTTTCAGCGTTGTCTTCAGAAAGCCGTCGATGTCGTAACCCATACGCTGCACATTGTAGACGTCCGGATCATAGAGGTACACCGGGAAGCCGGATGTAAGACTGCAACGGGAGTGATCAAAGCAATTGTGAATCTCGCAGGCAGCTGCCACGCCGCTGCTAACCGTGTGCATTTTGCGCGGCAGAGAGCTTGGTAGCAGCGTGCGTGGCAAGGCCAATTCGGGAGTATTACGCTGGACAGCTTCTTGTTGCGCTACCTGCGCCTGTTCCACTGATATTTTTAAGCGTTCGAGTTCAGTCTGCTCGCGCAGCAGCTCCTGCTTTAGTTCCTCGATCTTTAGATTGTACTGACTTATGTCATACTGAAGCTTCTGGCGACGGGATTCCAATTCGCGCAACTCCACAGATACTGTGCTCTAAAAGTGATCACACTTACATGTATTTTAAAACAGATATTTATGAATATATGTATGTACTTACTTTAATTCGGAGCATTTCTTCAATGCGCATCTTAAGATCGCTAGCGCGCATAGCACTAAAATCCTCATAGGCGTCTAAAAGAGGTCGGGTGCGGTGCACATCGGTCTGCGGTGTATCCTGCTCGGCCTCCCCCACAAAAGAAAGAAGTTTTTTTTGTATGAACATGGTTGCATCAGCAATTGTTCATCAATATTGACTTACATTTAGCAACTTGCGATGTGCTAACAATGGTAGCAATACCAATAGCAGCAGGATTAAGATTGTAAACTTGTAAAGGCGACACTGTCGCATCCAGAATCTATATTTCTGGGAATGAACGGACGTTCCCACTGGAATGGTCTTTAACTTATTTGTATCTTTATCGCTTGGGTCCTGTGATAAACTAAGATATGCTGCGTTTCCACTGGAATTGTCGAGGTCAAAGGCTAAGGACATATTGAAAATCGTTCAGCCTGCGCGAAATTTTATCTAACAAGCGTAGATTTCAATAATTTGCATTTGTTCAAACATTGATGCCAACATTAAGGGTATTCACTAGTTTCCGCACTATTTGTACGTCTTGACACCGCTGGGTATGTATACAAATATTGCGTCAGCTGTTTCTCGTCGCACATTAGACGGTGTTTTCCAGGACCTTGAATTACTAAAATTTTGTATATAATAACCCACTGATTGACAGAGACTATTATTAAACCAACAAATCTAAACAATTTTGTTTTAAGAAGTTTTCCTTTTGACACAATAAATTCTGATTTACACTCCGCTTTGTCTACCAGTGCTAACACGGGCCGCAGATTTTCTGTACCTAACCGATATATCGTAAATATGTATCGAATCTACATTTTTTTAGTAAATATATTGATTGCATCGCCATCAACTATGTATCGATATCCACAATGCTTCGATATTTTCTGTAAATTCTTTATGCAAATAAAAATAAATATATTGATATACTTAGTGTTTCATTTTTGTACACTTATTGTAAATCAAATAAAATGGAAGTAGAATTCGATGATTCTGGCTGGCAGGGCCGTGCAAAACAACAGTCAAATACTGAGGTAGGCAGCTTTTTTCGTTAATGTTACCATTAAAATCATAGACAACAACAATTAAATTGGGTTCACTTTCTAAACACAGGAACTGCACGAAGACAACCCGCAAAAGACGATTCAAGAATGCTTGGAAAAATTTTTGACTCCCGATTACATAATGGAACCAGGCATCTTTACACAGCTGAAGCGCTACTTTCAATCTGGTGGATCACCAGAAGAAGTTATTTCCATGTTGTCGGAGAACTACAAAGCGGTAGCTCAGATGGCAAATCTGCTTGCCGAATGGCTTATTTTAGCTGGAGTAAAAGTGACCGAGGTTCAGGCTATGGTTGAGAATCATTTAAAAGAAATGATTCTTAAATCGTTTGATCCGAAAAAAGCGGATACGATATTCACCGAGGAGGGCGAGACACCAGACTGGCTTACAGAAATGATAGATCATTATACATGGCGATCGTTAATATATCGATTAGCTGAAGAGTATCCGGATTGTCTAATGCTTAACTTTACAATCAAACTGATATCAGATGCTGGATTCCAAAGTGAAATCACATCAATCTCAACAGCCGCCCAGCAGATCGAAGTGTTTTCACGCGTTCTCAAAACATCAATTGTTAAATTTTTAAATAATCCCGATGACGTTCATAGCACTATTCAGGAGTGTGCCCGCATGGTTTGCCACGGTCAGCACACCTATGTCTACTCGCAAGTGCTAATCCAAGTGCTGAGTCAGGAACAAAAAGGCGGCTTTAACATGAAGCGTTTATCCCAAGAAATCATTAAATACGCTCTGCAAAAGTATATTAAATTCAACTGTCCATAATTCATTTACACTTACTGTATTTTTAATCATTATTTTATTTTTAGCAATCAAAATGTTACACCTATCACAATGGCACTTAATGGATCCGCAGTATATCCGCAGGCATGTCAGGCCTTAACTTCCATGTTAACCCGCAATACCTTAAATCCAGCTGATATAACCGTTCTGTTTCGCAACTATTCTGGTTCCGATCCGCCACCAATAGATTTAATACGCAATCCTCAGTTTTTGGAACTACTGGTTGATGCTCTTTTTCGATCTGGTGTCAAAATCAATCCGGAACATAAGCCCAAATATGTTTTTCTGTTGGCCTATGCCTCGTCTGTTATTGATCAACCTGCAAAAAAACGGCCTCTGACCGAAAGAATGTTAAACAAAGATGAATTGAAAAGCACTATTCAGGCAATTGAAAAAGCCCATGCCATCTGCAATGTGGACCAGGGTTCAACAGAACTAATTGCCGAGCTGCAGACGCTCTATAACTGCATTAAGTAAGCATTTTATACCATTTGCACAAAAAGGATATTATAATCGATACAATTATTTTTATTTTAAGGTTTCCAGTTGTGGGCGTTGGTGTTATCCGTTGGGTTGAAAATGTTGTTATGGAACCATCTTACTTTAAGCTATCTACCGACAGCTGTCCAACACATTTAGCAGTACTTGATGAAGTTGCTGGAGTACATCCTACATTGCAGCAGCAAATACTCTTTCTTCTCATACGCTTATTTGAGTCAAAGCAGGATGAATTGGAGATACTTGTGCAACTTGAGATGAAAAAGATGATTCTGGATCGCATGGTAAATTTGTTGACGCGCGGCTGTGTCGTTCCAGTGCTTCGATATATTAAACTGTGCTGTGCAATTGAAGATACGGATGTGTCCCTGATTCGCTACTTCGTTACTGAAGTGCTTGAAACGATCACTCATCCCTACTCAGCAGAGTTTGTGCAGCTCTTTCTGCCAATGGTTGAAAACGAGGAAATCACAGGCACAATGCGCGGTGAAGGTGACAACGATCCGGTTTCGGAATTCATTGGTATGTTTCCTAACATATAGAAGCGCAATTTCAAATATTTTACTAAAAAAGAGTTATATCTTTGTTTCAGTTCACTGCAAGGCAAATTATACCACTATATGACAAACAAATATTTAACTATCTAAAGACAAAATGTTAACCTTAAGTCAAAATACATCAGTAAAGAGCCACTTTCAAAGATTAAATTGTGCACAGATTCTCTTGACTATTTATACTCGTTTAATATACTTAAGATACAGTAGTTGACCAAACGTCCATTTTAGCAGTCAACAACAAGAGTTCATTCTACCGAGATTGCCAGACCTTATAAACGCATGTTGCCAGACAACCCTCCACCTGATTTTTGTTTACATTCACTTAACATCCCTGTCTTAACATAAAAAAGAAAACAAACTACAACTTGAAAAGAAAATTTGTACCGCTTTGACATGTATGTGAAAGTAGGTAAATTTTATAAATCTAAATTTGTTGGATAACAACGACAAAAAAACAATTGTGTAGCATGAAAGGCAAGCCTGCCAAATGCTATGATAAACACTGGAGGACCCCTTACACCACCGCAGAGCCCAAAATCACATGTATGTATATAAACGTACGTAAGTACATATGTTTATGCATAAAGCTTATTGACAAGAGTCCCACCCATAACTGCAAGCCAGGCCCAAGCTTATAAATTAGTCGGTCTGTGAACGTTCGCCTAGCTTGTCGCAATCGTTATTAGTTTGCGTGCGTGAGTGTGTGCGTTTGAGCGTTTGGGTTTTGTCTGTGGATCGCGTGAAATTTACTACGACAAAGTGTTAAATTAATAAGAAGTTAAATGTTATAAACGGACTGAGATAATATTAACACACAAAAATGATTTTGTATGCCAATTTGAAGGTAGACGGATAAAGCGCCTTAATTTTAATTGAAAACTAAGTCAAAAACCAACTTTTTAAAAGCATCATTACAATTAAAGTCACAATGGGTAAATCTTCATCGTAGTTTTAAAATATATATAGTTATATTCATATATTATTAACTTGTTTGAAACACAAATTCACGTTTGTGTTCCTGTCATTATTATTTATTTTTTTTTTAAAAACTAAACATTAAACTTTCATTTATTAATGAACTTTTATTCAAACTTATACATTACATACACATATGTAAGCAGATGTCACAATTGATGACTTGGTTAAAACGCCATTAGGTTTACTTTATGGATCGCTTATCAGTCCCGAAATCTAGATAAGTTATAGGATGCCACAATTCATAAAAAACTTGAAAACAAGTTAGAAAGAAAGCTTTTCTAAGTTCGTGAACAAACAATGAACTTATATTTAAATAAATGCTACTACACAAGTTGTTATACATACAAGTATGCACATAGCCTAATAAGGGCAGATAAACAAAATAAATTCCTGGAGTCATCAAGAACTTTTTAGATTGTCGGCTTAATCAAAATTAATTAACAAACTGAACCCAAGAGCCCTTACTAATTGACTCTTAACTCTGATGGCTCCTGCCAGTTCCTTTGCCTGGCTGCCCTAAGCAGCTCAGACGTGTTTATGTTGTGATTGTTGTATTCGTCGATTTCGTTGTCGTTGACCCCACTTTTGGATTTGGGACGTTCAGCTTATCATGTGGGGGCCTTATTAGGGGCACATTTAATGCATTCAGAACTGCCGGCTATCCGCTGTGGCTCCGACTGTGTCGTGCGTGAGCTTCCGTCTATGCGCTTAAACCCAGCTAGCACTGGAAAAGAATGAACCTAGGGCGTATCTGCGGGTGCGACCTTTAAGCGGTTGCGGCACTTAACCCACAATTACCTTGTTTTTAATGACATCCGCCGTGCATTTCACCAGATGTGACTTCGCTGTTCCACTGACTTTTATAGAAGCCACAAGAAACTGGCTACGAGTACGACTACGAGTAATTTTATAATAGGCTAACCCATCAAGTTGGCTGTCCATTGATGGCTTTGCAAGTGCAGGCGCTCGCACAACTTATTTAAATTCAGTTCGCATTGACCAATCACACGTCGCAGTTCAGTAGAACAATGCATCTGAAGATACGCCTAACGTGTCGAAAATTTGAAATCTGGGGTAAGTTGCGGTGCTTTAATTGACTTACAGCCCTAAAAACCATATGCAAATGCTTTATCTGCGCTTCGTATTTAATAACATTCATATGCAAATGCATTTTAATGTGCTTTGCATTTAAAGCAATTGCTCCATTTGCCACTCTGTGGTCTTTTAAATGTAGCTGCTTTTGCCGCAACTGCTCCAGTAAGCGGTCTGCAGTTGCAGATACAATTTTACTCATTCAGAGGAATGGGTAAGTAAAAACCACTTTTTAAAACAAATATTAAACAATGCCAGTTGTTAAAATAATTAAAAAAAAAAAAAAAAAAACACAGTTGAAATTTGTTAGTAGATATCAATTGCAAGCGTGTGTTTGATTTCTTAACTGTATATCGCTGTTATAAAAATAAAACCTGGCAGCTCAGCTCAAATTTCAGTTATTTCAGTGAAAAGTAGAGAACACTTAAAGCAATTTAAAAAAATAACACTTAAGTTCTGTTTGTGGATATTCATTGCAGTCGTCTGTTTGATTTCTATAAACTCGTTTTAAATTGCAACGGTTCCTCTTTCCCTAAATTTTTGTGCTTTTGCGTTTGTCAGCTGATCAGCATGTTGGAAGATAAATAAAAAAAGAAGTGCGGGACTAATAACTTACAAATGACGGCCTCAGTGTGCTTTTGGCGGCCAATCGAGAGAGCAGCTACAATAAGCTCTCATATCATATCAATACAACCTATGTATAATGGGCTTAAGGAGATTTTTTAAATGTTAGTTTTGTTATTGAATGTTTTTAATTAAGTGGGCAGCTTTTCCCATTGCTAAATATCAAAACAAAATGCAAATATTCAAAATTATCCAGTTTTTGCCAATTTTGATAGCTTATTCATAACCGCAGTGAATTATTTTGTTCGTGTGTAAGTGAGAAAAAGAATTAGAGAGCTTTTGCGCTTAAATGTGTGTGTAGATGCAGGTGAGCGCGAGTACGCTTTAAAACAGCTGTTAATTACAGCTCCACCTGTTGAGAAGTTTAAAGCTTGCCAGGGCATAGCTTTGATTTACTTTTTGTTAAATTGTTTGTTTATTTATATAGCTTTTGTAAATGCACGCCAATTTCAAAGCGCGCTTCAACATTATGCTATTACTGTAACGAATAAAAAATGGTGCAAATCGTTTTAATCACATTGTTGTAAGACTAAACAATTAACATTAGATTCCATTTCGTTTCCGTTACGTTTCGCACACTGATTTTCAACATAACAAATGCAAATGTGAGTATACTTTAGACAGTAAGAAAGAAAAAACAGACAACAGTAACTCTTTTTGTTTCTTGAAATAAAGCATACAATGTGACAGTTTGCTGACATTGGCTCTGGCCGATGGCAATGAATACTGCTTTGAGAGACATATTATATATCTTATTTTCGCTCTTTATTCTACTTATAGCTCTTTCACTTACTTCGCTGGTCTTTGGCTTTTATATTCTGAATTTTACACTAGCACTCATCATACTTAACAAGGACGTCGAAACGACGCGTGGCATGCTATACCCGCGTGAGTCAGAAACACGAGAGGTGCGTTCCCTGGACGGCATCTGGAATTTTGTGCGCTCAGATGTGACGAACCCAACGCAGGGTATACGTGATGGTTGGTTTAAAGATGACTTAAGCAAAAGCATGCCAACCATACCAATGCCAGTGCCTGCATCGTACAACGATATAACAACAGAGCAGGCTTTGCGAGATCATGTTGGCACAGTTTGGTACGATCGCAAGTTCTTTGTGCCTCGATCCTGGGCGCAGGAGCAGCGTGTTTGGCTTCGCTTCGGCAGTGTACATTATGAGGCCTTTGTGGTGAGTAATTGAAAACATTAGATCAGCTTAATACATTTTATTGCATTTGTTGCGTTTGTCTGCAGTGGATCAACGGTCAATCAGCCGTCAAGCACGAGATGGGACATTTGCCCTTCGAGACAGAGGTAACACATTTGCTCAAGTATGGAGGAGAAAATCGCATCACTGTTATGTGCGACAATGCATTGATACAGACAACAGTGCCACAGGGAAAAATATCGGAAGTAGCCAACGATGTCGGCGTTACTATAGTTCAGAGCTATACATTTGACTTCTTCAATTATGCGGGAATTCACCGTTCCGTGCATTTGTACACTACACCGAAAACGTTCATTGAGGAGGTCGACATTAAAACAAATCTCACCAACAACAACAGCGGTAAGTTTGAGATGGGCCAATCCAAATGTATTTACAGCATATTTCTTTTGCAGTGGGCTACGTCGATTACAGTATAGTCGTGAATGGCTCTGCGGCAAACGAGGCGGACAACACTTTAAGTGCACGACTGCAGCTGTTCAACCGGGAGGGAAATTTAGTCTCCAATGCCACCTCAGATAGCAGACTCCTGGGCTCACTGAAACTCGAAAATGTAAAACCTTGGTGGCCGTATCTAATGCATCCTGATCCTGGATATCTGTACGAGCTAGAAATTAAACTGTATGCAGCCAATGAACAGTTACTGGACGTCTATCGTTTTAATATTGGTATTCGAACGCTAAGCTGGAGTAACACGACATTCCTCATTAATGGCAAACCGATATACTTTCGTGGCTTCGGACGCCACGAGGACGCCGACATTCGCGGAAAAGGCCTGGACAATGCTCTGATAACACGTGACTTCAATCTACTTAAGTGGATCGGAGCTAATGCTTACCGCACATCTCACTATCCCTACTCGGAAGAGTCGATGCAGTTTGCCGATCGATACGGTATTATGATCATCGACGAATGCCCCAGTGTGGATACAGAGTAAGGTTTTTTCTTTTGTTATGCTAGAGAAATTAAAAATATATCCAACGCTGTTACCAATTGCAGGAACTTCAATCAGGCATTGTTGGGAAAACACAAATCGTCTTTGGAGCAGCTCGTGCATCGCGATCGTAATCATCCCAGCGTGGTGATGTGGTCCATTGCCAATGAGCCGCGCACGGGGCAGTTAAATGCCGACACATACTTTCAGTGAGTTATTTGATTTCTATATTATTTTTAACACATATGTACATATATTACGCACAATACGTTTTCACAGATTTGTAGCTAACTACACACGCTCTTTGGACAGAACAAGGCCAATAACAGCGGCCATCGCAGTGCCCTCAACTGATGACAAGGCGGTAAGTAGTCTAGCAAAGTATGATTAACGTGCTTTACCATTGTTCTTAAAACAGGGACGTTACTTGGACATAATCAGCTTTAATCGATATAACGCATGGTACAGCAACACAGGTCGCTTGGATATGGTCACGAATCGTGTCATTGATGAAGCTACCGCCTGGAACAAGAAGTACAACAAACCCGTTATTATGGCTGAGTATGGCGCTGATACGCTAGAGGGTTTGCACCTGGTAGGACTTACAACAGCACTATATGCAAATGTAATTTTAATCTGTTTTGTTTTAGCAACCGGCTTATGTGTGGTCTGAGGAGTTTCAAACGGAAGTATTCTCTCGGCACTTTAAGGCTTTTGATGCTTTACGGCACAAAAAGTGGTTTATTGGCGAGTTTGTGTGGAACTTCGCCGACTTCAAAACGGCACAGTGTGCGTAAAATTGTTTTGTACTAACTTTAATACCAACTCTAAAGACAATTTTAACATTTGTATATTGTCCTCTTATTTTTTGCAGCCTACACTCGTGTTGGTGGAAATAAAAAGGGCGTATTTACTCGTACCCGCCAGCCCAAGGCGGCAGCACACCTCCTACGCCAGCGGTATTTTGCTCTAGGTCGCGAATTAGATCAGTGCCGCCTACCAGGTGATCTGTTTACCTACATTGCTGACGTAGTTGGCAGTAAGCACGATCCCAATGACTTATAAGCGGCTGCTTTGATATTTTTGACTGCGGAACACTCGTACTGACAACAAAAAAAGGGGTACAATCTTATTTACATAAGTACATACGAAAAGTATTGTAAATATTTATACTGTTTTTATAACAACTGACCAAATGCATTTCAGTGTCATCGCCTTTTTTAACAAAATGTTTTTTACCTTTTAATGTTATGCTAACATAAATACAACCAAACTTTAAGCTACAAACTTAAATGAGCAACATTATTTTCCTTACATGTTTCGTTTTATTTTGGCTTGTAACGAGTGAACAAGCACAGCTAACAAGATTTAAAAAAAAAAACCTTTTAATTTCGGATTTTAGGTACTAATTGTGATTTAAAATAAATAAATCTTGGCTGGTATAGCGATATTTATTCGATAGCATTTATCGATTGTATCGCACTTAGTATCGATATAGTAGAAGACATAATTAATATTAAAATATCGACATAGTGAATGAAGGTTGGTGCTTATGAAAGTATGGCAATAAATAAAAACGATGAAAACCAATGGGTGTCGTTCGGTACGTTCAATTATACTCTCAAGCAATGTGGTCATCCGTCATTGTTAAAGAATAACTGTCATCGCCACATTGGTCGAAGGTTGTTATCGCTGTTCGTGCGGTTATGGATACGTGTGTGTGCCGTAAATGGTACGAAAAGTAACACAAAGGACTGCTTCGATAGTATTAATTAGGTCATATTTGTATGCAAACACGATGATATAGCAACTAAAACCTTTGTAAAACAGAATACTGCAATCACAATGCGTACGTCAATATGCCTGTGGATGCTAAGCGTTGTCCTCTTCGATGGATGCGCGTCTTGCTCAAAGGAGAATGATGGGCTTAAATATCTGCAGCAACTTGAGGATCAGATTGATCATGAAGATCAGGAATTATCTGAAGAACTCACATATAACTACTCAAAAGTTAAGCCACCTTCTACAGTTGGTCTTCTGTATCCGCGAGAGTCTGAGACTCGAGAAGTGCGCTCTTTAGACGGTGTATGGTGGCTGGTACGAAGTAATGCTAGCGATCCGCTGCAGGGTGTACGCGAGAAGTGGTACATGCAGGACCTTAGAGCAACGAAACGTGAAATAATTTTAATGCCAGTGCCTGCTTCCTATAATGATGTGACCGTTGATCGGGAATTGCGCGACCATGTTGGAACAGTTTGGTATGAACGACTCTTTTTTATACCTACACGATGGCGTACGGATCGACTACGCACTTGGTTACGCTTTGGTAGCGTCCATTACCATGCTATTGTATGGGTCAATGGCCATCCTGCTTTGTGTCATAGCATTGGTCATCTGCCATTTGAAGCGGAGATTGATCGCTTTGTGAACTACGGCAGCGAGAACCGCATCACCATAATGGTAGATAATCGTCTTAATAATCGCACCGTCCCCCAAGGCAAAGTGCTTAAGCAAGTCAATGACGATGGAATCGCCTATTTGCAGACATACACATTTGACTTTTTTAACTACGCTGGCATTCATCGCTCTGTACACCTTTACACAACCCCACAAACTTATATTAGCGACGTTGAATTGAACACACAGATCATCAGCAATCAAATTGGTCGCATTGATTATCGTTTGTGGTTTGGTAGCGAAGGAGCCTTGCATGAAAAGACCAAATATGTTCTGGTGCAATTGCGTGACAAATCCGGAAGTGTGGTAGCTCATCAAATAAATCGGAATCTTCGCAATGGTACTCTGCTAATAGCAAATGCTAAGCCTTGGTGGCCGTATCTAATGGACCCGGTGCCTGGCTATATGTACAACATTGAGTTTCAGTTAATATCAGCAGATGGGAGCATATCACAAGCAAAGAGTGAGCTGATAGATGCTTATCGTTTGCCCATTGGCATACGCAGTCTCAGCTGGGACAATGATGGTTTGTACCTTAACGGCAAGCCCCTCTACCTGCGTGGATTCGGCAAGCACGAGGACTCCGATGTAAGTTCTATACAACATACATAAGCAGTTAACTGAATCAAATTACAACATTTTAATGTTTATATTTAGATTCGCGGTAAGGGCCTGGACAATGCGGTGCTCATGCGAGATTTTAATCTACTAAAGTGGGTCGGAGCCAATGCCTACCGCACGTCACATTACCCTTACTCGGAAGAATCCATGCAATTTGCTGACGAGCACGGTATTATGATCATCGATGAGTGCCCTAGTGTTAATACGGATTTGTTTGAACCGGAACTGTTGCTTAACCATATGTCCGCCCTGGAGCAGCTCATACATCGCGATCGCAATCACGCCTCTGTGATTGCTTGGTCGATAGCCAACGAGCCGCGGACAAAAAAGAAATATGCGGATACCTATTTCGGGTAAACTATCAAGTACACAATTTGTTAAGATGAGAAATTTAGTGATCTATTATGACAGAGCTCTGACCAACTATACACGAGGCATTGCAAAGGGACGTCCGCTAACGGCTGCTACCAATGTAGATACACCTTCTGAGTGCATGATGTCACAGTATTTGGATATAGTCGGCTTTAATCGTTATAACTCCTGGTACCATAATGCAGGACGCACTGACATGATTGTGAATCCGATGTACAACGAAGCTAGAAGCTGGCGAGATCACTTTCAGAAACCGATCATTGTGTTCGAGTATGGTGGTGATACTCTCGAAGGATATCACACAGTTAGGTCATTGTATAACTTAAGCAAATATCGTTTTATCAACCGAATCTTTTATTATGTAGTTGCCCGCTTTTATCTGGTCAGAGGAATATCAGACAACACTATTTTCAAAACACTTTCAAGCATTTGATAAATTGCGTAAGCTCAAATGGTTTATTGGTGAATTTGTATGGAACTTTGCCGACTTCAAAACAGAGCAGAGTAAGTAGCCACGAGTGTCTATGTGAAGTATCAAAATCTTATCTAAAACATTATGTGCAGCCTTTACGCGCGTGGGTGGTAATAAAAAGGGAATCTTTACACGGAATCGGCAACCCAAAGATGTGGCACACCTTTTACGACAACGATACCATGCGCTCGCATTGAAACTGGACAATGCCAGCTTGCCGATTGATCTCTTCAACTACATTATCGATTGGAACTAATGTACAATACCTTTTACATTTACAAGCAAATAATGCATGCAGAATTACTGAATTATTGAAAGGCTAAGGTTAAGCACATATATGTTTTTCTTAATTATGTTTGTATTCACATATTTTTTATTGTATTCAAAGTACTTTGATGGAAGTAAGGCTTGCAAAAACTTTACGCAAATACTTCCTCCAGCAAAAACAAATTAAGCAAATACTGATAAAAGTTCTGGGCAAGCCCAGTACGAATTTAATGAATTTCAATAGGAGGTCGCTGCTAAAAATACTGCTTTGGGTTTGAGGGGAAAAGAACAAGAACCAGGAACGGAAGTCACAACTAGTAGGAGCTAATAACACTTCGTCTGACTCCAACGTTACGATCTATATGAAAGATTATATTGGACAAAACCAGAGGCAGTACCAAGCCAAGCTCAACAAGCTTGAACATAAATTGTAAATTTTTCGTGAGGTCTATGCCCTATGCGGGCTATTGCCGTGCAGTCCGATCAGCTAGACATAAAGCTTGGCAAAATGAATTGATCGATTTTTGGCACAAGCAATGCGTGCACAACTACAGGGAATCTATTCCTTAAGCTGCCACCGTACGAGCCGCTATTACGAGTTGCTCGAGCTCTGACCAAGACAATGTCCACAGCATTTTGACGAATGTACAAAACACATTTACTAGCCTAAAAAGCTTTTACACTAGCAATTTAAAAAACCTGCTATCGGACTGTGAGAAACGAAATCCTGTTTCCCAACTAAATACACAATATGCATTACGACTGCGGTAGGTACTTACTACAATAAATTTAGCCAATATACAATTATAAATATTTCTTACTTAATAGATTGCCACTACAAAGCCATACACTGTCAACACTTTAAAGAACTTTGTATATGCAACAAGCGGAATGCGCTGCCGGTTCTCGCATAACACAGGCCTGGAATGCTCCTTTTCTACAGTTTGTACATAGTATGTACCAGTTTGACATTGAAAGCATCATTGCGTCTCATTGACGATTGTATTGCTAATAAGCTGGCCTGCGCTTCCGTTTCTTGCACTAATAGTTGTAACAATCATATGGTTATTAGCTTTAACGAGAACGATTTCCTTAATGCCATAAGGAATCCGTGGTTTGGACTTGACAGTAAGCTTGGTTCTTTAGAAATGACGTTTAAATACTAAGAAATTCTTTATTATCCCAATCTAAAAAACAAATCTCTACATGAAAAATACTTTTCATTGTTACTTCACTAAATAATTATAATATTACTTTATTAAATATTAATCATTGATGAATTTGGGCATATGCCAGAATAAACAGAAATACAAAGTAAAACTCAAGTTTCTGTGCACTCCAAACATATACAAAATCTTGTTACAATGCAAATTAACTTTAACTTGATTATAAACAGTACCAATTTAATAAAATTTCATAATAGGCGCACAGATCGCACAGACGGATCAACAGTTTTAGGTCGTTTCATATATTGGTTGGTACCTCTTTCATATGTCAAACTGTCTAACTCAATTCTATTAAAGCGGATAATTAATGGTATATAGGTGCTATTGACTATGTAGCGTCTTGTCTGCTATCGGGTTAACAGCACAAAGCGACATTTTCTGCTCTCTTGCCTTTTATCTATGAGTGCGAGGGAGGTCGATTTCTGTTTTGCTGAGCGACTGGGCCAGCTGGTACCGAAATTTGAGCTAGGTGTCGAATTTGAGACCACCTTGTTAAATAAATCTTGAGTGCGACGAGTATACATACAAGACTTTTGAATACATAT
This sequence comes from Scaptomyza hsui, assembly GCA_018152825.1. Taxonomy (NCBI): domain Eukaryota; kingdom Metazoa; phylum Arthropoda; class Insecta; order Diptera; family Drosophilidae; genus Scaptomyza; species Scaptomyza hsui. The sequence goes on from JAECXO010000002.1 coordinate 17,142,602, forward strand.
TCAAGCGATTTCTGCAGTAGGGGTTCCATCCCAAAAAAATGTTAATTTTGAATAAGTGTAGAATGTTATTTTGCGAGAATGTTTAAATAACAAGCAGAGATCGGACCAGGCTTGCATAAAGAATTGTAGAGCAAGATTTCCAAAAGATCCTCGAATTTGAGAAACTAAAGTTTAGATGTGAGCGTGAGAATATTTTACGCTCTATAACATATGCTGACCAGGTGAGCAGCAGTTTGCAGTCGGTCGTTGTGTGCCTATGCAATGTTTACATGTTTACATTTTATAGTACAAGGGACAAGTACAACAACAAAGATTTTCTAGGCAAGATATGCGTAGCATTCTTTTGTATTAGCTAAGGATATTTACAATACGTTCACAGTCTTGAACGTACAGAAGTTTTCACTGATTGAGCTGCTGTTCGAAATTAGGAAGCAAACAAAAAGAAAATTAGTCAGGGCTGTAATAAAACGCAATCAACCTGAACAAAGGATCAGGTAGTCAGCATCCTAATGAATGCCACATAGGGGCAAAGATGGTGCATTGGCTACCTGCTTGTTAACATTTTTAGATGCGATGCTGTCTTTTTAATTATATAGCAACAACATACCACATTTTTCTATTTATACCATGCTGATTTTCTGAATGCCTATTCGAGTGCAACAGGTTAAGTCTTTGAGATTTTAAGTCAGGGCTACAGATGTATCACATAACTGTGATTTCTGTGCGCCGGCTTCAACTTGAGGATCTGGCTCCACATTTATGAAGTGCAGTGCATGTTGAAATTGTGGGGCGCCGTAGTTTTCAGATGTCAGCTAGATTTAGTTTGTGTCTCGTCATTTTTTATATTTCAATGCTCTTCGTTTGCTTATAAAGTAACTTGTAATTATTGCCTGTTTTTTAGTTTTTAGTTCTTATAAAACAGCATTTTGGCCGCAGACACTTAGTGGACCTACGTAGCCGTGATCGTCTAGTGGTTAGGACCCCACGTTGTGGCCGTGGTAACCCAGGTTCGAATCCTGGTCACGGCAATGCTGCAAATAACGCATTGTCACGGAGTTGGTTTTTTTTTACCTTGTATAATAATTTTTAAATTGTGAATTTTGCTCGTTCAAATTTTTGTCTTTACCCTTAAAGTTGAATTTTACTATGGCACTAAAAAATTGGTTTTATCACGTCGTCCATTTTTGCCGAATTAATCAAGCTAAATTTAGGCCAAATAAATTTCTTTTAAAACCAAATTTATAAATGGGTGGAGGGGGGGGCGGGTTGGCAATTTACTACGGGGGTTAAAAAATTGTAAAAAAAAATGTGTCACGTAATTTGGGTACGTTCCCTTATATGCTCGTTGGCTTAGCGGCATATGTATGTTATTTGAAACAATGTTAAAATGCAAGCGCCACCTATATTTCAGCTACAATCATTAAGAGGTAGAATTAGTTGTGTGTACGTGCATTGCTTGTAAAAACCGAATTTGGGACACAAGCTGACTATAACCGGTGTAGCCGTGATCGTCTAGTGGTTAGGACCCCACGTTGTGGCCGTGGTAACCCAGGTTCGAATCCTGGTCACGGCAATGCTGCAATTATGCATTGTCACGGAGTCGGTAGTTTTTTAGGTTTTTTTTTTAGATTTTAGGATTGCTGTAAGTTATCAGTTAATAATAATTTAACTAAAAAATATCTTCTAACCCCCAGGCGAAAATAATTTTCTTTTTACGATTTTTTTTTTGCTTAAAACAAATTGTACACATACAAAATAGATGGGCAATTATTTTAAATGGCGGGGTAAAAGTGTTTATTGGATCACTTTTATATTATGTTCATATAAACTAACCAAACACCGAAGGACTGTAACATATTTGTAATTGGCTATTAATCGAAACATATTATTTATTTTGGTTTGGCGAGTTGATTGAAAATAAGTTTCTCAAAAAAATGTATAGATATTGTGCTATTGTTGTTTAATGATTAAAATTTCGATATGTATAAGCCTGATGTAGCCGTGATCGTCTAGTGGTTAGGACCCCACGTTGTGGCCGTGGTAACCCAGGTTCGAATCCTGGTCACGGCAATGCTGCAAATAACGCATTGTCACGGAATCGGGGTTTATTTTTTTGAGAACTTTATTAAGGCAACAACTATGTTCAATTTTAAAAGAAGCTACTAGACTACAAGGGCGTATAAGCTTCAAAATACAGTGGACGCTAACAAATTGGGGCTCTCGGAAATTAGAATCTTCCAGAAGTTAGATCCAGTGTTTTCAATCAATTCAATAGTTTGAAAGCTCTGATTAAGTTGCAGAATATACTTGCCAATGCGAGCCCAACTTCCTGCAACAGCAGGGATGGGATCTGCACACAACAGCCGTTAAACTGAAATCATACGCATCTACATAGATATACATATATACTACCTACACGCAAATCATGTAATTATTTAATTATGGAAGGTTTCTAGGTCTTAATTGTACCAATCCTGTAAATATATACATCTTACAATAACAAGCGAAGGTTTAAGTTTGTACTTACATAAAACGCTTAATTGAAGTGCAGAGTGCAGCGAATAAGAAACAACAAACGAGCTCAAAAAGAGCTGACGTTAATTCTGAGCGCATTATTTTAAAGCGCACTGTTGAGCCGCTCTCAAACGTTCTTTGGCCTTTTTAAAATTTGAGAATAACGGTCAGAAATTAGAGCTTTTCAGAAGTTTATAATTTGCGAGCATCCACTGTACTAAAAAGATTTTCTATTTAGAACAACTGGCTTTATTTATTATACGCACCTCACGTTTAGATTCTGATTATTTACAATTGCCATTTTGTACAACATACATACGATATATTTATTTATTTTCATAGCATTTAAATTATTTTAATTGAAACTATTTTCCTTTTTATTAACAGCGGCATAAAGCTTTATCATATTGCAATCACCCATTGAACTTTCGAATTATTAGCACACCTGTGATTTACTTTTACAACAAGTCGTCATATACACAAATAACAACCAGTGCTCTCGCGGAATGTGTTTAACAATGACCTTTTACAAGTACATAATTTAATAAAAGGGCATATAGTACTGCAATTTTGGTTGACCAGAAATACAAAAAATTAAACATCTGAAGAACACTATAGTTTGCTTCTTATTGGTAACACAAAAGCTAACATATTCGCTGCCTACTGCTGTCCATAGAGCAGCTCAGAGCCAGGCGGTATTGTACTAGGATCGATATTTGCATTAAAATAGTTGGCTGGCGTGGCAACAGGTTGAAATAGCACCTCAGTCGACTGCTGTAACTGTTGATCCTGTGGTGCCTGCTGCAATGTTATGTTGTAGGGGTTCTGCACATATTCCTGATAGATGTCAGCAGCATTGACTGCCTGTACCGCTGGTGCCTCGTATACCGACACAAAGCTGTGCACAACAGATGGGTTCGGCACCTTGTTCAGCGATGGATACGCATTGCTTGTTAGCAAATCACTCAGTGGTACATCATTTTGAGTGGGTGGATGCATTTGCGCCGTTTGACGCGTCTGGTACTGTTGATAGTGGTATTGATGATACAGCACTTGCTGGTGCTCTTCTAAATTTGGCGGCGTAGCTGGCAACTCAATGGCACAGCTACTACTGTTAACGATATGCTCGGAAATTGGATACTCCGCTTGCCTCAGACTGTGAACGGGGGTTGTCATCGCGTTGGTATTGGCAACAGTCGCTGCAGTTGCTTCATTAATCAAATCGGGCAACAATGTGTTATTGTTATGTGAAGTCAGCACTTCTGCGGGCTGTTGTGGAGGCAGTAGTATGGGCTAAGATGTTTACAAATATGGATAAGTTGTGAAAAAACTAAGAAGCACAAACTCACCTGCGCAAATGTAAAGCTTGGGGCTTTCTGTAGTGCCTCCGTCATAGGCGGCTGAAGAATGATGCTGTGTCGTGGTGATTCCACAGGTGAAACCAAGGAGGATGTAGCAATAGCACCAGGTACGACATCACTATTGTTAGACCCAGCGCTAACTATCAACTCTGCGTGCTGTTGTGGTTGACTGGGAATAATGGCCACAGACGGCGTCGGATGAGCTGTTATAGTATTTGTTATTGTTTGGGCCCGTTTGCCTGCAAAAGGTGCAGTAAGATATTTTAATAAGGTTTATAAGATCTTTAAAAAAAAATGCAAATAATCACAACAGCATTAGGACCAAACATCATGGCATTTTGATTGCCACACACTATGCGTCATCAAAAGCATCATTTTATCTTCTTGGTCAGAATTCTTAATAACTGAAATTTAACGCAAACGAGACCATGGTTTTTTCTTTTGTTTAACCAGGACATTATTTCCGTCCACCGAAAACGTTGCCATGTCAACACTGTTTACTAACAGCAACATTATCATGGAATTCTTATCAATTATTTTGGTTTTGCGCAGCGAAATGGCTGGCATGACCAAATCTGCAGACAAACAGGTCACGAAAATGAAAACGTAGTGCCCCTTTAGGGCTAGGCTTTACGTTTGACTAAACACCCGACGCACCTTCATCGTGGAACAGCTCCGTTTTAAGGTTTGGCAGAAACTCCCCAATGCGCCGCCATGTCAGCTCCCATAAAGCCTGCTGAAGTGTACCGTCCTGATTATGAAAAACGCGCACAGAGTGCATTACAAGCAGCATATTCTTAAGTATCTCCTGCATCTGTTCTGAAAGCGTATCCGATCCCACCTTCATGAATCGCTCAATGTAGTCCAAAATTTCGAGCCACAGCTCGTTAAAGGTGCCGCCAAGCTCTATCAGCGTCGTCAAGTGCTGCAAGAACATTTTTGACATAATGGTAGCCGTGCGTATGCGTGACTCTTCCAACAAAGAGGCGTCCAGTTGAATAGCCGCGACGCTTTCGGGCAACAGCTCGTTAAGGAGTGGAAAGAGGACATTCTTGAAGCAGGAGCACCACTCAGCCCCCGATAACGTCTGCAAATCGTGTACTAACAAGGCCCTCTGCTGCAGGCAGGAAATAGCATGCGTGCGCACCTCTCGCCGCCGATCCATGGCCAGCCTTGCAATTCCTTGCAGAAGCGGACACCAACCAGGCGTCCATAGTGCCCCTGACTGCGGTACCGTGCAGCCCTCTTCAGCCCACCAACGAAAGATCTGTGCCGTGCGCGTATACAACGTATACATAAGGTCCAATAGCTGAATCGATAACTGCTCGTATCGCTGCGCCAACTCTTCTTGCTCTGCGGCATTTGGTGGATGATTTTCGCCAACATCGCCCACCAAAGAAGGCAAATTACCAGTGGACGAAGATTGGTCAACGCCAAGTTCCCGTGTATTTTCCTGACGTTTTTTTACATTACGTTTCTTGCTCGCAGCCTCAAATTTTCGTCGTTGGTGAATGCCACCATCACGGCACGCTTCTACAAATATTCGAATGCAACGCACACAGGCCTCAAAGTTGTATGGTGTGATGTGAGCAACGCTGCGCACGATAAAAGCTAGTGAGTCCCAGCACTTGAACAGTGCAAAGGGTGCGTGATCTAGCAGCTGGCAGTTGAACACCAATGAGCTTATAGTCGGCGTGCTGTAGCTGGGCGGCGACTGGGGCCTAGTACATAGGATTTGTAAATGATATATAGGAATTTTAGATCAGTTAACTACTATAAAAAGTATAAGAAAAACGAACCTAGATGCTGTTGTCACCTCGCTACTATCTTTGCCAACCAGTATCCAGTTCTCAGCGCTGGGACTAGAGGTAGCAGGGGCACTTATTGTTCTTCCATGATCCACATCAGAAGTGTATCCGCGGTCAATAGACGTAGCTACATCCTCTTCACTACTAAGAGCGCCATCTGATGTGACCCGGGCATTTGGCGTTAGTGTAAGTTGCAATATATCTTCAAAATTAGGTGGAACAGCGCCGGCGCCAACGCACTCAAGTAAATTAAAAATAATCTGCCAGTCTTGCTCTGAGTGAATGTTTTGTGCAGAGGTCTTAAGCAGTTCGTAAATGCCAATTGAAATTTGCTTAGAGATGCGCAACAGTAGCGCCGGCTTCAGTCCCAACAGCTTTTTTAACGACTGTAACACAACGGGACACAGCTCCTCGTTGCGCATGAGATATATAGCCAGCTTTAGTACAGCCACAATGCAGCGGTTAAGCAGATAATCATAGCCATTTTCCGCACTGCCATGAAGCAGCTGAAACATTTGATCGCGAACCGCTGGCCACATTGGAATCATGCGATCCCGATTATGGACTACAACCTTTACGAGAAACTCCATCCAAAAGACAGTTATATCTTCAGCATAGGCCTGGCCATGGGACTTGGGTGTGTCTGGCGCTTTTAACAGGGACAGAACGCTTTTTAAGAGCTCCTGCAGTGATTCAAGTTGAACAAATTTAGACTCCTGCAACATTTGATCCAGCTGACACTCTTTAATGCACTTGCGACCATGTTTGATAAAGTCTTGCTCTTCGAATGTAGGGTCACGTTGACCTTCAGAGCTGATAAATGAGTAGAGACTGGAGAACAGGCCCGACTCTTGCTTCTCGCGAGGTTTCTCCAATATTAGCATGGCCTTTCCGTTCGGTTCGCAAAAATCTTCCACCTCCATAAGCGTTTTCGGCAAAAGTTTTAAACGAAAAAGCTGAAGAAACAGATCCAAAATATGCTTCCAACTGTCACGCAGACTATCACCATAGCCATGGACAAGCAAAAACACAGAACGCATAGCCGCCTGCGCCTTAGCGTTCAGTCCAAAGTTGACCGCCTGTTGAATTTCGTTGTTCGCTGGTGCCGGCTCGTGTTGTTCTACGCTGCTCAACAACGTAGTGAACTTACACAAGGTCAGTATAAGCGCATCGAAGTCTGCATTAAGATTATAATGTGCCGATATTGCTGCCGATTTACTGAATCCTACGATATGTTCAAGATCGAATTAGTGTTTACAAAGCAATACATAAAAAGTCTGTTACTTACCTGCTAAAGTACGCTGATAACCCGTCTCGGTGCTCTTGTCAAACATAAAGCTCAGGGCGCTCAAGGAGGCTCCCCAAACAATGTTAAAGATCTGTACATCGTAGGCGGCATCGTTGACATAGTGAAAGTGACCATCATGTGTGGCGCCACGTCTCAGCAACATCTTCCATAAATAGTTTTCGCGCACAAGACCCGTTTGTTCGGCTGGCATCACAATTTCTTCGTTTCTGTCCATATGTTTAGACATTTGTAAGCGATATTAAGTACATTTATGGCTTATACGCAACTCACTTGATGCCATTGAAGATCTGCGCTAGCATTTCCTGATCAAAGTCCTGTCCTCCATTCAAACCTCTTAAATTTTTTGTGAAGTCATCCTGCGTCATTGGCACATTTAGACGTTTGGCGTTCGAATTGTGCTGATCCATGTTCAGCATGATGATGGCATACGCCAAACGAAAGGCAGCGTCAACGTTGGCGAACGGTTCCTTGTTTTGATTCTATAAACAAAAAGGCAGTTTTCAAAGTTTGTACAAAACATGTTAATCGCTTAACTTACGTGCCAATGATCCGAGAAGTGCTCCAGAACGAGAAATATTAATGGTGCCTCGCCAGGTAAGCGAAAAGTCTCCAGATAAAGACGCAGAGCTTGATCAACGCGAAGCCCAGTGAAGTCGAATGAGTCCACAAAGTTGATGAGTATTTTCGAATCCACGTTTTTCTTTTTAGAGATGTATTCACCAATCATTTTCTTGTCCAGGCCAGGATTTTCGCGTAGGAAAAGCGCCACCTGCATGGGATCTAGCTGAGCATTTAAAATGCCATGTTCCTGCAAATACTGAATGCCTTTGTCGGGTCTCTGATTGAACCACTCTGTTCCCTTAGAAAGCAGACGCTTCTTCTCCTTAACAGTGGCCAGCTGTTCACTGGTTATGTCACCACTATCACCTCCGGACTGCAGACGTAAACGCTGTGAGCTGTTGTTAATGAAGCTGGAAATGTTTTCTACAGGTTCTTCGCCATTGTCAATCACGATACCCTCAAGACCGCTATTGTGACGGGAATGACGGCTGCCACCAAAACCTGTGGGTGATGCCTGCACAAGTGCATTGTTCTGGCTTTTTGCAGCAGCACAATTATGTTCAATGCAATCTATAACACTGATCAGTGTATCCATGGCGATGATATGAGTGCTGTACACTGCATTTGTGGCCGAGAGCGTGTACTTGCTGAGCAAATTGGTAAGGCTCTCAAACATGTCTGTGCAGTATAGATCGCAGTCATAATTGATGTACAACTCGGTGACGAAGCCGGGAATACGCCACAATTGCAAAAGGTTATCAAGCGCCAACTCACGCATCTCGTAGGGAGTTTTTGGATTATCGCTAGCAATGATCTCGCTTAGTTTCTTCAGATAGCACTCCAGTTGAAATTTTAGATGTCCGCGCAGTGATTCAAAAAGCAAAAAACAAAGCTGCAAATCAGCGGCAAAGATGCTAAGGCGCTCTGAACTAAGCAACTAATAAAAGAAAACGGTTTCATTAACATTTTGCGAACATATAACATTAAATATATATATGTTTAGCTCACCGAAATTAAGCTTCTACACAAATCATCTTTGACAAGCTCCAGTAACGACTCATATTTCCCAATGTTGTCGGCGGCGACCTCAAAGGCAACTGTTAGCAGGCTCAATCCAGTATGCATCATACTATCCGAATTCTGTTTGTCCAGCGGATTGCATAAAATGATGAGAAATCGAAAAAGTTCCTGAATAAAGGGAAGCCCATATGGCGACATTGACAAGGCAGCTGCATCTTGGGAGGAGGACTGCTGGGTAAAGCGCACTCCCACTGAGTTGATATACTCGCTGCTGTTGGCCCCAGTAAGCGAAGGTATCTCTTGTGACAACAGCAATGATTCGGCTTCTTCATTAGCAGGTGTCTCCGATTTTGGGTCTTCCACCTGAATAATTGGCACGTCAAGAGTAGAATGGCCAACACTTGTCGTTGTCGTTGTGGGTGTTTGTGTGATCTTGCCCTGCATATCAAGAATGTTGCCTGCCGGAGAGGCTGGCGTTGTGGCTAGTATTGGGGCTTTCATATGCGTGGGGGCCACCAACGTGCTTTGTGGAGTCTGAGGCGGCTCATTGGTTGTGGATGACTTGCGTTGCACCGTTAAAGGGGGCTGTGATTTGCGTTTTTGGTTTTCGATTGCTGCTCCAGTAGCTTCAAAAATTGTGAAGCGCTTCTGCAGCACAGTGTCACTGCGATCCTCCGTAAACTGAGGGAGGCGCATGAAGAACAGCAGCACCATGTCTTTAAGTGATTGTTCAGCGGAGCGGCGCAGCAACTCGCTAAGCCGCGGCTCAAAACAAATTTTAAAGCAGCTTAGCATAACTTCGCACATAGACTCATTGCTAACGGCGGCACCCTCCGGACTGCGAATGAGAGTGTGCAACACTTCGATGACACGCATAAATGTTACACTATCAGAGGATTGGTCCGTGCCCATAAAGCGGGCATGCGTCACAGCATCCGCAATCATCTCGACAATTACCGCCAAATTTGGAGTCGTAGGATCTAAATGTTAAATTAAATTAGGAGCACTAATTAAACACACATTAAAAACATGCTTCTTTTACATAGAAAGCAGAAATATCTTATTCTGACGCTAAACTCTCTATTGTTTATACACTATTCTCATTTCTTACCAATCAAGCCATATGACAAGAATTTGTTGATCGAGGCTAGGGCGAGACTAGTTAATGGGCCAGTGGTATCCGCTGTTCGAATCACCTCCAAAAAGGGCGCCAGAAACACATTTGCTTCAATAAGACGTAAATCCTCAATGCGGTTAAGCACCTGCTTCAGGTCGATGAACAGCTTTAGTAACGCATCCTTCTCATCGTCCTGTATTTGTGTATAACAATAACAAATATTTTTGTTATACTTACACACATAAGTACTTATGAATTAGGCACTTACCACGTAGGCTGTCGCATTCCATCGCGTTCCACGTCGCATGGCAGTCATTAGTGTCGCCATTTCACCACGCACAACATAAATTCCGTTTCCAGGGAGTGACATTGTGTCCAAACTTTTGAGTTTTGTTCGCTATTTGCACCTTATTGGCTTCCACCTTTTAGAATTTGGAACGCAACAATTTGCTGAATACCCGTTGCTGATGTACTTTTTTCACATATGTGCATATGCCTAATGCCACTTGCCACTGCACAGGCTCACATATACACTATCAAACACACATACACGCACCAAATGAATGGGACAATTAAATAAACATTTTATCTGTATGAAATTTGTCAATAATTTGCCTTCGACTAGGGTTTTGGTGACGTTTACGACGTTTATGTTCTGTTTTAGTTTTTTTCAAAGGCAACTCTGTCAAGATTGTTGATGTGAGTCGATATATCGACTTTGACGGTCGGTTGCAACCGATAGCACGTTCAATTCGACTATAAAGCATAAAGCTGTTATTGAACTCTGTTATGTTAAAGTCGCAAAACAGCTGTTAACTTCTAAATGAAGACTAATTCCTGTTTTGGAATATGTAAAAAAATCATTTTGTTAAAGTGTTTTTAATTTGTTCAATCTTTACAGCAAAAACCTCAGTTTATTGTTTATTTATTTATTGAACATAGCTATTGGTCAGCAACAATTCGTGTGCAATAACTTAATTCCTAGGTTAATCTTTTTTAGCAACGAGTATGTACTATATATATATATATATATATATATTTATTAGCGTGTTAACATACTAAACACTAAAAAGATGTGTTACGGTCGTCAACCGTACTATCGATCTTGCTATCGATAACCGATTTCAGCTCACCTTATGTTGATGCAACCATGGTGAAATAATGTTAAGTGTTAAGTAAGCAGCGGTTCATCAGCATTTCATTTAATAGCACATTATTTAACGACAAGTGACCGAAGACGGTTCGGTCTGTTGCATAACACAAACTACAAATTTTCCAAGCTATACATTTTTCAATTAAAATATTTTTGGCTGTCCAATGCACGCTCGTTTGTTTAATAACTAGAACCTTCGAGTGCTATTTTTCATGGACAAAGAGAAAAGAGCAATCTTACCAAAGTGTTGCGCTGTTATTAGGTGCATCATTTTTTTTTGAATTGACTAACAAATTGACTATATACATATATGTATGTATGTATTTATGTATGTATATTTATGAGCAACCAAAATTATGCGTTCAATATTTAATTATCGCTGACTATTATGATTAGGCGACGATTATGCAAGACATCGCTAGAACAAATCAACGACATTTAATAATGCAATGGCCGATTTTTACACAGCTCTTACATTTTGAGGTGTCGCCACATGTTAAAAAAAAAAATAGGGTTATGTCCATATGTATTTACATACTTAAAATCAAACAGAAACATTTTCTTTTTAAAAATTTAAATATTTATTAGTTAATATTATTATTAACGAGCTTTCGCGACTAATTTAATGTCTCTGAAGCACTAAGCAAACGCTTAAAAATTTCATCTTGCGATAGCGCTCTTTTGACTGCCATAAATAACTGGGAGTCAATTGCTCGGCTGTGTTGCTCAACCAGCGGTAGTCGACTGATGCGTCTGGCCAACTCGGCTAGCTTGGGCTGCTGCTGCAGAAAGCCATCCAGCATCTGTGGCGAAACATTTGCAATTTGAGCAAGCTGCTGAACATGCGGAGCAACGCGCCGCAAAGTGGCTGATGAAGGCTCCTTGGGTGTGTTAAGGTGCGACTGAATCGGAACCTGGGCTGAGAGATTTTGATTTGTGGTGCTGGGGATTATGATTGGGGTTGTCGTGGGCTGCTCAGATTGCGCCATCAGAGCGGGGCGCAAAGGAATAGGAAAATGATAAGGCAATGGCTGTCGTACGAACAGTGGACGCAATTTTGACGCGGCGCCCTGCTTTGCTGGCTGGTCAGGTGCTATCGACAAGTGATTGCCTTGTTGAGATTTGTGTGATGTGCTGCCATGTGACCAACCAGCCACACTGTCCTGTTGCATAGGATTATTAACACGTTGCATTAAGCTGCCCTCCTCCATACTAAAGTTTGGTTTAATCGTTGTCGTCTTTTTTTCCAGTTTATCGGATGCATCCTCGTAATCTGCATTGTTCGTAAAATTGGCGTCAATTTTATCATTTCTTACACTCTCCCCCCCGGAGTGTGCAAGGTCATAGTCAAAGGATTCCAAGAAGGACTTCATTAAAGCTATGCCCTGATCATTGGAAGTCAGTGTCCGCACATATTTAATCGTTTCAACGGCGTTGCCTGTGCCCAATAGCTTACCAAGCTCACTAATTGTGGGCAGCTGGTTCATGCGCTTAACCCCTAATTTGTTACGTGCGATGTAAATTAAATCACTGGGGTACTCGTCGACTAAGGTTGGTGTTGGCTTAGTTGACTTTGCAGTCGCTCTTGGAACTCCTGGTGCAGGATTTACAAGTTTGTAAACGGGAATATTGTAGTACAGTGCATTTCTCAACTTTTGTGGTAACTTGGGCTTATCAGAGTCTACAATTATTGCACTATCCTGACCGTAGAACTTCGGCATAAACGACAAGCGTCCGCTAATGCAATGCAAGAGCGCCAACTGCAAGAAGAATTTTAGTAACTGAGCGACCATTCTGCACAATTTGAGGTTGGAAAAGCAACTGATCGAGCATTTCAATCTGCGTTGACAAGTCGAAATTGTTTCCTGCTAGGTACCTAGCTTCATGGTATTTTGTTTTCTTTGTTTCCAAGAATTTTTGAAAACCTGTTAGAGTTGAATTCTACCTGCATGGCTACAGATTTCATTTCCATTGAATTTTCACCATTTACAATGAAAATCACCATAACCTAATACCAGTGTGAATACAAACTCATGTACAATTACTGTCATGGGCTGCCCGTTCAAGGGCATATGCATTTCGTTGTCGAATATTGGCCTCATCGTTTATGCTCGCCTTGCTGATTTTCAGAGATATGACACTCAAAAGATGTAACATTATCTGGTATAAATTAGGAGTATCATCATTGTTCTATACTTAATTAAAAAATGTTAACTATCCTTAGAAAACTTAAAAAAAAACACAAAAACAATCAGTTTATCAAAGTTAACCAATTGGCCGCCCACTGTTACCATAAAGCACTAATATTAAGGAACTACTTTACTTTAAATTGTAATGATGCAAATTGTCAATTGTCAGGGACACTTATATTTAAATATAACAATTATTGCAGCATAAGACAAATTTACAAATAATGGTAGAGTAGGCTATGCTGTCGACCAGCTTTCATCACCAAGTATACGAAGTATGATTTTTTGTGATTTAGCATGATTGCTATCAGCATTTTGATACACCCACCAGGGCTGGGCGTATGCAACGTTCGTGCAGTTTGTAACCGAGTTTGGTTACCTCCACAATTGTATTAGCTTCAACCGTATTGTCTTCCTTTTGGAACAATGCCTCGTGCATGTTAGGATCAAATTTCTGATTAATTGGATCAACGGGTTCTAGACCATGTCGCTTAAACACCTGCAACAGAGATGCCCGTGTCATGCTTAGTCCCTCGTAGAGGTTTTTAAGATCTGTATTGCTGCTGATCTGAGTAGGTAAACCGAACTTATAGTTGGATGTGTAAGTTATTTAAAAACAATATGTAAAACATGCCTTATCCTTTGGTACTGCTTGAGTTGCGTGACCTAGTGTATCGGCGACTTCAAGCAAATCCTTGCAAAAACTTTGAATGCCAAAAATTTTTGCATCGTTAATTTGTTTGTTGAGCCGCGTGCGTATATTTTCGCCATCAGCTAGCGCTCGCTTGTATTTGTCCAGCAGTTCACTGTTCTGCTCTTTAGCTGTCGTCAACTCTTGCGTCAGCCGCTCAACTTCCGGCGACAATTGTGTTTTTTTCTGTTCCGCCGTGGTAGCCTCATCACCTACTGGCTGCTGCTGCTTTTCGGTGGTATATCCGCGTAAATGTATCTTGTATTTGCAAAGTAAGCTGAAGGGATACGTAACAGGAAACAACCAAATAACAAGCGTATAAGCAAGTTGATATAATTACGTCACAAAAAGGGACACGCGCGCTTACAAGCACCGCCGCTTACCTTTGATTTTGTGTGCATGCCACAGTCGCTGTGTTGCCAAACCGATTGGCCAGCATTTTTAAGGATAAAGAAGCTTTTGTTGCCATTTAAGTTTTCGTTTTTGTTTTAATATCTATGCAACTAATAATTTTCTTAGAACAAAAATTCACAGAAATAAATTTTGCCGCAGAGCTTACTATTTAATCGAATGCTGTAATCGATAAAAATTTTTTTTTGCAGCGCATACTGTTAGTATGTTTTCAAATGATATCGGAAGTTTCACAAAATACTCTATACAAACTAGTATTTTAAAATTTGCAGCAGTCAGCATTTGTCTAGGGAGAGTGCGGTTATTTAAATTCGAGGCCAAAATATTTTTTGAACATAACAAATGCATGCGTTTAAATAATTTGTAGAAAATTAACTGTTTCTTCAAACACTAACCATAATTTGTAAACCAAAATGTATCGCACAGTTTTACTTAAAGGTTAAAATTCCAACAAATAAAGTCGGTAAATTTAAACATACGTAAATACTGTTCAATTTAGTTTTTTATTATTTGTGGGTAAAATATGTTAAGACAATCCATAATTAATAATTTATTTTTTTTTGGTAGAGTGATAAACTTGATTAAACTTAAGATCTTTTGCCGATTTTTCGTTTGGCAAACTGTAAACTTGCATATTGTCGCGGGGTATATTCATGTCGATCACGCTTTGTTATACAAGTTTGTTACATGTTTTGTATATATAGGCATTGTACAATTGCTTGGAGAATGATCTTAGAAAATTTAAAGTACAAGTATGTGTGCTTTTCCAATACAGTATATTTTTCAATATACATACATATGTACGTGATAATGTAAATACATTCAGATACCTAACCATGAATGCGTGTACACAGTCTCATACATATGTATGTAAATTAAGCTTGTATACAGAATAGAAGTAAAGGCATAGGCACGAATTTAGTTGAATTTTAACACTGTGGCAGTGAGGTTGAGAACATAACATTTAAAACTTTTTAAAACTTAAATAAAACCTATCATTAGAATCCCGTTAAAATGAGAGACGAGGATATGAAACTGGCTCTCCAGATGGTGGCCAATTCCATATGTGTAGAGAATGCACATGAAGATGACGCGACCACAGCGTCTCCCGAAAATTCTCCGAAGCCGCTAAGAAAAGCTCGCATCTTGGATTTAAATGAGAGGCGTAAACAATTTCGGTAAGCAAGCAAAGAAATAGTTTTGAAGAATCTAAAAATACTTTGTGGCGTACAAACATGTACAAAAGTTAATGTTGCTGCTTATGCATGTGCGTATTGCCACATTGCGTACTAAAAATGCATATTTTTTTGTATGTGAAATGTTGTATTTATCTTAAGACAGAAATGTTTGCGTGTTTTATGTTGTTTATATAGACTATATTTAACTTTATTATATTAAAATTTTGAAAACTATATATTATGGATCAAATAATAAGTTTTGCTACATTTTGAGTCTCCTTTTAATGTGCTACCAATCATTTTGGCTAGGGCCAAACTGTAATTTGTTTGTAAAAGTTTGTTTTTTAAGGGAAAAACCCCAAAAGCTAAAAATTAAACCTATTTAAGTTGTAGAGGAATTTGTTTTTTAACTAAAAAGATTTGGGACTTTTGTCAGATTTGTCTTATAGCTTTTTGTTTAACACTGGCGTACGTGCACACTTTTATCGGTATTTTATTGATATAACACTACAGTCACACTTGCGTGTTCAATAAGGCAACAGATTAAGGAACTGGTTATAAGGCACAACAGGGCTTTAAAGCCTCCGTGTCCGAGTATTTTGAAATGTCAAAGCTGTCAGGATCCCCTGAACAGAGCGAGCCGTCAACGCCACAGCCACAGTTAAAACCCGGGAACACAAACAACCAAAAAGTCGATGAGAAAGAATTGTCAAATCGAATGTGCGGCGTTGGAAGCAGCTGGTGGTGGTAAGCATTATCATCTGCTTACCTTCGGCATAGCTGAAATAGGAGTGGATGAACAGCTTTATAAATGTTTTTCTTATTCCGCTATCTGCTATCAAGCAATTTGTTTGTGATCCATAGGCCAATAGTGTTGCTGTTACACGCACGCGCAACACCTGATTCGCTTAAAATCAATCGTTGTATGTAATAAACCCACACGAAAATCTGACGCCTTAACAATCGGCTTATAAATCAAAATGCTGTATTCAGAATGATTATGGTTGTGTCAGCACTGTGACAGTTACATATATTTTAGCCAACAAATGGGTCAACCAACCCCCAAAAATGGCATGGGCGTACACTAATCAAGCTCACCAGTGCCTAAAACCTGCAGATGATGTACTTTAAATAATATAGCCCAAACATTCTACTCCTAATGGATAAATGCCTACTTCTTTGTAGGCGTACTCGCAGCTTAAACGCTCCGTCGCCATTCCAGCAATTTGGGCCATGTGGGGGCATTATGAAAAACTCAGCGATGGTTATGCAAATTCAGGATCCTGCAAGTCAACGCCTGACTTGGTACAAGCCCCCGCTCACTGTGCTGGTTATCAAGAAGGTAAGCGATGTTTCCGTGCTGGCGCCATTTGTTCTGCTGGTTCGATGGCTGCTTCAAGAAAAAAATATGGTCGTTTGGGTAGAGTCTACAGTGCTAGATGATGCACTACTCAACGAGGACATAAAATTTCGAGCTATTCGTGACAAGTTGGTAACCTTTAAGTGAGTTTAAACCTCAAATAACGCAACAAAAATATTAGAATTTCTCTTCTTGCAGGGACGGACGTGATGATCTAACAGATCGCATTGACTTTATTGTCTGCCTAGGAGGTGATGGTACACTATTGTATGCTTCGCTTCTGTTCCAACAATCGGTGCCACCGGTCATGGCTTTTCACTTAGGCTCGTTGGGCTTTTTGACACCCTTTCGCTTCGATCATTTTGAAGAACAGCTAACCAACGTTCTGGAGGGTCATGCGGCGCTCACGTTGCGCAGTCGTCTTCGCTGTGTGATGCATCGAAAGAGCGAAAAGCGACACGATGTTAAACATGCTGTGGACTTCGATGCGCATGCATCCCCTGCTGCTAATGACATTCTAGTATTGAACGAGGTGGTCATTGATCGGGGTCCATCGCCATATTTAAGCAATATTGATCTTTTTTTGGATGGCAAATACATTACTTCGGTGCAGGGCGATGGTTTAATTGTTTCTACGCCCACGGGCAGTACAGCGTATGCCGTAGCCGCTGGTGCCTCCATGATACATCCCTCCGTGCCGGCCATAATGGTTACCCCTATTTGTCCACATTCGCTAAGCTTTAGACCCATTGTTGTGCCAGCTGGTGTTGAGTTAAAGGCAGGTAATAGAAATAACTTTTTGGATATATGTATAGCTTATTGTATTGTTTTTATACAGATTTCCGTTTCGCCTGATAGTCGGAATACGTCCTGGGTTAGCTTTGATGGCCGCAATCGGCAGGAAATCTTTCATGGCGACAGCCTACGCGTCACTACCTCAATTTATCCGGTGCCAAGCATTTGCGCCCAGGACCAAATATCCGACTGGTTTGCTTCGCTGGCCGATGGACTGCATTGGAATGTACGCAAGCGTCAAAAATGCCTCGATGAGTTGTCAGACCTAACGGCATCAGGATCGGAGGAGACGTTTGATGAGATTGAAAATTTAAAATTGTACGATGTTTAGCCCTTTCTTTATGAATATGTTTTTTTTTTGGGACACATGTGTCCACTGTGGAATGTTGGAAACATTCGGTCAAGTTGAGTAATTGCTGCATGCATGTACATGCCCATGTCTATAATTTAACAATTTCAGATGTTTATTTATTGTATTGTTTTTAGAGATATAAATGTTTTGGTTTTTTAAGCATAAAATTTGTATTATCAAAGTTTCGATTTAAATTAATTTTTGATTATTTCTATGGCATAAGTTAATTGTACCTAATATGATTATAGCTCTACATACTTATGAAACATATGCAAATAATAACAGAGTTTGTATAATTTTGTTTAAAAGTTTAATAGGTGCATCTAAATTCGATCTAGTAAAAATGTATTACGTAGGGAAAACTTAATAGATTTATAACTAGTCTTATTCATACATCATCCAAAATCAAATGAAATACTAATTCAATATTTAAAAGTTTTAATTACAGCTCCTTAAACAAAACATTTATTAGAATTCTGCTCAACATCACATAGTATGTATGTATATAAATATATGTGCATGTATATATATGCTATGCATTCAAATTCAAGTACAAGTACAATTTGTTGGTTACATGCTGCTCACCTCGATTTTGTTTGGAAGTGCTGCCTTACCCAAGTTATTCGCAGGTTCGATGATACTACGTACTTGGGCTTATCAAACATCGGTATAAGGCTATTTGCATAAAAATCGAAATTGAAAGTAATGGCGAGCCGTTGCAAGTTTAAAAAAATTGCCCGCGGGCTGTACATAAGATGCACGAGTTACACGCTTCAAAATGTTGTGCCATTGTTTCATGTTTTTGTATGTGTGTTACTTTTGCCTTTTTTGTTAACAAATTCAAGGTGTGCGAACCAATATCAAAATGCGTATGCTTGTGTTTTAGTGTGTGCGTTGTGACAGGTGTGCGTGCTTATCTTGTTATATGAAATGCATAAAATCTCGGATTATAGGCGTGTGCAATAGTTTGCTCTGAACGTTCCCAGCGCACAGTTGTGTTTATGCGTGAATGAATATTAAGGATTTTTGTTTAATATTTTAATCGGCAAAGGAGTATTGTTTAAGGCATTAACCATGAATGTACGCGATTTGGAGCTAGCAAGGAAAATTGTTCAAAACGAAGAGACGACATGGAATCGCACCGCAGATCCTGTAAAAAAGATGCTATTGGGTAGTTTGCTGGAGAAGAGAAATCAATTTCGGTAAGTTAAAAAAGTGCTGATTTTCAAATATTTGACAGCCTTGAACTATAACTAAAGTATTAACATTAAGTAGGTATACATGTACTTACTTAATGGTATTAAAAAAAACCTCATCTTTAAATATAAGGGAGACTGGTCGCAATATTGATAAACACTTTAAAATCTCTGCTCTAATATTCTATGTCAAATTATGGTTATTTGCATGACAACATAAAGTAAAAATCAATCTAAACATTCGATGCACGAACCGCCGTCACTAGATACAAAGTTTTACCTATGGAATTACAAGCAATGTAAAACACTCTGTTATTTATTACTCTATGCTGCATGACAGCACTTTCGCGATGTTATTAACAGCTCAAAATGTCACGATATTAGTTTGTATGCTTAGCTTAGTGGGCCACTAAATCGAAATTATTCCAAACCAGTCAAACTAGTTCACTACTGTTAAAATATCATGCCGAAATGAATCATTTTAAGAAGAAGAAAAAATGGAACCAGTTGCGTTCGCAGCAACTGCAGCTCCAACCACATCAGCAGGGAAACGAATTAATAAACTCTACAATATTTTCGGTATACAAATAAAATTAAAAATTACATTTAGTGAACGTTGAAAGTGAAAGTCTATGTAAAGTCCATAACGTGTTTGTAGGTACAAAAGACCTATAAGTGTACTCGTAAAAAATTTAGTTGTTGGCAAAGTACCGTAATGTGCTACAATTAAACCTAGAAAACATTTTCGGGTCCACGGTCATCTCTGATTGTTAATCATGTCCTTGCCCCATGACATTACTCAATGTCCATGTCCAAAGACCAAGCCGACACCTGCTCAGTCTGTGCCAGGTGCTAATACAGGAGCAAACGCAGGTGCATCTTCACATGGTGGTTACTACGATGAGCAAGATAACCAGTTTCTAAATGTGAACACCGCTCGTCAAAAGCATGTCAATGGATCAGCATCATCTGCGCCTGGTCCGGGGCTGTTAACGAATGGCACTGCTAGCGAAATAGAAATGCGTTGGTGGTGGTAAGTTACTAAATTTGCAATTGTACATTAATGCTCACTTGCATATATACATATGTTATTACGTATATAAGACAAAGACCCAAGTCATGTTTTATACGAAAAACAGTACTAGTAGGGAAAATGTATATCTTTAGGTAAGCACACAGTTGAAATGTGAACAAGCGAACATCAGCTGATTTTTAGTAAGTATAAGCAACACTTAAGTACGACTAGTCCACCAATTACAGAGATGTTTACATAACATGCTTACAGTATTTTTTCTTTTTTTTACTAGTCAGCACCTGTGGCCTCTCTCTCTGTCCATTGATTGTACATACGAAGCGCTTCGAATTGTGCTCAGCTGTTGTTTACAACCTGATCGCTGGCATGCGCTGTGTGACGACTGCAAACGATCGTAGACTTTGATTTTTAAATCGCACAAAGATTTACAATTTAATTGCCTTTTTGGTGTTTCAGTTCAGTTATCGCTTGTTCACCGAGCAGCGCGGTCGTGTTTGCTTAAACCTCTGTGCGCGTTCTTTGTTTATATTTCTCTTCTCTCAGTCTATATGTTTCTCTCTTTTTCTACCTCTAACTCTCTCTTTGCATTTTGTTTTCTGTGTCGCTTAAGCTCTGTCGGTCGTTGGCTTCGTTTAAAGCTCGGGCCTCATGTTTCGTGTGCTTAAACACTGTCTTATATAACATGTAATTAGAGGACTTTTATTAGAAACTTTCTTAGCTCAACAAAACTCAACTCAGCAAACAAAAGAAGCAGTAAGGCTTTGAATGGGTGAATTTATCTATATATACAACGATCTTCATTTTTGTATGTTGCTCCTACAGAGCATTGAGTTTGAATTAATTCCTTATTCTATATGTAGCTTTCCTTTGTTTAATTACATTTGAATGAATTCTTGTATATTGTCGGATGCAGTAAAGATTTCTTTGTTTCATAGCTCACACAAATGGGTATTGCAATAATTTTAAAAATACTTTTATTTTGCAATTGCTTAAATACTTCCTGGACATTTAGGCTTCTGGCATATTGTAAATAATGGATTTTCGGGATTTGTTTATATACATTGGCTTCTCATTATCTTATGTGATAAGCAAATATCACATAAAATTTTAGGTTTTTTAAAAAGAGAGTGTAAAGTGCCAAAAGATTGAATGATTAACACTTTATTTTGATACATTTTATTTGGTCGTGCAGTAAACATTACATATTATATTGGATTTTAATGACTCACTGATTTTGGTGCTCCCGTAGCGCTACTTCAGCCGCCCTGTTACAAGGGAAGTAGCAACTTTAAGCCTAGGAAGCAGCTTTGTATCTGGTTCTCTTTCACATACTCTCTTACTCTCTCTCTCTCTCGCTTCCCCTCGACCTGTCTCTCGCACCTGCTCAGTTTTGGTGTTGTTGGAATTTCTATGCAAATTACTTAACGACAGAGCCGGAACTAAGAGCTGGTCCAAGCATATGTACATACGTACGTAAGCGCGCAAAACACAAACTGAACTTTAAGGTTTTTGTTAAATTTGTTCTAAAAACCTGTTAACTAAATCAGAGATATTAATTGTATACCAGTTTGATTTAATTTACACAAAGGACAAACCCATGCTCGCCGAAAGTAAATAATGTATGTTACGAGACTTAATTCAATATATAATTGCACAGCTCGAATTATGAAAAACTGCCATTAATAGCCTGCCTCTTTGAGTGCTATGGCAAAAGAGGCACGGGCTTCCACAATTAGCTTGCTGCCTTACTGATATATAAGTTTAAATAAACCATTAAACGCAATATACACATATGTACATATGTATTTTTTCTTGGCGATGCTCATTTAATTTTTAACACCTTTCGAAAAAAGAGTGCAAGGTTAAGTCTCTTTGGCCAAAAAACGACAACCTATTAGGGGCTTTTTTGTATTGCTTAAAAAGCCAAGTAATTGTTGAGCTAATTAAATTCTAGTTTAAATACCTGCTGCAATGCGCTAATAACAAAAACCCTTTGTTATCAAAAATAAAGCGATAGCTTTTGATTTTTCGTTACTTGTGAAGTAAATCAGTTGTTCTTGAGCCATGGCCTGCCAATCGGATATTGATTTGGCCACTCTACATCAGCATCGCCTCGAAGAGCGCTGGCACTACGGACTTGCCTGGTGCAGTGCCCATGGAAGCAGTCAGCAACAACAGTTAACCCAATATAATGAGCTGCTTATGCGTCAGAGCGCATCTCAGCAGCGTCAACGTTTGGCCAAAACTGGTAGCTATTACAAAATAGAAGATGCTCGCAATACAAGTTCAATTACAAGCAAGGCTAAGGAAAACATTGTCAAACATAACAATAATGTATCGCAGCAGGGATTGGATGAGTATGACTTTACGTCCACAACGCGTCGCAGACGTTCCGGCACTTGGCCGTAAGTAATGGCATTCAACAATATGCCAAGTATTGTATTCTATTCCCTGAACCCCTGAAACTTGCAAATGTATGTAACAGGCACAAAAGAGCATCTCCGACCATAAGGTATATAAGGTCTCCGACCATAAGGTATATAAGGTATATTCTTGATCAGCATCAACATTCGAGTCGATATAACCATGTTTCAAATTATTTCAAATTATCGATAGCTCTTTATCCGTTTACAAAATAATCATGTAATCGATAACAAAATCTTGGAAAATGTATGTATGTAATCAACAGATATACACAAATGACTGTTCGCGGTAAAAATTGGCTTTAGGGTATCAGCTAGTCGAGATTTATCGATTTTTGCTTTTTAACTTGTTTAGATTAGTAAAAAATCGCTGATAATTAAACTTTCGTGTTTATTTACAACTCTGATTAAACAACGGATGCACTTAAGAAAATAATGCCTTACAATTTAATTGTTAGGAAGCCTCTTCCGATACCGATTAATTTGACGGTATTTTATTTTGTTAGTTAACTTATTTGATTTTTCTTTTAATAATTGAAAAAGTTGTATAAATAACCAAACTAAGTATATATTATATTATATTGTTGCTGAAAGATATTCGTCCGTTCACTCTTTCAGCTTTTTAAATAATTTTCAAATATTCTGAAAACAATTCTATTGTTCCATTTGCGATGTCCTTTAGAACTTACCTATTTAAACATGAATAAGCTTGTTGCAAGCCAGAATGGAAGGCCATATAAAGTATGAGTTATGGTTATATTAAAAAAAAAACCACATTGATACGAGTAAAAATAACTCATTAAACAAATTTGTATATAAATGTAAACATAATTTTATACAAACAGCCATTAAGTCCTTGACCCTTTTTAGAAAAATTTAACACCTTTTTTCGGACACTTAAAAACTAGTTTGTGTTTACTTTGAATGCTCGGACAAGCGCTATGATGGGGCCGCGTGTTAACCAAATTCGATCGGCATAAAGTGCTCAAACCACTTTTTGATTTGTCTGTAGTGTTTAAATTTTTTTCTTTTTGCTACAAGCTACTCCATGTGAAACAATACCCATTAATTGAATCAGTGCCAGCAAGAAAATTAAATGGTGGCACGATTCACAGGTGTTGCAGGTCAGAAGTCTTAAACTAAAATTTGCATTTGTGTGAACATTTAATTCCGTCTACCAATCGACAGACGGCCCTTAATTTATACCCTTGTAAAATTGCTAAAATGTCAATATATCGCGACATTTACCCTGTCTCTGGGACAACGTACAGTCTTTCAATGGCAAATGGAAATGTTTATTCTTAAATACCGAAAGGTGAAGAGTATATTGGCTTTATGCAATGTCCATCGTAGTGTCCGCTTGTCTGTCCGTATTAACGCACATTTTTTTTTAACAACCTTAAAGTTAGATTGGTGAAACTTTTCAATCTTGAAATTTATCTTGGTTCTTAAAAACCCAGAAACACCAAATTTGGTGGGAACAACGGGAATGGCTGTATCTTTCATTGCTTTAAGGCTAATTTATCTATAAAGCCAAGGAAATTGTGAAACGTGTCTCACAAACTTAATACAAATCGGCCTAACTTGCATTTAAATTGTTTTTATTGTGTAAGGTGATCTAAGTTTTATGGAACTTAAAGTTAACTTATTGATTTTTGCTAAAGTATGCTATATTAATAATAAACATTTCAGGCGAACGCGCAGCTTGAACGCTCCTTCGCCGTTTCAACAATTTGGACCATGCGGTCGAATTATGAAAAACTCTGCAATGGTGATGCAAATTCAAGATCCCGCAAGTCAGCGCCTGACCTGGTATAAGCCACCATTGACAGTGCTCGTTATTAAAAAGAAGGATTCCCAGGTGTTGCTGCCTTTTGTGCAACTAGTAGAATGGCTGGTGCAGGAGAAAAATATGGTAGTTTGGGTAGAGTCCGCTGTGCTAGAGGACAAGTTACTGCGCGATGATGTCAAGCTGGATCAGGAGAGCTCCAAATTCAGGCAGGTTCATGAGTATTACAGCGGAGTGCGTTCGCGCTTCCTGGGATTGCGCGAAAAGTTAGTTACTTTCAAGTAAGTATGGAATCCGAACATATCTTAAATTAAACTGATAATGCAAAATCGTACAGATTTCACTGAACTGCTTGTTTGTATTTATTATATAAACATAATTGCAAAAAATTTAATTTAAACGTGATCAGTGTTATAACTAGTTACAATATTTAAATAACATACATATAATGGGAACAATAATATATAAAGTTACCTTTTTAAATAGATACCATGCCAATAAATTTGGATTCTTTTTGTTTAAATAACAGAGATGGGCGCGATGATCTCACTGACCGCATCGATTTTATTGTCTGTCTTGGAGGTGATGGAACGCTGCTTTATGCATCACAATTATTCCAACAATCGGTGCCACCAGTTATGGCCTTTTATCTCGGTTCGCTGGGCTTTTTGACGCCATTTCAGTGTGATAACTTTCAGGAGCAAGTAACCAACGTATTAGAAGGCCATGCAGCGCTAACGCTACGAAGCCGACTGCGTTGTTCAATTCACCGCAAAGGTGAGAGGCGCAAGGAGTCTCTCCAACAAGCAAGCGTCAATCTGATTAAGCCTAGTCTTCAGCGACAGTACAATCAAGTCGAATTGCGCGACCCCACATTATGCAATAATAACTGCAATCCTGCAGTCCTGCAGCCGTCAGGACACAACAGCATTTTAGTCCTAAACGAGGTCGTTATTAATCGAGGACCGTCGCCTTATCTCAGTAATATTGATATATTCTTGGATGGCAAGTACATTACATCAGTGCAAGGCGATGGATTAATTGTTTCTACGCCCACGGGTAGTACAGCGTATGCGGCTGCCGCTGGTGCTTCAATGATACATCCTTCTGTGCCGGCTATACTGGTTACGCCAATTTGCCCACATTCGCTAAGTTTTAGGCCTATTGTGGTGCCTGCAGGCGTTGAGCTCAAGGTAAGCTGTTATTATTTTTTTATATTATATTTTGCTTAATACTGTACTGCTATTTTCTTTAGATATCTATATCGCCAGACAGTAGAAATACGTCTCGTGTATCTTTTGATGGCCGAAACGACCAGGAGTTAAATCACGGTGACAGCTTGCGCGTGACAACCTCTATTTATCCGGTCCCTAGCATTTGCGCACAGGATCAAATATCCGATTGGTTTGATTCACTGGCGGAGGGTCTGCATTGGAATGTGCGTAAACGCCAAAAATGTCTAGACGAGCTTTCAGATCTAACGGCATCTGGATCCGAGGACACGCTTGATGAGTTTGACAATCTAAAAATATACGACGCTTAGTGCCTGCCGTTTTTAAAAAGGCAAATTGTAAAAATAGCTAATATAAAAACGTTTACTTATCGCATGCTGTAAAAAAATGTCTCTAGTATTTAACTAGGAAAATACTCTGTTATATTGTACTGTATACTAATGTAAGCATATGAATGTAGTATTTAACTAGGAAAATACTTTGTTATAATTATATATACATTAATGTACTTTATACGTATAATTATGTAAATAATATACAAATACAAAATTGGTTGAGTTAAGAAGGCATTGTTATTTTATTGAAGACATTACTTAATTCTCTCAGATCAAATTATCTCAAGCATAAGGTGGTATGGGTTAAATATGCACGTATACAGTGGATGCTCGCAAATTACAGTTGGCTTCTAATTTCTGGCCGGTTTTCTCAAATCTCAAATAAGGCAAGATATTAGCCAGATCGGGCACCTATATCATAAATCTGCTACAGAAATACAATATATTCAATATGATCTGGATATGAAAACAAAAACGAGTTTTAAGTGCATTTAGTTTTCGTGTGGCCAGAAATAGCTTACTTGGTTTTTTTTTTATAAAAGTATGAAAGACGATTAAAAAAGTCATGAATTAAGGTCAGCACAAAGGTATGCAATATGAAAATCGTCTTTGTTTCTTGCTGCTTATTCTGTTCGCCTTGTACTTGAAGTCAGAAAACAGGTGAGTAAATGGTGCCCATATCTAACTGCATGTACCATTCCTGCTGCTGCAGGAACTTGGATTCGCAACTAAATCAGTTTAATGAACTTTTGTAGTACAGCGGGCTCTAATTTCAAAGCGTTCAATCTATTGAATTGATTGTAAACACTGGAAGATACTAATTTCAGATAGCTTTCATTTTTGAGCGTCCACTGTACATGTATTCTAATATTGGTTTTTCCATATTAAAATTTTAGGTCCGATTATAATTTTATACATATTTATACCTTTAAGGATTCTGAAATAGTGTGCAACAGATAAATAAAAGTTCCAGGACTCATCAAGTCATTTGGTGATTATCAAAATACCGCAAGCTAAAATCGCAATGCTCCAGTATTTTATTTAGGTTCGTGTTGAGTTGCCAAATTACTGCTCTCTTTATGCATCAAGTACCAGGCGAACAGAATCAGCAGCAGCGTCTTGCAGCATTTATTTTCACATGCCTAAGTGCAGACAAAAAGCGAACAAGCTTTAAGCACTAAGCAGTTATAGAGGAGTCAAACGGCTCGAATGCGATAGTTTTATGATACTCGCGAACGATTGGATTTTTGCAGTGCGTCGCTCGCTCAAACGAGCAGAAAACGAAAGCAAAAAACAACAAAAAAATGATTGAGATGAATTTTTAAAATAAATACAAAATTATCAATTAATTACATTAATTTTATAGGTATCCTTAACTTGTTATAATACTGGTGAAAATCATAAAAATTTAGGCAGGTCAAGAAAAGATAAAGCAATTGCTGCATATGAACGTTCACATGCACACACATTCATATGCGTTGCGAGAAAAGTAAAAATCCCAAATCGCATCAGAGCCACCAAAAACTGCTTAATGGTACAACGATTCAAAGTGGGTCAGCGCTTACCTAACTTTACCTGGCTAGTATTCAAAAACTGACCGTATGCCTTTTTGATTGGTGTACCTGTTTTGATTCATACAAATCAAAACTTTCGATTACTATTTGAATTTTTTCCTGTATGCTCATAGGTACTGTAAAGCGGATTCTATTACAGAAAATCTTCAAAGAGGTTTTATGTCATACAATGGGCTTACAAATGTATCGAACATTTTACAATTTGCCAGACGCTTTTATTTTACATTAGATATATGGATAATGTGATATTTATACAAATATTGTTAATATCGAAAAGTTATGATCGACTTGTATTGAATAATTTAATGTCACTTAATGGAATACACGTACGTATTTTAAATCAAAACTTGTTTCACCCTTAAGCCAATACAGCTAACGACTTAAAAAAGCAAATGTAGATTTATAAAGTAGTTGAATGTTTAATAACGGCTATTTTACCACAGACGCAGCCAATTCAATTGGACAATTGCGTTGCGATAAAAAACAAATATGAACTTTAAGATTTATACTCGAACATGCATCAATAAACCTCTAGGTTATAATTTGTATAATCATAATACAACATATATTATTATAATACACCTTAATGTGAGCCGACGGCAAAATCTTCTAAGGATTCCGGAATGACTAACGCCAAATAAGCATGAACCCTTTGTGGCGGTAAGAAAAAATATATAATTATTTTCAAATTTTTACAGAATACTCGTTTTACTTACTTAGTTTTTTTTAGTTGTTATCTTCGCGCTCCAGCTGCTCTGTAAGTAGCAGTGTTTCTGACAGCTTGTGCGAGCGGGTCAGTAAGTGCAGTTCACTGTCAGTATTTTGTTCAGTGCTTTCGGTTTCTAGTGTATCGTGACCTTTATATGATGACTGACCTGGCAAATCAACGTCGCTGTCGCTGGTAGAAGCTGAAGGTAAGGGCGTTGGTGTGGGTGTAAGGGATGTATTGGAAATCGCGTCAATATCGTCTTCAAATTCTGCGTCAGCCGCTTGCAGAATAGTCATGATATCAGTTGGAGTTTCCTTAATCGTTTAAAATTAAATTAACAATTAGTAAAAAGCACAATCATTGCAAAAAAGGTGCAACGGCGCGTAATTTAACAATACTTTATGTAGAATTAATGAATATAATCTTTGCATGTGTACCATGTGTTCATTAAATGTTAGGTGTGAAAAATTACGTTACCTTTGTAGCGTCAACTCGCTGTCGTTCATGCATTGCACTTAAAAGTTCACGTAAGTGTTGATTTTCTTTGCGCAAACGCTCGCGTTCCATGTCGCGTTCATTGATTTTGGGCTGTAGTCATAAATGGGATGTATATTTTCTTTGGAAATAACCATCAAATAACGGTTAACTTACCAAAAGAAGCGAAATTTGCTCATTTAGCACACTAACAATGCTACTGAGGGCATGGCACGGAACACTTGGCTCCAAGGAAGAGGCGTGCTGTATGCGATTAAGTCCACATGATTTCCCTGACCCGACTGTAGACGCCGAACTTACTACTTCTTTTGCGGTGGTGATAAGGGGTTCTGCTATTTTCGATGAGTTTTCAATCATAGATAATGTTGTTTGAGCTTTATTAAGTGCAGCCTGTTAAAACCGAATAAATATTATAATCAAAAGAGCACTTTCTTACTATTAAATATTCCTGCAACTAACCAAATGATCATATACCTCATTGATTTCAATGTGGTCACTTTTGTTTGCAGACTCCACACTGAACGGAACGTCGTTGGGGCGGTAGTCTCTGTTTCTTTGCGCGCTTTCGTTCGTCACTTTTGTTTCAGCGTTCATATTAAAACCGCTGGATTCAGTTATTTCTGCATGCTCCATTTCAGTTTCCTGATTTACGTTCTCATCCTTGAATATTAGTTTGTCCTTAGAATTGTTTGCTTTGGGCAGATCATCGCCGAGTTCCTCACAAATGCCTTTTACGTTAACGTCGATCTGACGTTCGTTTATTTCAGTGTTGTCTTCCTTACCTATAGTCACTTTACTGTCTACTGCTGGCACAGTTGAAATTTTAAACGATGCCAATGGTATAGAAGCATTTGGTGGCTTTGCTGTAATTGCAGGCAACCGCAACTCATCGATTTCACAATATCCGTCGTCGTCTTCATGAATAGCGACTTCTTCAGCATCATGTGTTTTAGATTGGGATATTTTCTTCATATGTGATGTCTGCTGTTGAGCCTGTGCCTGTTGTTTGTTTGGGGGCGGTAACGGCGGAGGAGTTACTGAAGCAATTTTGTGAAGTTTTTCTTTTCCATGACAATGGTCACACACAGCTGTTGATACTGCCGAAACCTCCCTTTCCGATGAAACATGCATGCAATCATTTAAGATTTTTGTCAACATTTGCACTTGATCATAGGCAGCTAAAGCAATATCAGCGCTGTCTTTGGGTGCTTCGGGCATCATAGCAATATCAACAATTTCGTTAAAGTGCTCCAATGGCATACGAAATATATCACAAATAATTTTTTGCTTCTCCAGTAATCCTTCTCGAATAGACACATCCAAGCGACGTAATCGTTCTCCTGGCGTCAATACTGGCTCAGCGGTGTGAGCAGGGTTAATGCTTATTTGAATTGCTGTTGGTTCAACAAGGGGTGATTGCATGAGTAATGTTCTTGTGTTATTGGAATTGTTAGAGCACACGATGCTCGCACTGTCGCGCTTTGACTGTCCACCTACTAGACCATAGGTAACTGTGCGTTCCTCGCTATTTGGCTCACGTGCTGATTGGGTGTGACGCAAAGCTACAGCATTTATATCCTGTGCAATAGTCGGATAATTGTTATTAGACTCGCCGCAACTACGCGTGGACATGGACCGGTTAATGGCCGCGCCTGTATCATTTTGGCTGAGCCGTCGCTTAGCCATAATATTGTAATAGCCAGTGTTGTCACTGTGTGTGCTTTCGCGGCGGCCATTACTTTGCTGAACACTACTGTCACAGTTATTGCTCGCTGTTGGTGCTGATGTGACTGTTGCTATCGGTAGCAGCGGTGCCAGTGGCGTTGTAGTAACGGTTGCAGTGGCGCTCGTTGGCTGCGTGCGGTCAGGTGTTTGTTCCAATGATTCTCTGGGGGCTTGAGGTGTTGTGACAACAAATGTATCATCGCTAGGTGCGTCTTGACTATTGGAACTTTTAGATCTCGGTTTGTGCTGCTGTGCAGCAGCGTCAGATATGTGTTTAAACCATCTGCAAATACAATGAGTAAAATATTTTTAACACAAATTCTAAATAATTGTTTTTTTTTTTATTGAATAAAATTTTTATACATTTATAAAATTTAAAATTTCACCTGAACAGCATAGAAGAGCGCCGATTGTTGTCCTTGACACTTACACTGTGTTTATTGCCTTTGTTCTTACCCATCGCCTCACTACAACTACTGCGACGAATCTCTTTCTTAAATTTACTTGAGTCTGGCGTTTTTGACAGTAAGACAGTGCTGCCACTGCATAGACTACTCCGACGCGAACTCCTAAGCATGTTTGTCGGAAACAAAATGCTCATAGCTATATTTTTGTTAGCTAATTATAATTTTTGGTACACTCCAACCCTTTGTACTTTTTCTTTCTAAATAATATATTTTAACGTCGCTGTAGAATCATATTATTGTGTCAACAAGTTCAACAAAACGACATGTAGTATCATTATATGCTTTTCAACAAGCTCAACAAAAGATACAATAGTTGGAATGCAGTAAATTATACCCATTGTCGGGGTCATTCTTTCTCTGCTTTATTGTTTGCGTACTTATGCAAGTATAACAAGTAAGAACGCTCTAGTCGAGATTTCCCGACTAGGAGATACCCCGAACCCTATACTTAACGCGTACAGTCATTGTCTGTATGCATCTGTGACCTAAACTTCAATCTTCGATATCTCTGGTGTTTCTCAACCGATTTCGGTGAAATTTTCAAAAAAGTTCTATCGTTACCCATATTTCAATCCCCATTTTTAAATTTTCCAAATTCGAGATTTTTTTTGCTATCGATTACATGTGTATATCGGAAACCAGAATAGTTATCGATAATTTGAAACAAACTTGTTCCGCTCATGGTATATGAGAACTTATATTCAAAATCTGAAGTCCCTAGCTCTTGTAGTCTCTGAGATCGACGCGTTCATACAGACGGACAGACGGACATGGCTACATCGACTCGGCTGTTGATGCTGATCAATAATATATATACTTTATGGGGTCGGAGATGCTTCCTTCTGCCTGTTACATACTTTTGCACAAAACCATTATACCCCTTTTACCCATTTTATGGGTTAGGGGTATAAAAATATATTCATCTCATTTGTATACCCTGTACTCACATGAAAACCGTTAATATTATGGATTTACTTTTTACGCTGGACCTAGGGTTAATTTTTTTAAGGAAAAATTCAATTGGATTTGCATTGGAGTTTTTCTTTGTTTTAGCCATCTTCTTAATAATATAGTTATTTTAAACTTGACACTGCCTGTTGTGAGACTGGACTCAACTATCCTTGTTAATTCTATACCTCATCTTTATTCTTTGATATCTTTCTGCTTCAGTGTATTTTTCGGAAAGCACTCGAATAGTGACCTTGTAAAGATTCACAAAAGTCAAAGTCAAAGTTTCTGCATTGGAATAACAAAAAAAACACTTTAGAAAAATGTTTGTCATAACAAAGATAAGTTCACATCATTGTTTTTAAAACTAAGTAACGCAATCGCATTAAAATGAACATACTAAGTTTTAATTGTGACTAAAAATAAGGTATGGTTACTGTTAAAACTATCTTATGCATCGAGTGTAGGTATCAAATTGTCGGTTTAGAGGAAAAAGGCACATCCACACGCGTTAAACACTATATGCAAACTGATACAGCGAAGTATGTTTGTCGATCGTAAAAGCACCAACCACCTCATCGTCTCCGATGTATAATGTTCGGAAAAGTGTTCGTGATGGTAGCATTTGTTTGGATGAGCAGATATAAAAATAAACAACTTACGTTTTGCACTCAGAGCTGCTGGGAGCGCGTAGCTCTAACATTTGTGAAGTCTTTGTTTTGATTAGAAAAAACGAGTTTTTGTCAGCGGCTTCTTGACGCACTAAAGTTTCTGAGTCTATATTCATAATAGGACTAACAGGCTTATTGCTGACTGCTAGTGGTGTATGAAGATTCTTTAATAAATATTTATCGTCCTGTAAAAAATATAAAGTTAAAGGAAAGAATTAATAATCGGCAGTATACTGCGTTTTCCGTAAACAAACAAATTGACCGTTCATATTGTTTTTATGACAGAGAAGACAAGCCAAAGATTATTTTCTGCACCTACCTGTTTTGTTAGCAAAACAATCATATTTTCAAAAAGTAATCCATGAAGCTGTATGCTAGGATTCTTTTTCATTGTTAAGTTTCCGTCATGCACAAGACGATGTTGCGTCAAATCTAGTTTCTTAAACTCTTCTTTATCATATGAAGATTTGTCCAATTTGCGCTGAATATTTTGCAGCCTGTCAAATATACCAGCATTTTTAATGTTTGTTTTATTTTTAAATAAGGTTTGCTTACTTGTGAGCGTCTTCGGCTGTTTTTACAGCCTTGTTTACTTCGACAAGAATCTTTTTTGATGACTCAACGGCGCGCTGTATAGCGTCTGCTTCAGTGTAGTTTTCGGGAAGCACTCGAATAGTGACCTTGTAAAGATTCTCAAACAATAGAGGATATTTAGTCAGTCGCTGTAATACCGTAGGCAATAAATCTTTAAGCTCTAGTCGACGACAAGCCTTATGTGATTCGGATTTTTTAAGCAGTTTCTGCAACTGCTCGTCCTTATGCCGCTTCTCTTTTAGTGCTTCAAGTGCTATTTGCTGACGAGCGCAAAACTGAGCAGCATGTTCGCACAGCACCTCACCTGATTGACCATCAAACATGTCCGTCAGCAAATCACCAATATGCTTTACAACGTGATTGTGATCCACGCGACGCTGCTTTAGTTTCAGTTCGAAGGCACCATGGAGCTCTCGCAAGGATAACAGTGCGGGCGGAAATAAAAGCAGTAAATGGTCTTGGGAAAGCAAAGCACTGTCATAGAGCGGCAAAAAAAACAAACGGTCCAACAACCTGAGCGTCCGAACATGGTTGCGCTCTGTTTGAAAGATTTCTGTGCGTAGAAAAAGTAAAATTAGTCGCTTAAGTCTTATCCGAATTATTTTATTTTCTCTTACCATTAATAATTTCTTGCCGCTTTTTCTCAGCATCCGTAAGCGCAGCAAGCACATCCACCGCAACAAGTGAACTCCAGTCAGCTTCGTTGAAATCGTCCTCTTCATCGCTTTCAAAATTCCATTGGCGCTGCAAAGGTTGTCCAGCATTCCAAAAGCTTGTGTTGCTGGCACTGCTAGTACTACCAACGCTGCCTTGAAACGAGTCTTGCTGGCTATGCTGGTTTGCGTGCTGCTGTATTAGTAGATGTGGATGCTGATGAAAATTAGATCCAGTGGAAATGGTGGAAACAGCGGTTGCACCGGCAATACTGCTTGGAACCTGTTCCATTGAGGTACTTGGACTTTCAGAACCACCTCCCGAAGAGAGACTAGAGTTCGATCCTTCCGTACACTTTGGAGATGAGATGCCTAGGTCTGGTTGGTCGTCACTATAAATTTTGAATGTTTTGTATTACTATAAAGTAAGCTGCTCAAATATTTGATGAGCTTTATAAAACATTGTCTTTATGTCCAATGGCTGCATGGGTTTTCTGTGTACTTGCAACCTAAGACGGAGTCACAAATCATTTTTATACTCTGAAACCAAAGGACATTGACATTCTAAGATCTGCACATTTATTTCTTGGCCAACCCAATCTCCCCGTTTCCGGTCATGCAAAATCTTAAATCTTTAGAAGTTGTACATTTTTTAAGCATTAATCGCCTAGCATTAGTAATATTGTTTTTTTTTGACCCCGCAACCTCTAAAAATCGCCAAAAGTTTGAAGCTACAGTTATTAGATTACTAACAACCTTCTAAGAGTTCGAGTTAAGTTCACCACCCCTCCTATTTCTTGTAGAAGAGTATCACGCACCTGGGGGCTACCGATTTTCTCACTTGCCAAATATTATTGAGAAACACAAAAACACTTACTTTTCATAAATATGATCAACGAGCTCCTTAAAACTTTTACTACGAGTAAATCGAACTTTGCTTTTCATTTTATAAAAAACTTAATAAAGCTTTGCAAGTTTTTTTTTAAACTCTATTTGCTAAAAAGCACGTAAATGCGCCGCTGCAGCACCGTTCTAGTTGAGTTAAGCGCATATAATGACACTGGACATACATATATGCATGAAAAAGGTGCAGTTTTTCAATAAGTATAATTCATTTTATTGACTTTAAGCTGAAGGATTGTCAGTTACAATATCCCATTAGCCGGTCAGTTTGATTGTTTAATGGAGAGACGGAAACAAAAATGTGAGAGACGAACTGCACATTGTTCATATACGATTTACTGCCACTGCTACCTCTGAATAACACTTTAATATAGTTAATGCGAAAACTGAGGGTTGGTAGATAGCTTCCAGTGGAAATTGTGTTGGGTATTCGTTCATCTGTTTGTAACTTACATTTTCAAAACAAAATAACAGGTTTTCTATTTCCGACTATCAAGAGTACGGTCAATAGCAGGATATCAATTAAAAATTTTCCTTTTACAGCGCACATGAACCGAATAGATTGCATTTTAGCAATGCCGATTTAAACAGGACTTGTTATTTTGGATCCACCATATTGTACATTTAATTTAACTTACGTAGCACGAGACGATAAGCTGGGGTCCGAAGTTTTTCGACGGCTATTACGATGCCGCTTGTTAGATAAACGTTCTTTGTACGATTCCGAACGGTTGACTGAAACCGGTGCACTTTTATGTTGCGGGTGGAAGCTGACCAAATTTAAAAATATTTTTAGAGGTCAGCTTAAAAATGTTTTGTTTGTAACTTACGATTCTCTTCGCGCATCCTTAATCTCAGTTGTTTCAGATGCACTTAAATCGCTTATGGAAGTCATCCCAATTGCACCTGTTAAGCAACTAGATAAAGTCGCTGATCCAGAACTAGTTGTCAGATCTGAAACACCTACAAAACTACCACTGCCGGTAGCACTTTCGCTGGCATTGCTAGCAGTGTGAAAAGAAGTCTGCAAATCACTGCTATTAAGCACGGATGTGTTACTGGATGTATTTCCATTAGAGCGAAGCGATATGTTAGCATCCAACCTGCGGTCCGACGGTTGACGAACTATTGGTGATGATTGCACACGATCTAAGAAGCAAATAATTTAAACCATTAAAAACGAAGAATAACATAATCATGTTTTGTAAAAACAGTCTTATTGGACTAGCTTACCACCTATTGCTCCCTATAAGTCCATCCACTTTTACATATCAATGGACGTTCGAAAATGTGCTAGCATGGAATATACTAAGTGCATAAATATCTTTGTTAACCTTGTACATGTACATATGTACATGTATGCATAGGAGGAAATTTACTTTTACATTCTAATGTTTATATGTATAAAATAATTTTTAAAAAATGCTAATTCTTACGATTTTAGCAAAGCCAAAGACAGCAACCAGACTCATAAATCTATTTTTAAAACTTGGCAAATGATCTGTTTATTAAATAAATAAACGTTTAAATGTGCATGCACAACATGTACAAGACTATTTTTCAAGAAGTTTAGACACTTATTCAGATTATGGAAAAACTAATATGTAGTTAATAAGCAAACATCACAGCACATGCATAAACATTACAATGCGCAATGCCGTTCCTAGTAACTTAAAAAAAAAAAAAGTGAGTTGCGTTATCTTCATTTAGTTACTATATGAAACCGTTAGATGCAATTTTTTAACAACAAACTAATATTTTGTAGGTCGACAGCAGTTTCCAAAAATTGTAAGCACGCTGATAAAAAATTACACAATGGAATTAAAAGTTATGCATTAGCAAAAAGCTTTGGTAGAATACTACTGACTTGATTTGAAATATAAAGCTTTTTTGGAAAAATAAAATCATAAGATTACTGAAAAGCTTACAGGTCATTTTGACACCTTGCTGGTTTGTGAATAAATATACTGATGATCTATACAAAAGCTTTTGAATCAGTAATCTTTAACAAAAGTACAGCTGATTGTGATGGTTTTAATTTACTTAAATAAATATGTTTTCCATTTATTGACTAGTTTATTAATTTGTTTCACTTCTCCCCACTCTCGATTTCGCTTTTAAAATAACGAACATTTTTAGTATTAACAATGGAGAAAGCTTTAGTCGAGAATGGTCTACTAAAATATATTAAGAACCCTAGACTTTACAAGCATAGCATTTGTTTGTATTTGTGCACGTGTATACAGAAAAAATAGAAGAGTTGTCGATAATTTCAAACAAACTTTAAATGTTTAGAAATGCTTTAATTACATACCCAGCTCAAATGTAACTAAGATCAATATTCGACTTAGCTGTACACTTTAAGGGTCAAAAATGCTTCCATTTGTTTTTTGATATCCGCAGTTATTTAATATATTCAGGTTATAATTTCTGTTTGTGGTTTCTGAATTGCGTTTTAATATGACTCACCATGCAAACCCCACGAAAACTTTAATAGCCGTTGAAGACTGGCATTCCGTCGTACGGAAGGAACTATTATAACAGCATCGCTGTTCATTTCTTTAAAACAGACACTCTTAATACATTTTTTTTATTTGAATATGTCGCAGTTTACATAGCCAAAACTGTAAACTAATCAACTGTTTTGGTTTTCTGTCCGTGCGTCGATTCTATCATTGCTCTTATAAACATGAATACTCATTGAACATATGGTACACACACAATAACAAGTGTGTGCGTTTTGTGTTTACCAAAGATAAACAAAATTTAAATTTAAGCAACTATAAGTATTTTAGCTGTAACAATTCGACTAGGAAACACCCTGTACTTTGACATTTAACTTTTATAAATTGTGAGATATAAATTTACAACCGGATGCCTAAGCAAACTCAATAGAAATACATTTTTCAGTATGAAAATTAAGTACACATTGTGTGTACAGAAAATGTTCGCTTGCTGCCAAACAAATCCATAAAATGGGTAAAAATGTATAATGGATTCGTGCAAAAGTGTGTAACAGGCAGAAGGTAGCATCTCCGACCGATTGAAGTTTAGTCACTGATACATACAGATAATGACTGTACGTGTTAAGTACAGAGTTAAGGGTATCTCCTAGTAGGAAAATTTCGACAAAAGCCTTCTTACTTCTTAGTATTGTGTCTTTCAATTTTTTGATACTCTTCTGTTGAACATAAGCATTCAAATCTATTATTAAGTATTATTATTAGCATTACAAAAATTTCATATCTGCAAAAAAGCAATTACATAACTTTTTGCTAAAGATTTTTAAAATATTCTCATTTTGTACATTGTGCAAATCAAATACCATGAAATAACGACTGTTCACGTCAAAAAATTATGCAATAATGAGTCTAAAAAAAAGTAACAAAACAAGCAGTACACCTAAATAAATCAAATATCCTTTCAACACTCTGTTCAGTTGGTGATTTAAGTACACTTTAACAAAGATAACATATTTAAATTATTAACTTTAAATAAATTTTGTTGCACACCATACAATAAATTATACATATTTTTAACTGATGTTTGTGCAACAATAATTAAATTTGGACTTTACTCAGCTTTTCCTTTAATTGATTAAATATAAATGATTTCTGTACATATGTTTTACAGTGGCACTTACCGTTGTTCAAGTCAGCTTCCATTTCTTCATCCTGCCGGGCACGCCTTTCATCTGAAAGTAAATCCACATAAGAGCTACTGAACCTTTTTTTTAAAGGTTTAAAGAACTTACTTGTTATGAAATCGCTCGTCCGTGGCCTTATTTTTCCCATAAATTTGCTTATTTTATTGTCGTTGTGTGGATGTCGTTTCGCTTGAGGAAGTGGCCCTGGGCAGCTTTCGTCCAAAACTTTAGAGCATTGGCGATGAATGTTTAACTTGCAGTCTTAAATTAAATAAGAAAAATCAACGAGCACTGAGATAAATACGACTGTTGTGTGCGAAGTAAAAAGTTATGGTCTTTACCTGTGCAATGATAACCTTGAGGGCTTACACCCCATATAATCGTTTGACAATGATTACAATGCGTCACTTCGTAGTATTGGCGTAATACTAATGGATGACCACGAACAATCATCTAATCAAAATATATTTTAAAATATGGACACGGTTTACTTCAAGCAAAAATTAATGCGCCGAAAATTAAATACCCCTGCAGCTAAGTTGTATGCCAATTGCATCAACTGCAATCACGTAATTCCTGTTTTACACGGTGCAGCTAGTTGCACGCAACTTTCTAGATTTCTTTTAACGTGCCTGCGTAATGTAGCGTTAATTTACACAGCGCAACTAGCTGCATGCAAATTTTCCATTCCGATTTCGATTGATAAGGCCAATCATATAGATTTTCATGCTGTTGCAGCAATTCCAAGTTGGTTTTTGTCCCCATATTTAATTTAATAGGTTGTCACTCTTAAACATTCACAACAAATAGCCATAATTTCCAATTATTATCGAAGTATTGCCCAACACTGGTCGCCTCACTTCCCTTGAACACAATCCAAAAGTTGCATGCAACTGCTTGCACCATGTAGATGATGTATAAGAATGTTAATAACTGTATGCAAACAATTATCGAAAGTTTGAAATAAGCTTGTACATATCGACGGACAGACCGACATGGCTTTATTGACTCGGCTGTTAATGCTTATCAAGAATGTATTTACTTTATTGGTTCAAAGATGCATCCTTTTGAGTTGCACACACTTGTTTTAAGGGTTCAGTGTATGATTCAATTATATCCTTATCTTAAGAAAATCTATTTTTTTAGGGGGTCGAAAAATAATCTTCCTTGTGCATGTGACTTACATTTGTTTAGAATACAACAAACAATTTTAGTTTACCTATAAAATTGCATTTGTTTGAGTTTTTAAATAGTCATTACTGTACTTAATCGGTTCGTCACAAAATATACCTGGTGCAAGGGTATAAGATCAATATTTAAATTTTAATTTAAATATTAATTTCTTATTTAAATATTCTCTGTTTATTACAAACCTTTCTATTTTTACCCATTAAGCGTGATTTAAAACTCTTTTCACGACTAACAAAATGATGAACACGATCCACTATACTGTTTGGATGCGAACGAGTAGTAAATATGCGGTGTATCACCGTTGAAAGTGCAGAGCATAATGCAAGTTTACGAGCATCTTCCTGTGGCAAATCCTTTTCAAACTCTTCTCTGTAAAAATATAGGAAGGTATTCACCATGCAAAGCACGTTCGTAATAAGTACTCACATCAATAATTGCAGGTTGGGCATTAGATATTTGTCAATGATTTGCTCCCTTTGTTTGTCACCTTTAGCCTCAGCGAGCTTGTCGTCGGTAGGACCATATATAGTTCCCAGACCGGCAGTGCGCTTCTGCTGAAATTCTCGTAACTGTTCGCTAATAAGGTCCTTGGCGCGTTTTCGACTGCGTAAAAATACAGTTCGCAATATTTCCACTTTGTCAAATTCTAGCTGTAACACATTGTCTACCTCCCTCGCCAACGACTCGTCTTGTCGGTACCAAGACAAAGGTGCACGGGGCACAAGAAAAGTCGAATGAATTTCATAGGCCCATTTTCTCATGTCCTTTGAGGTACCCTCTTTATATAATTCCGTTATAAGGTAAAAAAGAAGTGGCGCTGGTTCTGAGTTTGATAAAACGTAATTAAGGAACACAGCTAGGAAAACAACATTTTCCACCTCGAGTAAGCGTGTTAAATTGTTAAATGGTCCGTTTTCATCAATAAATGGTTCTTCCTGATCCGAAGAGTTTTCATCCTCCATTGAAATAATTTCCTTTTGAATGTCAGTTGACTGTGCCGCCTGTATACGGCTGGAATGTAAAGGCTGCTGAGAGGGTGAAGTAGCACATGCCATAGGTGTAAAGTGATGCGATTCTATAAAGATTCCCGCTCCACCACTGCAGTTCTCATTTGGATCCTCAGGTACAGGCATGTGTGAGCTCGTTAAATAAGGCGGCGGAGGTGTACCAGGTGGTGTTACCTCCGCATCCTTCTCTACAATTTCCCAAGAGCCGGATGTGGTTTTTACTAATCTATCTGCAGGTTGGAATCAGAAAACAAAAGTTTTATTAGCTGGAAAAACAATTTGGAAAACACTTTTTTAAATAGTATATGTTTATAAGAAGTTGTGGCCGTACAAAAATTTGAAATTGTATTCGGGTATTACGACAAGAATTCCTTGAATAGTAATATAGGGAACGTTCCCAAATTACGTGACCAGTTTAGGGGGAGGGGGTGAAAAATGAGAGGGGGGGAAGGGTCAGTGGCAATTTACTACGAGTAATCACCGAGTGGGGAGTGAAATTTTTTAAAATAGTCACGTAATTTGAGTACATTCCAATACGTACACATTTCATGCTTTAGAGATGCAAGCACTGTGAACTGATAAGTCTAGTCTGCCCCTTCGAGGCCTATAGCTCTTCATCGGACTTCGCTTCTGCACAAAAGCAAGTAGTTAAATGGCTCGAGGGTCCTTTATTTATTGCATGACAAGTTTATTTTTAAATCACTTCAGTTTCCTTGCTTAAGAAACGCATTCTGCGAGTATTCTCATTCCATGTCGCAAAACCCGCAGATGCTGATAATAGAAATTTCTAGCTTAGCTATGTGGTGACCTCTTAGTCTACAGTGCCTTGCTAATTTTCACATAAATATTACTAGCTTAAATCAAAAGAAATATTTGGCTTGCCAAAAACGTGCGTTTACCGCATGAGTCTCTCTTTCTTTCTTAGTTCCTGCCGTATTGAGCTCCTACCTACTGCTTATCTGTCTTCAACAACTTCACCCTATTGTAAGATACCGGGGGGCTTATACCTCCACGACCACAGGCTTGATAATTGAGGAATTCATCGGGCTTTGTGGTACGCACAGATAAATATTAAATAGTGCATATTTACCAGGATGTCTTGGATGCATATTGTCTGGGGAAGATCCAACGCGTCGGTGTTTTATTTGATTAAGTTGGGGTGTCTGGCCAAGGACCTTTGAATGATAAATAATTGTATATTATTAGTTTTGAATTAGAAACTTATTAAATTTAAAGGTGTATTGTATTCAATTAACGTGCAATTATTTAAAACAATATTAACCATTGTATTTTTTTTTTTTTTTTTTGAATATACACTATTTAAATAAAAGTTTTTGTTGGTATTTAATTAACTTAACGTATGTAAAAAAAAAACAAAACGTATTTGATAAAGTTTTTGAAATTGATTTTGACGAACTGTCATTAAAAAACAAATTTGATGAGTCATGTTTTAACATTCAAATGTAATAGACAAAGCATATTTTTTGCACAATAGCCTTGTACACGAAGCAGGCTACTAATGTTAGAGGTTAAATGGTTTAAACATTCGGATGAAAATCAAAGCGAGCACGAGTAAGTTACTAATACATACAAGACAAGAGCGTTCGACTAATAAACATCCCAATCTAAAATATAATTGATGCTTATCGGAAAAATATATTTTTACTTTAGCCAAAATTTAAACTGTTGACTTAATTTTTATTTGCCTTCAGTATTTTATATCGTATATTGTTGCTTGACTGTACTTAATGGAATCGACTGCCATGTTGATGAATTACTTTCCCGATATAGTAAAAGTTGTGCGTTGTGTTTTAATGGATAATATGATATATAGAAAATTGCGAGTGCGCAACTTTTTCTAAAAAGATAAGTTTTAAGCAGGTTGAGCTTCTGAAAAGTCAGGAAACCCCACACAGAAGATACAAAATTAATTGGGGAAAAAGTACGGATATTTTAGTGGGAAAAATGTTGCATTTTATGTAAATGTATGTGAATAAATTGATCGATAGTGCACAGGCTTAAACATGAACGGGGAGTGAGAGGTCATTGGTTACTTACTGCAGAGGGCACACCGCAGAGCGGTTGGTGTTTTTGGTGCTGCTGCAATTGTTTAACTATGTTAGGACGTTGCGATAGTGGAAATGCAGCCTTAATATTATCGCTTTGAACGGCCGTACATGTCGAGACAAGTGGGTAATTATAAACAGTACATAGAGAATTTGGTTGTGCACGTCCATTATTTAGACTCTGGCAGCTTCCCCGGTTTAATTCCTCTGACAACATGCCCGGTTGCCGTGGTGGCAGTGGCGGGGGAATACAATCTACATCAATTCCGCCACTATTACCCATATCTTCAGTTGCAACAGACCTATTAGTGGTTTCCATTTGTAAAAACAATTGCGTTGTCATTTTGGGATCCGAGAGAGCTTTTGTTTTAACTTTTGATCGCTTTGTCCTGACATTGCTGTTAATATTATTGTTGTTATTAAATAAAGGACCACAGTTGTTGTTAGCATTTGTCATTGACTGTGGAGAATTACGTTGTGGACTGCCTGCCCGATCCAAGTCGGAAACTGGCGAAAACAGTTGAATACTGTTTGCATTCCCCAAATCCAAGGCAAGTTGCCGGGTTGGATTTCTTTGTGGCAGGGGTGGCGGTATGTCTTCTTCTATCAAACTCTTTGATATTGAAAACTTATTTCTACTTTTTGTTGCCGATGTTGATTTTAAAGTTTCCTTAAAGCGCTGTTGCTGCTGGTGTACATATTGTTGTTGTAAACTACGCTGCGTATTTTGTTGCATGTTTGGCATGTTCGCATGAATGTGGTGATTTAGGGATTGTGACATTGGGCTTAAAGCATCTGTTCGTTGATGCGGTACGATGTCCGTTGTATTATGAAGAGTCGAGGCTAGCATATCTTTGTCAATCTTATTCTTTCGCGTGCCCAGCGAAAGTGACGAAAGTGATCGTGGCAGTAGCGAAAGGAATGCGGGTGAAGAGTGTTGTGCTGATTGCGACTGTGGTGTGCTAGCCTGTTGACGGTGATGATTGTTGTTGTTGTTTAAAAGATGGTGTTGCTGATTGTGATGGGTGACGACATTGATTTGATTGTGCATTAGTAACTCTGAATTTTTGTCGCTGGCAGCTGCATGATATTTAATTGTTGGCGTATCCTGAAGTCAATTTATTAAAGATGATCAAATTTAAGAATTCACACATATTGAAAGATAAGTTTTTGCCATAAACATACATATGTATATGAAAACAAGTATATACAGATTTATACAAGTACATACTTGCATACATATGTATTTATAACTCTGCCACTGGACCTGCACATGTGATGAT
The DNA here is from genome assembly GCA_018152825.1 of Scaptomyza hsui. Lineage (NCBI taxonomy): Eukaryota > Metazoa > Arthropoda > Insecta > Diptera > Drosophilidae > Scaptomyza > Scaptomyza hsui. The sequence goes on from JAECXO010000002.1 coordinate 17,186,361, forward strand.
TAACGCCCTTTTCACTACATAAACATTCTTGGATTATTTTTGTTTACTTAATTTAATTTATTCTTTAGTAGTTTAGTTGTTTTAAGTTGGCAACAGTTTTAATTTAGCAAAAATAACGTGTTAAACAGATTTTTGATAAGGACTATTTAAGGACAAAAAAGAGATATTGTTATTTGAACAGTGATCTTTTTAGATCAATATAATTTTTCGCGACACACAAAAGCGAAACAGCCAGAACGACACATATAAAAGGTATTTAATATTCGATCCAAGGATACGCAAGAATATCTATCCACCGACACAAGAATGTTAATGAATGGATGGTGTGTACTATTAAACTAGCATAGCAGACAGAAAACGAAGTAAACATTTATTTTCATATACATATGAATGTATATATGTATATAATATAAATAAGTATGCACAAATCTATGTACACCCAAACGCACATATTGACGAAAAACTAAAAATATTTACTCACCTCAGCTCCTACCTGCCGTAATTGTTCGCGGAGCTTTCGAATGTTTGCCTCTGAAAGTTTATAGCTGGGATTTTTTGTATCGCCCTTCAGGCGCTCCAAATTTAATTTTTCTTGCTCCAACATTTTTTGTAATGTTTGTATCTTGTATGATTCCATTTCCCGTCGTTTTATACTCTGCCGTAAGAATATACTTATTTGCGTATGTTATAAAAATTGGAAACATTGTTATTTAACTTACGTCAACAGGCTGAGGACCAGTTATTGATGCCGTTCGATCACGACCAGAGAGTACCGGTGTCGTCGGCACGATGCCCACAGAGGTAGGCCTTGTCATCTTCTGACTACGTTTTACAGCCAGCTCAACAATTGTGGATGCTTTTCAAAATGATGTTCGTGTTATAATAATATAAGTATGAGGGCAAATAGTCGTTTATAAAAGTGTCAAAAATTAAATTAGTTTGTTTTTCATCAACCCTAATATTGATAATGGCCTTAAGAAACTTTTTAAAGTTAATAATAGCCTCTGGATCGTTATATTTAACAAAAGAGTTCGGCATTTGGGATAGCCAGAATGTGGTTGAAAACAGCAGACAAAAATCAACTATGCTCGCAAGCGAAAACAAGGATACAAAAATAGAAAAAAATGCGATAAATGACCGCAAAAGTTCTTGTAAGTCATCCGATAAAATCTTTTGGAGCGAAGAATTTAAAGAATCATGGCATAAAACTATTGAGACGGTTAAAATAATCCCTAGCCATTGGCGCCGCTTAGCTCAAAGCATCCAACAAAGCCTCCAGCAGTTTTTTAAAAGTGATGAAAAGTAGGCTACGTAATTATGTATACGAACATCCCATCAAAATTTCAGCTTTTTGTTTACATTTGACTTTAATTTTTCTGCTAACATTTCTGGCGAACGTTGCAATGGTCGTTGTAGTACTTATAAAATTAGGTCTTGTAGTTGGCACTGTTTGGCTAACTAAAGATCTAGGTGTTTGGGATGGCCCCAATAAGACAGCGCAAATGTACAGCGATATTAAATTAAAATTAGAGCCATATGCGCAGGACATACAGCAGAAAATCTGCTCTAAGTATTGTGGAGACAATAAGGAGAGCATGAAGCCGTTTCGGGAATCCTGTGTCGAGGCTTGGAATGATACTGTTAAAGAAGGCTTCCTCACAGTCAAAAGATTACCTTTATACTGTGATCGTTTTACAGACGATATACAGAAGACTATCGATCGGTTTCTTAATGGTGGCTCCATGCAGTAGGCAACTGCCAAGATCAAAAATTCGAATTATGTCCATTATAGAATAATGTATATAATAAACATTTATTTCGCTCTCTAGTTATAAATATTACTTTGCAATTAAGCTTGAATCTAGCTGCCCGATAATAGTAAAGTTTACACTGGCAAAGGACAATGAAAGCTTACTTTGACATTTGGCATAATAGTGAAAATAAAGTGGAAACATACACTTAAAACATACAGTGTTCCAAGAAAGTGTTTACACAACACTTTTTTGGCACACTGTACATCGCTCAACATCGCTCGCTACTTAAGGCAGCAAATTCAAGACTTGTATTGATATCACTAGTCTCTTCTAAAGCCTGATCAGACCCCCTAAGATCAAATACGACATATTTGAAGAAAAAAGAAACATATGTTAGCTTAGGTGGCTGGCAATTATTTCCTTTTGACTTTCAAAATTTCAAGTGTTTGTATTTCTATTAATTCATATCTAGGTTAAACTAAATTTTTTTTACTATAAATAAAAACTTTCATCTTAAAATGATTGTAGAGTTTGCTTTGCGTACCGGAGTAGTATTTGCTGTTATAATGGCTACAAAGCATTTGGGTATATGGGATTCGGACGATGACGCGCAGGAAGTTTATCATGCCACAATAAAGCGTGTCGGTCCCTTTGCCAAGCAAACATGTCACTATCTTAATATTGACATACCTCCACTTCCTCCACAGAGAGAAAAATCTTTTCTCGGTATTTACTGCTATAACCAAGCAGTTCTAAAGGTCGGAGACTTTCTAACTATGTGTCCCATATATATGCATGATGTTTTGGAAAAGGTACCAGGGATTTTCAGCGAATTTTCACGACGTGTACGCGAAGCGTATGAAAAGTATCAAAGTCAACAAGCGGAGAAGACCAAACGCAAAATATGCATTGATAAAAAGATGCTAGTGGTGCCAACTGACCCACACTCTGAGGAAAGCTGCGCATGCAGACAGAAGTTTACATAATTTTTGTATAACAAATCTCACGTTATTCCATCTATACTTCTCTACCACCTAAAAAAAAAATTAATAACCCAAATAAATTAAAAAACTGCCAGAACAAAATCACATTCGATTTCAGGCTAGTCACCAAAAAATGAAGACGAATATCTTCTCAAGTCGACATTGTTTTAACCGTGATAGATGTTATGCCAGAAGCCATATGGTAGAAAGCCACATTACCAAAAGCATAACAAAACAAATCGTTACACAAACAAGGAGTTGACCGTGGACGGGAATGATAAACATGCATATGCATATTATAAAAAAAATACACACCTTTGATCAAACTCACTACGGTCGGATGTTTTTCCAGTCGCACTTCTTGTCCATTTACCTGAACAACAAAAAAAAAAAAAAATACAAAATAAACGTCTTGCAAAAATACAATATTTTACAGACCTTAAGAATCATATCTCCAGCCACTAAGCCAGCAATTTGTGCAGCTCCGCCAGGCTTAACGCTTTCCACAAAAACCGGATTATCGCCAGAGACCTAAGAAAAAATAAATAATAATTATAAAAAACTGACAATATTAAATCCAAACCACGAAAAATATGTAACAAATATTTTTCAAATCCACTTGGTTCAAAATTTGTTTTTGTAAACGCATCATCTGGTGAAAATTATAAATAAAATAGTAGACAGAAACATGTGAAAACGTGGCAGTCGTTCGCAACCAACTGCGAAATACTCTGACACCAGTATTAACACATGGGGTAAATTATTTGTTTGCTAAGTGACGTTAGGGAGCTGAAGGTGTGCGCGTGGCATACAATATTATGATGCAGCTCTTTGGAGGAATTTACTAGCTATCTGCACAAAACAAATATACTCTTTTTCTTTACTATAAACTTTTTTGATTAGCAGCTCGATATTGTTATTTAAAGTACATGTGTCGGCCCTTACCTTCATACCATAGCCATTCTCATCCTTACGAACTGTTAATGTTAAATACTGGAAATTTTTTGGTGATGCTGGGCTTGGAGTTGCTGGTTTTGTCGCTTGTACAACTGGCGTTATCTGGATATGTGGACGGGTTCCAGGTAAACACGGACTTGCTTCTGAGTTATTTCCAACTTCGCCAACAGATGTAAACACCTGATTCGATTGGATACCACTTCCCAATATTTTACTGTTGCAAATGTTAAGATCGGGTGTGGCAGGTGCAGCCACAGTGGTAGCACATGCACCGCCATTGTTTTCCACACCATTCATAGGTTTCGTTTTATTTTTGTTCTGGTTTTGATAGCTGGTTGGCAATGGGGGCGTTTGGGGTGGAACGGTATTGTTACTATTGCTATGACTACCACTAAAGCTGCTAGCCAAACTGCTTAAACTGCTCGCCAAAGACGGCGATCTTGGAATTTTTGATTTATTTGCGGCCTTCTGCTTCTGTTTGTTTTTTGAATTTTTTACAGACTTCTGCTTGGGAGGTGGCAGCTCTGGCGGCAAGTCCTCGGATGTTGTGCCGCCAACGTCGGCAATAATTGTTCCTGTGACAGTGCTATCTCCAATGTTGCTTTTTTGTGACGTTGATGTTGTCTCTGGTACCTCTTGGACCTCATCGTACTCATTGTCGTCGTTACGCAAATCGATCAATCTTAAAAAATGCAAAACATTTATTAATTTACGACTTAATCACAACGAATATAGTTTTAAATATTTAACACAATGCCTTAAATGCGTAATATTAACATTTGAAAATTATGCCAGTTTAAAACTATTGCAAGCAAAAGTCAAATTCTTCCGCTGATGCTAATCTGACTTTCTCTTATGTGGCGTGAATGTGGGAAAGGTTTCTAGTTCTAATTTTTATTCACCACAAAGCCCCGTAATCAAATAAATCATGCCTGTAACAAGCGCCACGGCAAAAGCCACGAGATCAACTCACCAACACAAAATGACCACTGTTTGACCTTTTTTAATTGAGCGCAAATTAAATTAGCCGTAAAAAAGATACAATTTAATTTCTGTACGGTCTTTGTTGCAAAAATTTACTATAATACACAAGCTTCTAAACATTCGGTCAGTATAGAAAACATACTGTGACACAATTGATAATATTAAATGTGTTTTGTTTAAAGCCACAGTAAGGCACACAACGTAAGCAGTACACTAAATGATAAAATAAATACACTTGATGTAGCCACATTTTAACAACTGTTTTATTATTATCTTAAAACATCTTTTTAATTTAAGTAAACAAATAAACGTTAAGTAAATTATTCCAGTTTTATTACCTTCTTGATTGAATTTAAATCTATGTCTCAACTTAGCCAAAAATTTGTTTTGTCATTGCCTAAGTAGTAGTCTGGAATACAGTGAAAACCTAACTTAACACTTAACCTTAACCCTTTTGAAGAGTTACATCGTTCACATGGGTTCTATTTAATTATTTTATTTCAATGCTACAACATCTTAGGAATATTGCCTGAAAAGTCGATCCGAGTTCGGAGATATATTTTAAATAAGTTCAGCTGTCAGGGTAGCTGGGCCCAGCGCTAAAACTTTAAACGCGTTTTTCTCGTAACAGTGTTTCCAATTGCGGTTGACAAGTTATCTCGAGAACCGCTCGATCGATTTTAATGAAATTTTGCTCACGTCTTCGAGATCCTTTTTTACAGGACATGGACGAAGGATTTTGTATACCCCGAACCCATGAAATAGGTAAAAGGGGTATAATGTTTTTGTGCAAAAGTATGTAACAGGCAGAAGGAAGCATCTCCGACCCTATAAAGTATATATATTCTTGATCAGCATCAACAGCCGAGTCGATAAAGCCATGTCCGTCTGTCCGTCCGTCCGTCTGTATGTATGAACGCGTAGATCTCAGAGACTATAAGAGCTAGAGACTTTAGATTTTAGATGAACATAAGCTCATCTAAGTCCTAGGCAGTACAAGTTTGTTTCCGATTTTCGATAACTATTTCCGTTTTCGATATACACATGTAATCGATTACAAAAATTCCTCGAATTTGGAAAATGTAAAAATGGGGGTTGAAATAATGGGTAACGATAGAACTTTTCTGAAAATTTCATTGAAATCAGTTAAGAAACACCAGAGATATCAAAGATTGAAGTTTAGTCACAGATGCATACAGACAATGACTGTAAGCGATATGTACAGGGTTCGGGGTATCTCCTAGTCGAGAAGTCTCGACTAGAGCCTTCTTACTTGTTATCAACTACAAATGTTTTTTTTTTTATTCAGTGCTAAATTTTGGCCTAAAATCCAAATTTTAATATTTATTTTTTCCTTCGTCCAAGTCCTAGCTCTACGGGAAAAACATGGGCTCACCAGAAATGGCAGAGTTTTCAAAATTTTTTTTTTTAAATTTCTTCAATTTGCTAATAAAATTTTTTTTTTAAAAAAGTCAGTTTTTCTCTGTCGAAACCCATGTAACCCCTTAAAGCAAACACTTAACTATCTTTCTTCCTACCGAATTAAGTTACTCTAGCTCAAAAGCTGTTTAAGATATAGCCGATTTTAAAAGATGGGCGTGGCATAAAAATTTTTATGCAGATCTTTGGTAGATGTCACCATCTATCTTTTTACCAAATTTTGTGACCTATACATTGACACATTGTCTGACGCAGGCATGGATCAAGTTACTTGCACAGTTTCAAGCCTCTAGCTTTAAGGGTTTCGGAGAAACGCGCGTTCATACGGACAGACGGACCGGCACCATGACGGACATTGCACAAAACCAATATACTATGATACCTCCGGTATCAGAGCATAATTTAAAAAAATTAAATTAAATAAATTATGTGCAACTGGCGTTTGTTCTATGTACCAGAATGAAGTTACTATAACTTTGCGACTACTACAGACGTAACTAACATAAATCAATTAAAAGAACTTACCGTTTTTTGATTGATGGGTCATCCATAGAGTATCTCGCAATATCCTTAACAAGAAAATATGAAAACTTTTTAGATTTTGTGCAACAGATACTTCTCCTAGCCAAAGAACTCGTATTTATATATCCGGATTTTTAAAGACAGTGCACTTATCTGAAACACCATGAAATAGATAATTAAAAAGTTGTTGAAAACACATCCAAAATGTGCTGTCATCCAACTATTTATAAATATGCATGCTGTGAGTTTCTGAATTAAGACTTTAAAATAGTTTGTTTACTTTTGAGCAGAATATTTTCAGCACTAGTTTAAAACTATAACTCCAATTTCACATTCACATTTACTACACGCTTGATTCGCACTTGGGTATTTGTTAAAGTTTTAAGTTGTTGGTTACATATTTGCTTAATGAAAAACAAAATACTGCAAGTGGAGGCGTGTCGCGGAAGTAACTGGTTTTAACCGAAAAAGTGCTGCACCCAAAGAATAATAAAAAAAATAAATAAAAAAAATGACAAAACAAATATATTTGTATGTGTTAACTTGTATGTATTTACAAACAAACAGAATGTGCTTATTGCATACAATCACACTTAGTTTGTGTCTATTACATACATTGCATTTGCGAAAGTATATAGCCTATATTGCATGGCACTCTTTAAATAAATAATGTTTTTAATAAAGAACTCGGTGCATTTTGGGACACAAATTTATAGTTGATTGCACACACGTACGTTGTGGGTTTATGTGCATACATGCATAAATGTGTGCGCATACAAATGTATTTGAACACAAGCAAAAAATGTATAACAGAAAATGTTTAAGAAATTTGGGGATGCGATCGTAAATTTCCAAACAAAATGTGTTTTTTTTTTTCATCGAGAGAACTAGAGAGAACAATCTGCATAGTTAATACGTTATAACATCCAACAAGTGGCGGTGGCAGCCATATTGTTTTGCTCTGTGTTGCTGCTGATCCAGAGGTGCGGGCGTGACGACTATTTTGACACGAGGCGAAACCGACACAAAACATAAGTAGAAACACATTAAAATCTAACGTTTATTGGAATTTTCAGTTGTCAATATGTTGAAACTTTTATATTTGCAAATAATTTTAATGAGGGCGTTTTTTGCGTGAGCAGATAAATGAACAGTCTCATATTGTGTCACGAACACAAACAAAATAAACACGACACGAACGCACCTCTGGTTGGATCATCACACTCACCAAGCAAATATGCATACATATGTATGTATGTATATATGTATATATATATATATATATATATATATATATATATATATGTATTTATATGTTTATTCATATGCTAGTGTATGTACACTTATACTCGCGCACTTGACTGTTTCCTTTTTTACGGACTTGATTAAATAGCTAGCGCACTGCGCATCACAATATTTTAAGTGTTGAAATGTGGGCGCACCCATTACATTTGTTCTTACATACGTAGAAATGTATATAGATATCGCGGGTATTAAATTGGTTTCAATATTTCTAAGATTGAATCTACCTATTTTTGCTTTTATCACACAACCGTACGCAATAAATGTAAAATTGATACTATGTTATACTCAAAATGGACACTGTTATTAGAGATGAGCCACATATCGAACAAAACTAAACATCGTTGCTATCATAAATGTTAAATTTGGTAAAATTTTAATTTTATATGGGCACACTTCATGGGATTAGCACCCTCTATTGATTGAATTCCCAGAAATTCTCTTATGAAAATAAAATATATGATGAAAACGTGTTTATGAATTTATGTTTTGCATTGTATCTCTCTGTTTATCCGACTAAAAAATTAATAATATTGCAGTGCACATTTTACTTTCTGTGCGAAAATAATTATTGTAAATATATAGCTTTGCTTTTGCCTGCCTGGTTCAAAATAAATTGCGCTTAAAAAATTTTTTTTATTAAATTATTGACATTTTCAAATTGTGCCGCTTTGAATTTTGCTCAGTTTCGGTTTCGAGCCATACGTAGCTTATACACGTACATAATCATTAATTATAAAAAAATCGATAAATAAAAAGCTTTATTAAAATATTTTCCAAACAAAAAATTATTCGTTTAATATATTTAAACTTATATGTAAATTTAAAATAATAAATAAGTTGTCTTAATGATTATATACATATACAAACATATCATATATAAATACAACGATTTGCACTAAGATTTTATCACTCCTTTTGCTATAACCTTAGCTTTGTATTGTATTAACAGATTAAAGAGTTCTTCCTTAAATTATATGTATGCAAAAGTTTACTTATGTGTAAAGTGCAATTTTTGACGATAAAATATTTGCATCACTAGGAGAAATAAATAAAAATCTAAAAAAAAAGTTCTTGAAAAATCCATAGCCGTTTTCTGTGCGCTCCCTGGATTGGCGTCAAGTAACATCCAACCGATCATGATTATGTGTTTTGATTTCAGATGGCAAAAAAAAAAATGAATGAACGTTGCCAATGACATCGACTCCATCAATATCTTGTCTATCCACATAACTAACTTAAATATTCTAGTACCTTGAAGTCATAGAAAACTCCCTCGTCATCTATCACATAAAATTGGGTAAAGTTGAAATTCGAGCAAAAATTATGAGCTTTGTTGCCAGAAAATTTAATAGACGCCACTAGCTCTGGCAACTTGGTGTTACCACGTTTATTCCACCAAAGATGTGAGCTAGGACCACCTAAGGATTTCGGTTGCTTTACGCAATTCTGCTCCACAAAAACATCTGACACAGGTGACGCATCGACCTCCTCGCAATTTGTGTGGGAAATCTCGGCCTGTCTCTGATTACTAAGCAAATGGCGAACGTTCCAAAAACACAATTGGTCACCGCAGCTCACAAGAATCTGTAAGCAAGGCGAGAACAGCAGTTTCATTCCATTACCAGTCTCATGGCCCTGATTAATGCTGTATATGTGTGTTAAGAGAAGATGTTTGAAAGTGTAAATCTGCAACAACAAGATGAAATGAAATGTTGGGTAAAAAATACATGTTGGATTGTTTTTACCATAATTTTTCCGTTCCTTACGCCAAGAACAAGCGTTTTAATATCATGTGAAACTGTGAGATATATAATTGTAGATTCACTTTTTATATTTTCGCTGCAGAGTCGACTAATGGTTAGTTCATCGCCAGTTGTGCCCAATTTATAAACCTACAAACAAACACTTACAATTATTTACCAAGCATAAACTTAAACTATTAAAGACTTAATTAATTCTCTTTTTTTCTAAGACTTACCCTAATTAAGTTGTCACTAAAAGCCAGAAAGAGGTGGTTATACTTTAAATCAAATCCCACTAGATCCTTCCCAGGGTTTTCTTCAAAACTTAGTTTGGGGTTAAGCAAATCTAAATACTGTAATTTTACAAACACAAATCAAATAAAAGAAAGTTAGTACGGATAATTTTTATTCTTTTCATTTAAAAGGCTTAAGTATACTCACAATAAATCTATCCTCTGAAAACAGCATCAAGAAATGTTCTTGGAAGAGTCGCGCATACTTCGTGTGCACTGTAAGCTCTATTGGTATTTGTCTAACTTTCATAGGTTTTATGAACTTTATAATAGTTTTAGGCGTTTTTCGAGCGGAAGCAACTAATATCTTCCGGTTTATTACTTTTAAGTAGTCGATTTGGTCAGTCATGTCAAGTACCTCTTTGTTTTCGCTGATATTATAAATTTTGCCATTATTATAACCGGCATATATAGTGTTCTCATTGCAAGGATATAGAGCAGTAATGTAAGTGTGTTGTCCCATCTGCGGTGTTTTTATCGTGAACCAATTAACAGGGCTGTGGTCGTTTTCCTTATTTGCCCTTTGTATTTTTCGAACACGTGATTTGGAGTCTACGCTAAATACAGTACCGTTATCAGTTATTTTTAACAGCGGTTTAAGGTATACGTTGGGTTCTAGATGTGCAGGAGCATCACAGTTTGTGCCCATAAATTGGGCACTATCGTCTTTTGCACCGTGTACCCATGTTATGGCATGATTGTCAGAGCTTGGAACATTTCGCAAGGTGTATAAATGTAGAAAATTTACACCAGCTATATCGCGTAATACAATATATTTAAATATGGGATGGTTTAAATCACACAAGTCCAAACAGACAATTCGCTCACTGACGTTGCTCCTTAAAACATAAGCGGAATGTTTTAAATCATACACAATTACGCCCTCGTCTACTGTTCCAAGAATTAGGTAACGACCATCTTTTGTTATTCTACCACAAGTTATCGAGGTCGAGCATTTGGCCAGCAAGTGCAGCGGTGTTAGTTGTAGCTTTTTTATACTATTATCATCGGTATTTTTAAATGACAGTCGCAAGACGGTAGATTCACAAATGAGAAATAACATTGTGAAAAGGCTGCCATCTTTCAATCGATCGACATATATTTCCATTGCAAGTGCCAGGTGATTGGAAAAGTTTCGTTCCATTTCCATCGACCCGCGGTTTAAGTTCCAAACAGTTAAAGTGCAGTTTTCAGTACACAGCACATAAAACCGATCATGGACTATAACAAAGCAGCGCACTTTAGGCTGCTGTGTCCTTAAGATTGGTGTATGCGACTGCTTGAACTTTTCTTTTATATTTTCCCAGTCGCATATACAAATATCTCCATTAGTATATGCCACATGAAGTTGAATATGACTAAGTTTTTCATCCGTATATTTCTCGTCAAGAAAGAAACATGTAACTTTCTGTTCCGAGTTAGTAGTCGTCGCACGCTTAACTGCGCTGTTTACCAACTGGTCATAGCGCAATGATTTAGTCAATGGCTGTGATCGTTGTAGCAGGTCTCTCAGCGACCAGAGCTTAATAGTTCCGTTGCTATGCAGCGTAAGAAGGTGCATTTGCTTATTAAATACACGCATTTTAATTATATCACAAATATCGTTTTCATCGCTTAGTAGGTAAGAGGTATTTCCATCCAATGACACGTCGATAAGCAACAGCTGATTTGTGTTTAAAGCCATTAAACAAAAGTCATCGTCCAGATAGATTGCATGTCGTACCTGATGCTTACCAAAATTTATGATTCGTCGGTGTTGTTGAAACAGCCCACTGACAATTTGTATATAATAAAGTGACTACATAAAAACGTACAAATATATATATATATGTAATAATTTATAGTTACCGTCCTGTAAACCAGATGTAATTAGGATATTCTCGTGCTTGGCGAAGCGCTTCATTATATACGGGACCTTTCTTTTCCATTAAAGCAAATTGCAATAGATATGAAAATTTTGATCCTATAAGCTTTTCTTCGATGTTCGACAAAAAGTCCAGAAGATCGTCAATAAGTGCATTATCTTAAAAAAAAATTCAAATATAGATGCATTTTGTTTTCAGCTCATGCGACATATTTACTTGTGATCAAGTAACTTACCATCTATCTGCGCCCTGTACAACTTAAGAGTTTGCAGGGTGTCTAGAGCAGATCCGCGAGCACCCCACGGAGTCTTGTCATTACGAATTTTTTGATCAAGAAAACGAAAGTCCAGAAAGATTTTGCGAAACAAATTTAAGCGATCGATGCTGTTAGTTAGTTTGCTTAAATGATGACCGATATGGCTATAAAAATAGCTGTCAAGCGATAAAATCATGTCGGTGTGTTGGTCAAATTGAAGAGGAATGCTTAAGAGGTTACTTTATAGTTAGTAATTAATAATAATTAGTTGGTCATGGTTTTTAATACTTACTTATAGTGATCTAAAATTTGTTTGGTTAGCTCAACTTCATTTATTACAGAAAAGTTCAACTCCTTATATATGCTGGGCAAGGTTATTGTTCGTTCATCTAAATTTTTTTTTATCAACGAGTGGTTATACAATTTATTAACGAAAATGATTGGTTCTTCAACCGACCAAACGACGTTTAATAACTGGTTTAAAAAAAGAAAAGTTAAAAATTAGTATTATTGATAATAGAGAACAATTGTTTACATTACTTACATCAATAGGTATGTAGGCGGATTTAGGGAATATAAAGAGACTTTTATATAGCTGCCTCTCATTGGTATCCAAAACATTTAAAGAGGTTTCAATGATCGAAGTCAACTTGTTAGACTTAAGTCTATTAGAAAAAAGGTGTACAAATATGATTTATTTATGTGTACATTTTAAGATGTAATTAACTTACTGTTTTAAGTTGTCCATATTATAAACACCATCGTTTATGTTCTCTGCAATTATACTTAGTTGAAGTGGATTGGTTTTTTGTTCTTTGGTGATATTTGCCGCTAGTTTCTTAAGCGATAATGGCTTATCCCGCAGATGTTTTGCAAACAGTGACTCCATCTCTGATGTGGTAAGGGCGTCGTTAAGGGTGATGTGTGTTGTAGTTTGTGTGGACAAGAAATTTGCCACACTCTTGTATCGTGTGGTTAATAAAATTTTGCATCCTAGGTTAAAGGCTTCCCAAATTTTTTTGTTCCTAACATTGCGTAAGACCAACAAACAATTTTTGTAGGCTTTATCTCCAAGTATATGTCTAAGTTTAGTTTTTATCATATCGATGTGAATTTGTACGCTTTGGTTAGTTTGCATGTCAGGTGATAGTTGAAAAAGAAACAGCTGAAGCGCTTTTAGACAGTCCTCAGGCGAGCAGCAATCTCGTAAGTTTAGCCAAAATATTTTAAAGTTCATTTTAGATTGAATAGCAAATGAGGAACATACGTCTAAAACAAGCCACTGCTTTCCAGCTCCTAAAACTCCCTGCACCACAACGTTTTGAGACGGTCTTATCAAAAGCAAAGCTTTAAGTAATTTCATATATGGTTCCATTCTTGAAACATTATACTGTGTAAATTTTTGGTTGTCATTATACAAGCGGTCCACTGCAGAAATATACTTTTTGGTAAGATCGCTGGGACCACGACATTCCTTCTGAATGGCAGACTGAAGAAAACCATAGTTTAGTTCATTGGAGTCTGTTAATCCTTCCATAACAAACTTTTCCATAGCAAACTTTTCTTTTGGTTGGTCGCGCAAAGTCCAAAACAAACGGTATATCTGCTTTGGCTGGGGAGTCTTGAGAATGGCATCGACCTCTTTGTCTTTTAATATTGTTCGTAAAAAGACTTCAATATCTCTCAAGTCAAAGTCTTTTTTGAAAGCATGCAGAAAAACCGGCATTATGTCCATGCAGTTATGTGGCAGCTTATCATTGTTGAGGACATTCATCTTAGCCTGGAATATTCAATTGTTGTGATTAATATGAAAGCTATCAATTGATGTGTTTAAATACTTAGCGCAAGAGATCACAAAATGAAAAGTCAGTACAATTTTTTGAAGCTGCTATGTATGAGCAAACAACTCTCTGTACTAGGTCGTGCTTAAAAAAATAAGATTCAAGGACTTTGTTTATACAAGTTTTGAAAAGCGTTGTTAAGCACATGAGTCATAATTTGCAACGAATTTGGAACGGATAATATTAAAGGCAACGCAAATAAAACAACTAAATTGCTTTATTTGGAAAAGTATTTTTTTTCCTATATGGAAAACACTGAATCTAACTCATATATATATGTATATATATATTTATTAATATATTTAATGTATTAAGAAAATTGTAAAAACTAAAATAAAGAACTCGCTAGACAAAAGGCATCGACCAGAGTTTACATTTTAATTATTAACACAGTAAAAATACTTAAGTTCAATGAACTCATTAATCCGTATGTGCGCAAATGTTTACATATGTTTTCATAAGCACATGTATATAAAATGGCATTACCTTACTTTTAGTACTTTCGATTAAGTATAAACGTTACAACTTTGTATGTAACTTGAGATGACACTGAATTAAAACAACTTTGCAATAAACGAATACAAAACGCACAGAAGGTACAAGCACATGCATTTTAATATAATGCTCAAATATTTTTAATTCAATTACATGGAAAATGAATTGAACTACGTGTCCGGTTTTTTTGTAGGTTGTTGAGAATTAGTCATATTCTCTTTAGATAGGTAGACGTGCACTTGCAGATTATATTATTGCTTGTTTATAAAGTTGTTGTTCTGCCAGTGTGACCGCAAGTAAAAACACCTTAATTTACCTAAAAAAAATACTAAACCTAAAACTTTTGCTAAAACTTTGTATATAAATACCCATGTAACCTTTTTTTTTGAAGTTGTTAATATACTAGGTATATTTGTTTTACTTGCTCCATTTTTTAAGGTATTTGAAAAAAACTCGTTTTAAAAGCTTTTCATCAAATACTGCCTGAAAGGGAATGAATACAAATTTTATAAAAATTATCACAAATTCCTATTATTCTTAGGCACCAATCATTCGTTCAATTTAGACAGTCGGCCGATTGAACATCTTTAAATAACCATTCGATAAGGCTTCACAACATATCGATAGAATTTTAATATCAACTCTTTGTAGCTGTCGCGGTGAAAACAAGTTATTCGCAATTTATTACAACAAATTTCAGTAAAAGTTGAACATAAACTGGTAAGAATTCTAATCCATTAAATTTGTATTGTTTAAATCCCTTAATATATATTCAACGTATTCGTTATTGACTTGTGCCTAATTTTTGACTCAATACAAACACCAGTAAAAAGGAATAGAAAGTGGAATTGACAGCCAAAGGTGACGACGCAAGCAACACGAAGAAAAAAATAGCATCGACGTATACGTAAAATTTTTGAACGATAATAAAGGTGAGCATTAAAATTGTTTAAAAAATGTGATATTTTGCGTTGAGCAAAATTTAAGTCTTTCATTGCTCGTGGCTCATTTGAGTTAGACCCCATCTATCTAACAATTACAAATACAAAATAATTTTAAACGAGGGAAATAAAATGTCTGCTGCTTTGACCGACTAAGCTACACTCGACGTAACCGCAATGAAGCGTAAATGCGTGAATTGAATTTTTAATATGTTATTTTTAACTATACAAAGACATTCATGTTTGCTTTTTAGTTTTTAATTCCGACGCCGCTTCCGCAATGTCATGCCGTGCACCCTTCCAACCCGAGGATCAATATGAGCAATTGCGCCGACCAACTCCTGGACCTGGTGCCGCCACTTCAACCGCTCCACAACTTTCGGCCGCTATTCCTCTAGAACAACATCACCTGTTTAACGATTTTGCCTCTGTTGGCTACGCTTCAGCTACATATGCACCCGGACCATCTGTAAGCTTTGCAGGTCCATCACAGGCATCAACCATGGGCGAC
This sequence comes from Scaptomyza hsui, assembly GCA_018152825.1. Taxonomy (NCBI): domain Eukaryota; kingdom Metazoa; phylum Arthropoda; class Insecta; order Diptera; family Drosophilidae; genus Scaptomyza; species Scaptomyza hsui. Next base: position 17,202,250 of record JAECXO010000002.1, read on the forward strand.
GTGGCGAGTGGTTTTGGGCAGTCAAAGCTTTCTGCTAGTGCGACTGTTTTTGTACCAAACCAACCGAATAACATCTATATGGGTAAGCGTGGACCGCCACAGCAGCATCATCAGCAGCAATACCAACATCAATCGTCGGGGCCAGCGCCTTACTCACAACAACACCAACAACGTTATGTGAATGGTTACAAGCAACAACATCAACACCAGCAAAATTATAATCATCAGCAGAATCAGCAGTACAACAATGAGCAGCCGATATCCTTCTCGGTGCAAGCTCGTTTACGTATTAACAAACAACCACCTCATAATGGTGCAATGGGCAATTACTATCATCAGCCACAGCAGCAGCAGCAGGTACAAACACTGCAACACCAACAGCACACACAACAATCACAATCGAAATTTCAACGTCATGCGCATTTAAATAATTCATTCCAACAAATTGCACAACAGCCGCAGCAACAGCAGCAATATTTCCATCAGCAGCACCCGCAACCATCAACTTCAGCGGCTGCCGTTTCCACTTCGTCGGCTTCATCCCATCCCGACATGGAAACAATTGCTTTAGAATATCTTGATACAGTAATACATTGCCTTAACCAGGTTAGTAAAAAGTAAAAGTTATTGTAAAAGCGTTTATATTAACTTTTTAACTTGTAATTCTGTTAATTTCTTATTTGGATCTCTTTAGAATCCCGGACAATTTGATACAATTGCATCACGTTTCCTAACAATATTTGATGGCATGGAGAGTAATAACTATGTACTTTCAATTGCTATGGAGGATATTTTTGAAAAATCAATCGAACAACCAAATTTTCGATACATGGGAGCTAAATTGTATAATTTACTGCATATGCTTAATCTCAAGCCAGATTCTTTGTTTCACACCTTGCTCAAGTGTAAGCTGGACTACCACCAAGCTGAGGTAGCCAAGTATATGCAGTCAATAGAACAGCAGCAAAAAGTGCGAGAGACGGCTTTGTTTCTTGCTGAATTGTACATGCAGTTGCGTGGAGACGATGATGCCCGCATTCAGCTTATAGCTGTGAATATTGTGTACTCGCTGAGGAAACTTTTAGCGTATGAAAGCCCTGAAAATGTGCGCTGTATTTGTCAGACATTGAAGCTGGCCGGTTACGACCTTAGTGCTGATTGCCAACAAGACATGCAATTCATTATATCTGCATTACAGGCGGTCGAAGCCAAATCACCAGGTAAATACGCTATGGCTGCGAATGTCATTGCTCTACAACAAAACAATTGGGGACGAAAGGTTTCGAACGCTTTAGGTGGTGATGATGATGCTGTCACAAAGCCACCAGAGCCGCCCCGATTAAGCGATGAGCCTGTATTTTACGGTCCAGACGGACGTGAACTTACAGCCGAGGAAACTGATTTTCTGGCAGCTGAAGATGATGCCACTGGTAGCGATGGCGACGACTTTGATGTAAGAGATAACGACTTGGACCTTGACCCAGAAATGGACGAAGAGACTGAGCGTGCTTACAAAGACTTTTGCAAACAAGGACAACAATCGATGGCAAACAAAATATCTTAGATTTTGTATGTGTATGAACTGTGGTGTTTATTTGGCGTGGCAGAAAGGTTATATCCAAGTATACCTAAGTGCTTAAATTTAAAATCTGCAAAGTTGTTGGTTATGTAGTTGTTTTTTTTTTCATTCATATTTCTTTCTTTTTTTTAAATTATGTTGTATTTGGTTACAAATTATTTGTGATATATGACGTCTATGCTTAGCTTTTATATAGCATCTGCACATATTTATGTCCATATATGTATGTGTTTGTATGTACATATATCAGTTTTGAATAACGGACACATTCAGAAGTAGCTACCACGGTTTTTAAACACCTTGATTTGCGTAAATGGTTTAAATTAAATCCTTATAACTTTGTTTGCAACGTCTGCCACGCCGGTGCATTAAAACACAAACAGAGACTCGTACAAATAGTATTTTGCATGCCTCACATCCATACATATTTAGATTTGTAACTGCAACGCATTCAATTTAAATCTGCATTCTCTTGATCATATAAATTTGAAAACAACAGCCACGCTTAGTTTTTTAAATAATTGTAATTAATGTTAAACAAAACGATTAAAATATATAAATAAAAAAATGAATTTCGATTGATTTGATAAAAAAAACTTAGTTGATTGGGCGGTTGAATCTTTATTTGGGGTTTTAGTATATCGTTGAACATATGGTAGCGCTCGCCGCCATTTCGATTTAATGTGGATTGTACTCGATATATATCGAATCTTTTTTGCGTTTTGTAACTCCCTTTTGCGTTCTGTTCGCCTTTTGTGTTCTGTTTGGGTCTCAAGAGTTACAAATTTTAATAAATACTGCTATCAATGCTTTAATGATAGGAAATTAGTGGCGCAGGTGAAATAAACGGTGCAATGCACTGCGTCACATTGCTAAAAAAACAATGCTAACATATAATACAGTTTGGCTCCAAATAGCGTGATGTCATAGTGGTGCTATATACAGGCATTAAGCACATATATATGTTTGTATGTGCACTTAAGACTTTCGTTTATGTACATACATAGAATAATGTACATGTTTGTATTAAAAGTGTTAATGTGCATATCAGTGGTTGCAATATAATAACAACATGTTTAAAAAAGAGTTTTCTAAAATTAAAAACTTATCATTTATGTATGTAGTTGTAATTAAATTTGTTTTTTATTTTATTTATTAAAAAGCTTAACATTTTAAACTGAAATTTAAAGATAATCTTAGATATTTATTTAGGCAAATGCGCAGACATATGTATGTATGTATATATACTTAAGAAGATGCAAAGCGACAAAGCCGATACGAAGAGTTCGTAAAGATATATTTGTATTTGTAAAAAATTTTACAACGTATGGTATGTAAATGATAAATTTTCAATGCGGTAATTTTTTTTTAAACTGACTTGTGCATTTTGACTTGCCTTAACTATGTGTATAACTCACCCAGGTTCTTATTTTTTAGAGTTTAAAGGAAGACAAATATTAATGTAAAAGTGTGTATTTTTTACATGATCAGATTTTTGTTATATAAAATTGAACCAATTTCGAATGTGGATTGAGTTCGTGCCTTAACTTAACTTTGATCTACACTGATTTTGGATCGCAATGGGCAGCGTTTGGAAACGTTTGCAGAGAGTTAACAAACGCGCAGCTAAATTTCAGTTCACTGCCTCCTATCATGATCTACGATTGGAAACCACAGCTAAATGGTAAGTTAAATAATTTGAGTAGTACCAATAGTTTTGTCTAGTAATCGAAAACAATCAGAAGTAGCTTCATATATATAAAATACAAACACTGCTGATGACCATTTCCCGTTGACCTAAGATACTACTGGTTTTCCTCTGTATTTTTTTCCTTAAAAAAGCAAGTTAGATACGAATTGTGTACATGATTAAGTCAATGCTATCTGAATGAGTCTTGTGGTTTTTGCCCGTATTCTCTGATACCAGCAACTTTTTTCCAGTTTCTTAAACAAAAATAAAGCAACAGTGATATCAATAAACTGTGTGAATCTGGTGTTTGTAATATATATTTATTTATATATTTGTGGGTAAAGCGAAATAACAAACATTAATTTATTTTTACTTAGGTTATTATATAAACTAACGTATGAAAAAATATAAAATCTATACATACATACTTGTAGTGTATAGTGTATATACTTAATTATTAATACGTATGTACGTTTTTGTTTGCATAATCTCCTTTGGTTTTTCTTAGGCGCCCTTCAAATCTTTCCGTAGTGTGGACGAGACGTTCGAGGCGTGTTGCCAGCACCCCGTCGCCATGGGAACCAGATATGATGAACCCGCTTGTAGGAAACATTTCGTGGCCAGTACCAGATAATCACACTATATCGGTTACACTGTTTAAGGATTCGCGCACCCACGAGCTAGAGGACAAAGATTGGACCTTTGTAATCGAAGATGTAAGATAACATTTTACTTTTACACAAATTAGCGTTAAAAAATTTGTTATCTATGTTTACTAAAAGAGCAAAAATTAACCAAATACTTTGCTATAGATTTCAGTATTGGGTAAAAAGCGTGTATTGGCAAACGCATGTATCAATATGCGAAAATATGCCAGTATTGAGTCTACGCAGCAAAGTTTTACATTGAATCTTAAGCCAGTTTCTCGAAAAATAACTGCCGCTGATTTGGAGTTGACAATAAGTTGTGTCTTTTTGCGCGAAGGAAAGGCAACGTGAGTACTATTGAAACGCAATTTAAATAAGCATGTGGATGTATACAGAACAAATTATTTTAATCTTGGTAATCATTGCAGAGATGAAGATATGCAGAGCGTTGTTTCATTTATGTCAGTCAACAATAATTGTGATGTAGCACCCCTTGATGACTTGGAGGACATACCTGACCTAGAAAATTCTGGAGACATTTCGGATAACTTATATGATTTTACTCAACAGTTGGACCACTTGACGAATAGCTTAAATGGTTGCATCGATGTACCAACGCCGTTAAGTGGTAAGTTTCAATGTGGGTTAGGAGACTATTTTTAAGCAAAACGATAGCCAAGTTTCTTCGAACGTTGGGAACGGGGCCATCAAATGTACGTCCATATAATTTATAAAAAATTCTTACATATTCATTCAAAAGTGAATTAAATTTATGTCATAAAATGTCTTTATCTTTGCACACTAATCCCTAAGTTTTTGAGCTGGCGAGCTCAAGGTCTTATTATTGTTGCAGCTGTCAAAATTGGCAAGATATATCATTCAGCTGCAAAATACAAGACCTATGATATGATCAAGGTATACAAAATATGATTTTGAAGTGTATATATGTACTATTTCAGATTATCGAAAATACCTTCCTATTTTGATTTCTGTTCAAATATGTATTAAATTTAAAACTGTACAGTTCCGAAAAATAAATCTTTATTACTTATACTATTCAAATGTCTTTTTTTTTGCAGTTCCATCATTGTCCGAAGATCCAACCCCACTGGCCGAATCATTTAATAATTTAAATTTTGAACAAGAAACGAATTGTGAAAACGTGCAGGTAGCCATTGGATCCTCGCCTCGCATATTTGTTGAAACGGATGAAGCACTTAATACTCCAAATGCATCATACTCCCAGCATGCTTCTCTTATAAGCCCCACAAAGGGTGTAGAGGGCAGACAGCTAAGTGAAGAAAAACAAACTTTGACATCTGATCACAACGAAAGGTCCTACAAAGTGTTAACATCAACGCCTGTAGAACAGTCATCAAATGCAGCAGACAAGATTAAAAAAAGCAATTCGCACAGAGCTCTCGTATTTGAAAAGCAAGATTGTAGCACTGTCGACTTGTTGAAATCTCAAGAATCAGACTCTTATGTCGGTTCGTCAACTGAAGTCTTAAGAGTACCTGCTCCCAACTCCACCACCAAGACGTCTGATGTGGCACAACTTGCCGATGAGCAAACGAAACCACCACAGGACTTGGCTATAGCATCTACTCCTAAGCGCCCCGAACTTCAGCCCTTAAACTTAAAAATAAGTTACGAGACTGCACCTAACGTAAATAATACTTTTTCAACTGTAAAAAACGTAGCTTTAAAGCCAGTGGAAAAAATCGTCCTAAAAGATAACACACCTGGCCAAGACTTGCTAGAGTGGTGCAAAGAGGTCACCAAGAATTATCCAAATGTTAAAGTTACAAATCTAACTACCAGCTGGCGCAATGGCATGGCTTTCTGTGCCATTATCCACAATTTCATGCCACATTTGATGTTAGTAGTTAATGAATTTAATTCATTGTATTAAATGAACAATTTAATTATTCCCATCTTTAACTGTTCACAGTGACATGTCGAAGCTAAGCGCCCATGAAGTTGTTGGTAACTGTCGCATTGCTTTTGATGCGGCGGAAACATTAGGGATCCCGCGTGTTATCGAGCCACGAGACATGAATTTGCTTACAGTACCAGATAAACTAGCAGTTATGACGTACCTGCACCAATTGCGGGCACACTTTACAGGCAAGCAATTGCAAATTGAACAAATTGGTAAGTTGGTAATAACAAAAACGATCTTTTTTTATGAACATGCACACCCTATATTTAGGACCGACATCGGACGAGTCCAGTTACGTAATCGGCAACTATAAGTCGGACAACTTATCGCAAAACCTTGTAAACTTTACACACCTTAAGACACAGCTATTGCACCAGAATTCGTTCGATGATGAAATCATGTGTCATCAGCAGCAAATGTCACCTACGAGTAAAAAAGACGTTAAAAAACTCATATTGACAAGTTCAAAGAGTATTTTAGGTAAAGTTCTTTCGCCAACAAAAGAAAAAAATTCTATCAACGGTACACAAGCCGCAAGTCAGACAATTAAACCAATACCGGATGGCCAGAAGCCAATGCCCATTGACGATATCGCCGATACATATGAGGAAATACAGAAGCTCAGCAAGGAACCAACATCACCTGTATCGTTAGATACCTTTGCAACAAATGTAAGTTTACCATTAGGCCAGACTAAGAATTACTTTTTCTTAACTAGTCGCAAAACAGGTATATTGTTTCCTTACTGTGAACGACGGTTTCATTTGATGTGGCATGCAAATTCTTTTAATTTGCATTATAAGATTATAATTGTGCTTTTGTTTGTTTGCTTAAACTATTGTTATATAATTCTTATTTTGCAACTGCTTCGGCTTCTGCTTTTGTTTTTGATTTTTTTTACATTCATTTTTGTAGCGAATTTTAACGCGTCATAAAGAAATGAGCGAAAAAGCTAAGCTGATGATGGAAAAATTAAAAATTTCCAATTGTAACGAGCGCCTCGATGCGAACGATGTAAGTACCATACAGCTAGCTGAGCGTTGCCCGCATGCGCCGCATATAATAACGTTATAGGGAATGGTTTTTTTTTATACTAATTTTGTACTATCGTTTTTACAGGAGGAGCGACAGCAGCGATTAAGGGAGCAAGCACGACGCCTTATATCAGAAACAAGAAGTAAGGTAACCGTGTCCATGAATATTGGCGTTGAATCCCCAACGTCGCCAACCAAGCTTAATCGGTTCAACTACACTCCTGAACGTACCATTTCACCTATACACAACGGCAATATCAGCGGGGAGTCCTTTGCTGATGCGACTACAAACCATATATCTTTTAACCGGAGTAAGGCCGAACACAACGTAAATCACTCGAGTCCTAGTCATAAATTAAGTGATGGAAACAGCACTCCCTTGCAATCCTTTAACTCAGTTGTGGAAAGGATATCACCAAAGCATGGAAAGAGAGTTAGTAGTAATTTCTATCTTAACTTGGCCTTGCGAAATATAGAAAAAATTGTTGTAGTATTTTGTCCTTATGTCTGTCTTTATCTCGGTTACTATGTATGTATGTAACGCATATCTCTTAAAGGAATATAAACGCGTTAGGTAGCTATTCATCTTTGAAGGTCAGGTTTCCCTATGGATATAATTTAAATTTGTTTGTAAAAGGGGAATTTTGTTTGTAAATAATTAAATAAAAAAAAAGATTATGTATGCAAGGGTAAGCGAATGTATGTTTCGGCGTGCCGAAAAAAATGTTGGCTTTTATATTCAATATTGTTTATTTTACAGAACGAGAAACTTACATATATTGAGTCCGAACTGGAAGCATTGGAACGCGAACAGGAGGCAATCGACCAAAAGGCTAGCAGTTTAGAGGCAAAACTTCGTGCAGTAATGGGCCGCAATCCAAGTAATAATCAAAAGGGTACAAATCTTTTTTTTAGATTAATACGCAATAGCATCGGTGGTGGTGACGTTATACGTATAAAACTGCTTGACTCAGATGATGCAAGCTTTGGTAGTAATATAAATGGTACTGGTGGTGGTAGTAATGAAGACGATTATGATGACGAAGATACACACAGTGACTCTTCCATTACATCCAGTCCAAAAATCCAACAGTGTCGACAAAATCGGGCCATTGCAATGCAGCCGATGCGATCACTGTCACGTCCACGCTCCAATTCTTGTTTTGTAAATGCGAATCGTAACTATTCCAATATTCGATCCACAACTCAATACCACTTACATAAACATTATTGTCATCGTCATCAGTATGGTCCGAACCAACATCCAAACCAATTTCATCACGTGGGACCATGTAGTCAGTTGCTGGATAACTCTGCCTTAGTTGCGTCCTCTCGACAATACTCCTGTGATAACCTGCGAAGCTGTAAAGCAAAGGATGACGATGCCCTCATTGTAGCTACTGCGGCTGACACGTCCTACTGTCGGCGTCAACGTGATAACCCCCAAAAGTACCGACGATCGCGCTTACGTAGTTTTTGTGGTAATTTCGTGTCCTTAAGGCCGAATATGCTGCTAACAGCTTTTGCAATGCGCGCACCAGCACGTCTAAGCTAAACGCCTGCCCGCCAGAAAATCTTTTATCTGTGTTAATGTGTTCTTGCTTTTAACCGTCCAGACAACTCGCTGCATATTTATAGAGTTAAAGCCTTAAATTGCCTTGAGTTAAATTCCATAACAAATATAAATAAAAACCAAACAAAATAAACACTAATTGCAAGTTGGCGCTTGAAGAAGGCGAAAAAATACAACTGCACACGTTCTGTACATATTTTTATGCATATGTATTTCATAGTTATTCGCATTGTAAAGAAATAAAAAAAAATTTTCTTCTCCTTCATTTTATTTTCGCAGAAACGGAAGAAACTGAGGAACAATTACTTTCACAGTGGTTTACACTTGTAAACAAGAAAAATGCTCTTTTAAGAAGACAGATGCAGCTTAACATTCTGTAAGGACTAATTTCTTAAGGTGCATATTGCTTTGACTTAAATTAAATATTATTTAGCGAACAAGAAAAAGATCTAGAGCGAAAATTCACAATGCTTAATCAGGAGTTGCGCGCAGCACAGTCCGTTGAAGATTGGCGAAAAACGGAGGTGCAACGTGAAAAGGAGCGGTTGTTGCTGGAGGAACTGGTGACAATTGTTGATAAACGGGACCAGCTCGTGCAACATTTGCACAACCAAGAAATAGCGTATGTTTACTAACTAAACATTTTATAATTAAAACTAAAATTTAAAATACTTTTCAGTATTGAAGACGACCATGAAATAGCGCGCGAACTTGAACAAGTGAACATTAGCGGAGGCAAAGAAAAATGTTCGATTCAATAGACACCAAAAATAGAAAATAACACATAATTCAATTTAATTTGACTGGAGATTATACTTATAAATATTAAGTACACATCGACTTAATGTTTTTAAGATGCATGCATATTATTTAAATGCAGGTGTAAATGAACACACTTATGAAATAGATCGAAGATCTCTTAAATGATCTTGCAGACTGGAAATAAGAGTTTAAAATAAAAAATAAAATTATGAAACAAAACGTCCGATACCTAAGCAGATTTCAAATTGGAATCGTCTAATATAACACAAAATGATGAACATTTTTAAATAACTTACCCACTCTTATTTAAAGAAATATTTATTTTGTGCCATCTACCTTTACCATTCGCTTTTGACTTCCGAAACGAAATACAAACCCCTAATTGTGAGAACAACTTTTTGCATAGCTTGCATACCTTTTAAGCAAAAATAGAAAACTCTTCACCCCTAAGAATATGTATATGTTTTGTACAGAAACTGGTCTTATTTAGTTTTTATCCTAATCTTATTTCATTATTTAATGGTGGCTTACTTACTATATATGTATGTTGCAAATGTCGTTATTAAATAAAGTAAGCCGGCGCTTTAACTGAATGATTATTTAAAAACAATTAAATTTAAATGTAAAACTTAAAAATTTCAAATAAATACGCGTTAATTCAAAATATAGCTTTTATTGAGGTCTTTATTATGTTGGAGCTGCAATGCAGGCTTGATAAGGTAACAAATTTGTTTATGTTTTCAAATGCTAAACAAGTTTCAAAACAAAAAAAAAAACAAGTAAGAAGGCTCTAGTCGAGATTTGCCGACTAGGAGATACCCCGAACCCCATACTTAACGCGTACAGTCATATTCTGTAAGCATCTGTGACTAAACTTCAATCTTCGATATCTCTGGTGTTTCTCAACCGATTACAGAAAAGTTCGATCGTTACCCATTACTTCAACCCGCATTTTTACATTTTCCAAATTCGAGATTTTTTTTGTAATCGATTACATGTGTATATCGGAAAACAGAATAGTTATCGATAATTTGAAACAAACTTGTTCTGCTTATGGTATAGGAGAACTTACATATATTCAAAATCTGAAGTCTCTAGCTCTCAGATGGACATGGCTATATCGACTCGGCTGTTGATGCTGATCAAGAATATATATACTTAATGGGGTCGGAGATGCTTTCTTCTGCCTGCTACATACTTTTGCACAAAACTATTATACCCTTTTTACCCATTTTATGTGTTCAGGGTATATCAAGATATTTGTTGGTTGTTTTTGTTTATTTAGTTTTATTATACAGTGGATGCTCGCAAATTAGAGCTAGTTGGTTCCTCGGATAGTTTTAATATCTGGACTTTTTTTTACAAATTTTATATAAGGCAAGAAATCAGCCAGATCGAACATATATTATACAGCTGCCATACAAATCCATTATATTGAATATGATCAAGGTATAAAAAAGTGGGCATGTTTTTTTTTTTTTTATATACATAAATACGTTTGCAAGACAATTAATTAAATCATGAATTAAGGTCAGCGCAAAGGTTTGCAATATGAAAATCGGCCCTTAAAGCTCAGCTCTTTTTGAGCTCGTTCGTTGTTATATGTATATAAGTAGAAAATCAAACCCTTGTTCGTTGTTGTAAGATGTATGTACATATTTTGTAAATAGTTTTTGATTTTAAGAAACTGGCGATACTGGATTTATCAATACAATTAGGACCTACAAACTTTCCATTATTAAATAAACACATGGTGAGACTCCTTCATACAGTAGGAAAAGAGGATGAATTTCTACATTAGAAATTTTTTTTGAGCATTGATTGAGTAGAGTTTAAGATACGGATGTCTTATAAGCTATATAATAGAATTTAATATAATAAAGGATAGTCAATTACCCGATGCGAACTTTAAATGCTTATAAGATACAATAAGTCCCAAAAGAGGTTCTTTTAAATATGCACATGGTCTGCGTATAGGTAGATACATGTATATTTATGTAGATGCGCATGATTTTAGCTTAACGGCTGTTGTGTGCAGGAACTTGGGTTCGCTGCAGAAACTTATGTTCGCATTGGCGAGTATATTCTGCAATTTAATCAGTTTAATGGACTTTTGTAGAATAATCTATTGAGTTGGATGAAAACACATGTTCTAATTTCTGGAAGATTCTAATTTCCGAAATTTCTAATTTGTGAGCGATCACTGTTTATGTACAAATGTATACAAATGTAATTTTGGTTTTAAGTTTCAAACATTAACTTCATCAGTCAACACAAGTATAAACTATTGTTTTTAGTTTAGATGTTTTGTTTGGCGACAACAATATGTTTTTAGTTTTAGAGATTTCAGTTTTTATTTATTTTTTCCTCTTGCTAAAATTACGACCATAATGTAAAAGAAATAAAATGCACTATACCAAATACGAAATATCTCATTAAGTATTTTTTGTTTTATTTGTTTGTGAACATTTTATATTTTTAACAATAAAAGATTTGTGTTCGTAATTACTTATTAGCTGAACTAAGATATAACAATTAATTACAAAAAATACGGCACTTTGTATACCAATCCAATAAAATGTTTGCCAAGTCTTAAACTCGAGCAAATATGCTGGTAAAAGCCATAATGCTTGACCGCCCAGCCACAAAAATAGTAAAGATGTACACCGAACTAATGATAGATGCTGAAAGTTTTTGATGTTTAACGGCAGTACAGTCAAGTACCAAATAAAGTACTGTGAAGTAACCACAGAATTATAAGTCACGACAACAAAGGCCAAACAGAACACACAAAATGGTAACGTCTGCCGATAGTGTCCAAAACTAAAACTCAAATAAAATAGTAATAACAGCTGCGGAGCAACTACAATACATTTTACAAGAAAAGTGGATTCCTCAACCCCATCTGCACTGGCTAAATATTGCAGCAAAAAATATAGCGAAAAATTGTGGCGCGTGTCCCTTCGGATAAGGTGATAGAGGTAGGCTTCGTAAATATATTGCCATCCGTACAGTGTATAAAACACCCAAGTAAATATTCCTAGTCCTAATACCGTGCCGAACATTAGGCATAGCTGCTGCTTGTTAGGCAAAATAGTGTAAAAAAATGTACGTGGTTTTTGTCCCAGGTCAGTCGATAAGCACAGGTAATAAGCTAAACTGAAAACTATCGGGTAGATGCGTAAGTGTATTACAAACCCATGAGCCAAACCAGCACAGAAAATCAATAATAATTTGGATTTTTTCACTTCTACACTAATAAGTAGGTAGATACTTAAGTTAACGAAGAAGCTGGGTATGCTGTCACCATTTCCACGAGTAGATATTACTGCTGACAGCGGATTGTAGAGCCAAAAGCACGAAGAAATGAGAGGTAATTTTGTACATTTGCTTTTGTCTGGTGCGTCCAACAACTGATAATTCTGGTACTGCATTTGTAATTCCATTCGAACTATGGCGTAAATAAGTATTCCCAGTAGTAAATCAAATATCGCGTAAATTAGTTTTCCAAAAACAGGATGCAATACAACATTTGGTATTTGCAAATAAGCCAAAATGGGGCTGTAACGATATGTGTGACGCTTAAAAGGTGTATCTCCGTTTAATACCAGCCGTGCACCGTCCGTCACCACTTTATAGTCTATATCTGTATATGGCACTAACGATCTCGCATCATGTATTTGGGCGTACACAATGAGAAGAAGTCGTAAGACAACAGCGATTATGAAATGATTTATGACACTAAGATGCCTTATGTACTGGCATCCGCTTTTAACCCAATTGTTATTTGCACGGATCATCGTCGTCGATTAATAAATTACAACTTTGTCTTTAATTCTTTGGCGGCGTTACGTATGCAGCTTAAAAATTCTTTAAACTCGGTCTCGCATGTTTTTTGCTGTACGTTAATATCCCGAGCGACGCACGCTGCATACAGTGACGCCTGGTCAGCACACCTTGTAAGTAGTATTGGATAGTTACGAATTCGGGTATTAGCTTTGCGAACAGATTCCATGCCTTAGCGCTTATGCGGTGGTACAGATGGACCTTTTAGGGGTAAAGGATCCGCTATAAAGGCGTCGTAAAGTGGCTTTGAGAAGAATATTAAAAGTGATGTGGTTAAAAACGAAATTTGAAAGAGTCGCGGATTACGCTTTATCCACGAGCGTTTCGGAAGCACAGCTGTACGCTTTCGCAAAAACGTTTGTTGTTTCCTGTCTAATATTTCCTGAATATCTTTTGGCGGCTTATATGGAGGAACTGATGTTGGTGTTGGCATTGGCATTATATAGTACTTCTAAAGAATATGTTATTGATAGTATAGCAACTTAAGAACACGAAAGAAAATGAATACAACACCTGCTAGACAGCTCTGATGTGCCTTCTGTTTTCGGCTTTTGCAAATAAGGTTTTTCCAAATCAATACCGCTGCAGCAAAGCGACTCCCTGTGCCACTTTAAACAGCACATCCGCATTTGCTCAAGAACCTCAGTGCATTTGTGTTCCTGGTAATTGTTTTCTGCAAATATAATTGTGTGTGTAAATAGTAACTAGCTGAATGGAAAATATATTTCCATATATACATTTGTACATATGTATGAGTTACATGCAAGAGAATGTTGCATAAGTTTCTGACTTTCACAATTCTCATACCTTTTAAACAAGATTGTATGCGGCACGCGAAAGGTTTACATGGATCTTTACCAACTTTAGACATTAACTTAAGCCGGTGTAGTTTGTAGTCTTAGCTCTATTTCACATACAGTATTGTCGTGGCTATACTTTAATATGACTTGAATTTTGACACTCACAGTGAACTGCCATAACGTTGCCACACTGTGAACACTTCTAAGCAATCAAGCAGTCACAGGTTTTGGAAACAGGCTGCCACATTTTCAAATAAATGTCATAGAAAAGAAAATTATAAGTACCGACGGTATAGACCTTGAGAATTACCTTCATACCTTAAAAATTAGCAAAAGAAAAAAATAATAAAAAAAATAAGAATAATAAAACAATTATATATTAAAAATACCTATGTTATTCCAAAATATCGTGGTGAATGCATTCAAGTGAATTGTTGCCATTCTCAATAAACCAACATTAGGAACAATTCTAAGTAAAAATATAAAGCAACCAAGTTGTACTTCAAGTTTGCGAACTCTGTTGGATAGGTATTGGATTAATTCTGTAACTTATTTGAAAATTAAAGGAATGCCGTCAAAAAAGAAAAAGTACAACGCCCGTTTTCCAGCGGTGAGTAAAGTATCCATGCTTTGGTAGCAGAATTACATATTTGTTGGGCGTCTATTAGTACTACAAAATTTAGCTTATCAGTTTGTATATGATTATTGTATTAGTTTATTAATTTGTGTTTTGGGTATTTTCAATTTACAGGGCCGCATAAAGAAAATTATGCAGAGTGATGAAGAAATTGGTAAGGTTGCTCAGGCGGTTCCCGTTATCATATCACGGACTTTGGAGCTATTTGTGGAGTCACTTTTAACTAAAACAATGCGCATAACAAATTCGCGCAATGCCAAAACACTTTCACCATCCCATATGAAACAGTGCATTATGTCCGAGCAGAGATTTGATTTTTTAAAAGAGCTTGTACGAAATATACCGGATATTAGTGTAGCTGAAGAAGCCGCGTTTAGTTATAATGACGACGATGCGCATAGCTCAGAGGAGCAGTACCCTGATTCAGATACGCCGTATGACCTAAGCCTGCCTTCAACTTCAGTTCGAGCGTTGCCAAATGGCAACAATGCCTATATACGCTCTGTTAGTTTCAATGGAAGTGGACAAAAGCGTAACCATAATCCGTCCGTTATAATGCAAACGACATTTGGCTTGTCACAGATGCAGCGGCAGCTAGTACATCAGCCGGCAAAGTTGGCACGCTCAGAATCAACGCCTGCGTATACTCCGCGGGGCAGGCCACCCAACAATAATGACCGCTACATGAGTAGACAACCACAAGGCACTGACATACCTGCACCAATTTGCAGCTACGAGTTGCTGAACAAGCCTGTAGTTAAGATCGATTATAGCAATGTTCAATTGACAGATACAGCGCTGTGTCCAACAGGCGTTGTTACCAGTAGCACATCTAACGCCGCTTTAGACTTAAATATTGCATCTCCAGTTATAAACATTGATCTGTCAAATATTGTAACATCTGCAACTGTGCCTACCCCAACAAAAATAAGCTATGGACTACTATCGGCGGATAAATCATGCATTAGTGGAAATAACAAATCAATAAATAAAACTGAGGCATTGGTGGACTACAACGCTGGAGAGAACGAAACTCCAATCATTCCCAAGGCCAATTTGGCATCAGCGCCATTACCCGAATCGCTTTGCGAGTTAGATGAGGACTATGACAACATTTAAGTAGGGTTTGTTAATTCAGTTTTAAATTATTGCTACAATAAATTGTACTATAGATTTAAGTAAGCAGATAATTACTTTTGAAAAATGACAATTTTCAGCACTGCGACGCCAATAATATTTATGTAAAAAGCATCAATAAATGCACTTAAAACCAGTTAAAAAACATTTTCTTTCTAAACTTTCTTTATGTAGTACAAAACAATTTTGTAAACTGAACACGTTTAACACTTATAAAGCAGAGAAGTTTTGCTGGGATCTATGTAATAAATTTTTGTAATTTGTTCATCAGAAAATTGAGTAATGTGGTTCAGTCAATTAAATCGATTATGTCTTCACTTGCTGTTACTTTCCACTTTTACATTTTAAATACGTTTACGACTTTCAATAATTCACTTGATTTGTCTATGAATATGTAAATAGCAGGTGGTAGGAATATAAATAAATATTTATTAATTGCTTTTGCCTATGAAAAATCATGTACTGGAATTAAACAATAAAACATATATTACGGAGGCACTTTTGGCGTTTATAACAATGAAAAACAAAATAAAATAAAATGAATTTTTGACAATATTGCTTTAGATTAGATTTGCTATTTACAATTACATTTCAATGAAGATATAACAATCAAACTTTTATTTGCGTACAATATTAATACATATGTATTTACTAGGTACAAATTATCATTTTTTTTTAGATAATACAAATTTTGGCACGAGATAGATTGCTTTTATAAATTCTATTTTGTATTGTACGCCTTAAATATAGAAATTATTAGTAGTTTTATAAAAAATTGCAGTCTGTAGTTAACAAACTTTTTTTTTTGTAATGTTAATAAATTTTGTCTGGCAAATGAAACTTAACGAGATCGAAATATTCAAGATTATTAGCTTAGCTATATACACGCGCCGGTCCATTATTTATGAGTAAGGCTAACTAAACTCAGATTAAAAATACGAACTTGTGAACTTACTTGACCTAAATACACACATAAATATATACAGTTAAGTAATCAGTAATTTGTTTACAAAATGTTAAATATTACAATAAAATTAAACTGACTTCTTTGTTAATTTTGGATATTAAGAACAATTTTCTTTTTTACATATACATCTCAAAATGTTACGTAAACCCACGACTTGGCGACTGCACCGGTGATGGTGGTGGCGGCAGCGGAGAAAAATACGTCGAACTTCGCGATGACGGCGATGGTGGACATGATGACTCCGGAACAATGCGAATATCGCTGTGATAATGGGAGCGAGGTGTAGGCGGCGGTGGATAGGGTTCGCTATCATACCCAAACTGCAAACAGACTGCAGCGGAGCTAGATGGTATTTTGGTAGGGCCACCATTACTATTGTTACTATTTGATTTGCTTGTATAATTGGAATCCGATTCATCACAAATATCCGTGGAACATGGTGTTGGAGGGGGTGGTTGATTTATTATCTTGTAGTGTCGATAAGGACGACGCGAACGCGTAGCCGGTGAAGGCGGTGGATTTATCGGATAGGCCACCATGCTGCTACCATTGGTTGTTGAACTGGAGGCACCAGTTATATGATTACGATCGTAAGAGTTCATACTGTTCCGCGAGTTTAGCGTCGACATGCGAACCGCATCTGCAACGGATGCTATTTTCGAGACCCGTTGCGATTTAGTCAGTGTGGAGGGTGACAGGGGGTCTGATGCCTGGTCATCCTTTGGCTCTGTGCGACTTTTGCCAATGCGCGTGCGACAAAATTGCAACAGGTAAACAATCGAGAATATGATAATCATAGTAGCTCCAATCAATATCATAAAAACGCGCTTATCTGAGACTGGCGCCATACGACGCTGTAGACATATATCAACTGACTCGTCAGCGCCATCTGCACAGTTCTCCCAACCATCGCAAAGTAATGCAGCAGAAATGCAAAGCTATGAGATTATTGATTGTGTAATATTAATACATAAATTTTCCAAGTTGCCATACCAACCTTATTAATAGGGCACTGAAATTCGCCCGGTCTTTTACAGCAATCAGCTTCGTCGTGTCCATTGGCACAGTTTGTTGTTCCGTCGCAGACCAGTGCCTTGTCAATACACTCACCCGACTGGCAGCTGAACTGATCAGCTCGGCAGGAGGGACAACCTACTTCGTCAGATTTGTCTGGACAGTCCTTTTGACCGTCACATCGCCACGACGCTGGGATACAGTCCTTGTTCATATCACTATTTCCAGCTACAGGTGCTGCACAGGTAAAGTGATCCGGTCCGCAAGCAGGCAGAGCACCACAGTTCTCCCTGTCCTCAAGCAACATTAAATGCTTGGGACAGGAACAAATGTCGCGTGAATTCCCAAAATTCTCGCCACCTGCTATGCAAATGTGAGAGCATTTTGTGCGACTATGCAAGCAGGTGTGATTACGAAGCAATTTCGAATCAGGCGTCCACACAGCTCGTATATCCGTTATCTGCAGCAAACGCTGAAGTTCCGCTGAGCGACGCTCGCCAGTTACTGTGATGCGCTCCACTCCAGTTTTGTCGTCCAACCAGTATACAAAACCGCCTAGCGCCGCAATGTTTATCACCTGTGAGATGTGCATAGACACCAGTGTTTTTCTTAAGATAAGAGCAAGTAAAAATTAATTGTAAGTCTAATGTGTGAAGTATAATAATGTTCTTACATGTTTTTGCCGTTAATATCCATTGCATCTATCCGCTTGCCGTGTGCATAGTAAATCATGTCAGACTGCTGATCCAATGCAAGGGTCGTAACACCCTCCAGTTTATAAGCTAATTCCATGCGTTCATTACCATCGACGCGAGCCCTAATAATAGCCTGATGGCTGCCAACGTCTGACCAGAAGATCAAACGCTTTATTGCATGAACGGCAATGTTGCGTGGTTTCTCTGAGTCGCCCGTGTCAATTACACCAATTGATTCACCAAGAAAACTAAAAACATAGTAAGCAACTTGTTGGCAGTATCTATTTGGGGTTTTTTTTTGTGCAGTTACTCACTTGGTTACATTAATGCTGTTTGAGTAGGAGCACGTCCAGAAAAGTAAGCGACCAATAATGTCAATGGCAATGTCAAATGGTTGGCCTGTGTTTACCAGCACACTTGCTTTCGTACCGTTGGCTAGAGACCTTTTGATGCTATGACTGCGTCCCTCAATCTTACAAGGTAGATGATATCATAAACAAACAAAAAAAAAATAAACTTAGCCATTAATATTTTTTCTCAATATGAAGAGCGTCGGCATATCTGCGATAGTTCGAATACGAGTATTCGCGACTCTATTGTTATTTGTGTCATTTATAACGGCAAGAAAAAATCAGATATATGGGTCTTTCTAGTTTAAGCCACTAAATACTTACTTAGGTTTTGTAATAATATGTACACAATCTTGTTCGACTTACCCAATATATATGATGCGTAATGGGATCATAGTCAACAGCACGTATATTCTTGCCAGACACTGGCAATGGGACATTTGGACAGTCTGTTGCGTTTGGAAGCAAGCGGCCGAAACTGTTGCGCTGGCTGAAAATAATGTAGTTGCGAGGGGGTATGCAAGATACGCCATCCTTGGCAAGCTGGTAGTGAGTGGGGCAGGCACATATCATTCCTCTCTTAAAAGGCTGAGCAAGACACAAGTGCGAGCAGCCGCCGTTGTTCAGCTTACAAGGATTGACACCGGTCTGCCGCTTGTCGTTAAAGACCAGCAACGAAGTTATGTATGTCATTCCAGAGTGTACCAGGCTGCGATTTTGTCCTGTGACTTTGTGCACACGCTCAATATCGCCGGTGTTCCAATCACTCCAGTACACATAGTCTTGGTATAGAGTCACAGCATACGGTTCATCGATGTCGCTGTTAACTAAAAGCTGTCGCCGTTTTCCATCCCAGTCCGCGCACTCAATTTTTGCCGGTCGTGATTGAGTCGCCCAATAAAGACGTCTTGTGTCCTGGTCAAAAGTCAAGCCCGCAGCGTGATTTGCACCTGCTATAATTGTTTGAAGCTCGTTGCCGTCCATGGTGGCGCGACGTATCGAGTCGGATGGCGACTCAGTCCAGTACATATATCCGCGGCGGGGTTCTAAGACTAAAGAACGCGGCTCTTCTACACCTTTCCAAAGCAGCACCCTGCGACTACTTCCATCGAGACGCGCCACTTCAATGCGACGAGCCTCCGCGTCTGACCAGTAGATATTGTGCCCAAGCCAGTCGACTGCAATGCCATCGGGTCCAATGAGCCCAGAATCAACAATGCGCTGCACATAGGAGCCATTAAGAAAAGCGCGATAAATGCACTTAGTTTTCTGATCCGTCCAATATATGCGCCTCTCATCCACAGACACGTCCAAGGCATGAGCATCGCGTATATCCTTAAAGGGTATGCGCTCATCGTTGTGATTGCCTTCGTTGTACTCAATTGATATACGTCCGATGTGCTCCTGGCGTGAGAACAATAAAAATGCAGCTGGCACGACACAGGTACGTTTGTCATTGGAAAGCTCGTAATCTATAGCACAACGGCAAACGTAATCTCGTGGACGGTTCAGGCAGAGATGAGAGCAGCCACCATTGCGTATGGCACAAGCGTTTTGGCCGCGAACCTCACGCAGCCGAGTTACCTTTAAACCCATTAAGTCTGGGTACTGATCAACGACAACAATACGATTATTGCCTGTTATTTTATGGGCCCGATCAATAGAACGCCGCTGCCAATCCGTCCAGTAAAGGTAATCATCTAAGATACTCAATCCAAACAAATGCTTAAGATTTTCACTAATTACAACACGTCTATCAGAGCCATCCATGTTGGCCACCTCGATTTTATCGGTTTTTCCATCGCACCAGTAAATTGTTTTTTGCTCAATGTCCAGAGCAATGCCATTAGGCCAACCGAGATTCTCGGAAACAAGTACAACGCGCTCCGAGCCATCTAGCGAGGCACGCTCAACTTTGGGCTTGCGTTCATTCCAATCACTCCAAAACATCCATCCGAGCGAGGGTGCTACCGCAATGGCACGTGGCTCCTCTAGATGCTCATATATCAGCACTTTTCGCGCTGTACCATCTAACCGACAAACTTCTATGCGATCGGTTACCGTGTCTGTCCAGTAAAGATTACGTGCTAGCCAATCCAAGGCCAGCCCATCCGGATGTCTCACCTCAGAAGTGACAAAGTCTGTAATACTGCTCCCATCTACGTGGGATCGCCTAATAGTATAGGCCTCCACATCTGACCAGTAAATATGTTCATCCACGGGATCATAATCAATTGCGATTGCATACTTCACTTTGCCTAGAGGCAGTGGAAAAATCGTATAGTCCGGCGAATCAAGTGAAATTTTACTTATCTGCGTGCGCTGCACAATAAAGAGCATCTCTTGTGAGCCATTTGCGCAAATATTAGAAGTTAATAACTTAACGCCTGTTGGACAAGCGCAGCTGTATCCTTGTGTATTAGTGGCAAGAAGGCACAAGTGCGAACAGTTGCCATTATTTTGGGCACATGGGTTATTTTCATAAGGCTGCAAAGACGCCGACCAGGCACGCACCGAGTTTGGCGCCTTTGGCGTGTCAATAAGCTCTTTTAGCTCCCTAGTCTGCAAGTCTAGTGCATTCAGAGACCCACGCAACCAGTCCGTCCAGTACAGGCGATTATCAAAATAGGTTAAGCTAAATGGATACTTTAAATTGTTAACAATGGTACGTCGATTGCTTCCGTCAAGCTTCATGACATCAATAAAGCGATATTTTCCATCGGTCCAGTAAATTAGCTCATTTTGTAAATCAACGGCTAGCCCATTTGGCCAAAATACATTATCCTTGACAAGTGTCATTCGAGTGAGCTGATCTCCATCCATAGCCGCACGCTCTATTTTTGGATACTCGCCCCAGTCCGTCCATATAAGTAGCCTCTTGGCGGGAACTACAGCTATGGCACGCGGTTGATCCAATTCAGTCCAGAAAAGCACTTTCTGGTAGCGGCCATTTATTGTCGCAACTTCAATGCGATTTTTTTCTCCGTCTGTCCAGTATATCTTGTCGGTATACCAATCGATGGCAAGGCCTTCCGGCTTATCAAGACCTGTAGATATAACAGTTTGCTTGGGTGCCTTAGTTAGCGGCAATGACGAGTTAGTCTGAGCACATTCTATTATCTCACGCCCGCAGTCTGTCCAACAAACCAGATTTTTGGAATGGTAAAAGTCTATGGCCATAGCCTCGGCCAGATCCTTGACAATCACATCGATCTGTGGACCACCAGTTGGCTTCGTTATGTTCGCAACTTGTATGTCGTGCCGTGTGGTAAACAACAGCGTGGCTGGTGTGTTAGCGAACTGTTGTGTAATTGTAGAAGTGGACACCACTGGGGCAGAGACGACCGATCCGTGGACTGGAAAGAAAATCAAGATGGTTTGTTAAAGCCGAAAACGTAGGAAGCATATGGTCCTATTACTAAAACTATATCGCTTATTGCGATTTATTTTAAGTTTTTGGTAAGAATGCTTAACCTTTAACCTTTTAGGACTAGAGCACTTTAGCCTTTATATTAACAAATTGCAAGGCTGTTAAGTTTGTCAGGAAAATTAGTAACTTAAGTTGTATTTAAATATCTAACAAAAGAACTAGATAGGACTCATAAATCCTTTGTTGTAGTCGACGATTTGAGCTTATTTTACTGCAGCAATAAACTATATAAAATTAAATACTTAATGAGAGAAAAAGTCGTTGTTCAGAATGGAGTATGTCGGAGGCTACGGAACTTTAAGTGAACATTGCTACCTGTATTTGAATCCAACCCCAAGCCCACTCAGCACCACTTGAGGCATGCTGAGTAGCACCATTATGGGCACAGCTGGTTAGGGGCATCAGGACGGGTGGTTGTCTCCGGCGTTAAGCCCGTTTCAACGGAAGTTGCAGCTTTTTAAATGCGTTGAGGGCTTGGGTAGCAAACTTAGCAACTAGACAGAGGGATAAAGTGGGTGAATGAGAAGTGGGCCTGTCTACCAGCAAAGTGATATTTTGCTGTGGTCGGGAGATTTACTCTTTTAGTTCCCTCAGTCACTTTGGAATAAATTGTTGTTGTTGTTCTGTAGTTGCCTTGCACAGCGGATTACCCCTATGGACAATTAATGTTTGTTTGTTTTATTATCCCAAACATTTATTTAGGCTACAACGTTTGTAACGGACATACAGTCAAATACTGATTTGTATAACAACGTATCTTACCCAAATTGGAGAGACAAAGTTCAGGTAAAGAGTTTATATTTTTTTAAATCGTTTCGATAGTCATTAGCCCGCACAGCACGCAACACTTGCCAAAACTTAGCTTGTCTTTGTCGGAATATGGAATATGGGAGAAATTAATCGTAATACAAATACAATAATGTTTGGCTATAAGAAACATTGATACTCTGTTGAAAGATATAAAACTTTTTTTAACGATTTTAAATAGATTCAAATTTGGTATACACAAGTAAATTCAAATATATGAGAAAGCCAAGAAAAGGTTTTCCGATAATAGAGCAATGCAGGGTACATTCTGAAATCTAACCTAAGCAATTTCGCTTCACTATGTTTAAGTTCTTCGCATAACAGCGCCAAGCTCATTCTTAAGCATGAGCACCCCGCCCACAAACTCAACAACGAGGCAAACAGCTCAAGCACGACTTGATGTAACCATGGGCAGGTCTAGGCTTACAATTCATATTTGTAATAACGATGTGGGTTGGTCAGAAGAAACAGCAGTTGAAGCACCCATTCAAGCCAAAGGCAGCACTGCTTGCAATATATTGTGTTAATGTTTTCTGCTGCTGTGGCTTATTTGCTGATATTCCCCGCAGGTTGCTTCATCCACTCGAACTGTTTGCCAGGTTAACTGTACCTTGAACCTTATGGGTTTGAAAGGGTGTAATAGTTTTGTGCCTAAGGCCCAATTTCTCAATGTCCGGTTAGTCAACTTATTCTAAATTTAGTCGAATTTAAGTTTCTCAATGTTCGGTTAGCACTTATTTATCCGATGCCTGGAGGTCTGGTTACTACTTATACCGATGCTAAGTCCCGATATATAAATATCAATACAATCATCGTTAGGCGAACAGCTGACTCAAGCTGACACTTGCATAGTTTTTTTTTTTTTTATGAAGCAAAGTTTCAAAATGCTTATTTGAGTCTTCTAGGTCCACAAACACATGCTCCTTAGCTACTAAAAAGATTTTCCCTCGTTGCCGTTTACAACAGGGCTCATAGAAAGTAATTGTATAAACATTTTGATGTGCAACATGCAGCAGTTTGGGAGTCACAGGCAAAAATAAAACCAGCTGGAAGAATCTCTGATTATAAAGTATATAAATTCTTGATCAACATCAACAGATGACTTTAATCTTCGATATCTCTGGTGTTTCTTAAAAGATTTCGATGAAATATTCACAGATTTTCATTATTTTGTATAAAGCTTCCAAAACGTGTTTTACATTTTCGATATTTAAGATTTTAATAGTTATCGAAAATCGGAAACAAACTTGTACTGCCTAGAACTTAGATGAGCTTATGTTCAAAATCTGAAGACTCCAGCTCTTATAGTCTCTGAGATCGACGCGTTCATTATTACAGACGGACAGACGGACATAGCTATATCGACTCGGCTATTGATGCTGATCAAGAATATATATACTTTAAAGGGTCGGAGATGTTTCCTTCTGCCTGTTACATACTTTTGCACAAAACCATTATACTCCTTTTACCCATTTTATGGGTTCGGGGTATAAAAAAAAGGAAAACAAAGTGTTGCACTTACCATTTTTATACTGCAAACTATTTGTGATGCAACAGCAAATTATTATTAAGACGCCTATCGGATAACTGAAGAGGCTATAGTCACTGTTACAGTTTATTGCACGTTTTGTCTGCGTTATTTGGCACAATTGTTTATGCTTAATATTAGTATGATGACTTGTGAATGGCCCACGAGTCATTTTACACGGGCAAAAAACTCGAAAGACATTTGACGTGAAAAGCCAATGAACAAAAGATGCACAACCTGCTCGTTTTTAATTTCACAAACTAGATCTAGTTAACAGCATTGTTGGTAACATTACACGTTTACTTCAAAATGCAGTTAATGTTTTATTTATGAACGGAATAGTCTTGTCACTTTAATGTCCATTTACCTAAATATGTTTATATTTTTTTCAGCAGTTGATTAGCATTGTGTCACTATTAAACTGAGTTCTTTGGGTGAGTATTCGTTTTTGGTTGACTCTGATATTAAAGTGTTAGCGCAACAAGCCGGCATCTGTCGCAGTCGTCTACTTTATACTACATTTTCGCACTTAGGACCTGTATTTTCATATGAACATATGTATACTTATATACCAAAATAGCTGTGTCGATAGAATATGCGTTCTATGCGTCTTTATGGCAGGGCATAAATTTCATTCTGCGCTGCGTCTTTCCACACGTAAAAATTACACTTGGAATAAACTTGTTTTTTACACTACCGACAAACACAACCTGCAAGACGATGTACATTATCTCACAAAAAGACAATTCGAAATGTGTATTAACTAAAGCCTACATTATCGTAGCCAAAAAAAAAGTTCAATCGCAATGGTAGCCATTTTGTTACTATTTAATTGTCGACTTTAAATTTGTTAAACCTTGTGATGCTTCCACTCCACGCTCGATACTACTCGATACTAATCGTATAGAGCCAAATGCCAATTCAGCAATTCAGCAGGTATAACATAAAGCGAAATTATTTTAACATTTTGTAAACTGTTAGAAATATTTAACATATTTTTTTCTTGTGCTTTAATAGCGTATTTCCATTGCTCCGTTTCAGCAAATTTTATAGCTCAGTTACGAAAGCTGTTTCCATTGCTCCGTCACTAAACCTCCGGTAATGGATCAGCTGTTCGGTTTGTTTTGCTCTGTGTTTTCTGTGAAAAAGTGAGAAAACCTGACTTTAATTTTACATTTAAAATAAGTAACAGCTTATTGCCAACTTTACTGTCTCTGTCGCAGTACAAGTCCATTTTCGTATATACGTGAGATCTATACTGAACTGCCCTAAGTGCAACAAAATTATCCGCCCTCAATTTTTTAAAGCAATCCTTTGAGCCTTGGCACCCAGTTCAATTGTTTCCTACGATAATACATAAAAAAAAATTTGTAAATTATTTTTTGAATATTACTATACAATTTCTGCTATTCACAATCATCTGTTTTGCGACTATTACATTAAAGAGTCCATTAACGAACAAGTGTTCCAATGAACCAGTTCCTCTTCAGTTACTTCAGTAAATATTTACGGTCAGTTTTACTTCAGTTAATTCCTTATGGGAGAATACACGCAAACTGAACCTCAGTTACTGTTAACTTAACATAACTGAGAATAGCTGAGCAGTGGAAATACGCTATTACGGAAACGGAGCAATGGAAATACGCTATTATACTGGACATGTAATTCCGCTCTGTTAAAGTTTAGATTAAATTGAATTTATTAACTTAAAGTACTTTAGTGTCATGCAATAAATGCAATGCCATAAAACATTTATTGTTTCATTTGTTTTTAAACTTAATGAACACATGAAGTAATAATCTCATTTTTGTCTCTTAGGAGCGTTGAAGGTGATAGGTTACTCCTTAGCCCCAACAATGATTAAAAAGTTTGATATTTTGTATTTTTTAGGATGCAGTTTTATGGCTGACATTTTTATTTTGTATTTTAGCTAAGTGCTAGGCATGATTATCCATAAACTGTAACTCCGACCACAATAGAATTGCATTTGGGGGCAACGGCCGGGGCTGCGGAGAAAGCAGCATAACAGACTGTCGCTCCATATCCACATTGGTGCTATAAAAAGTAATTGTCATAGATAATACAGTACGTATAAAATAATATTATCTGCAACTCACACACAACAGAACCCAGCAATATTAGTGCCAATGACATCATCTTCCGGTGAATCTGCAAAGGTAAGCGTAAGAATGTGATGCAGCAGTGATTGCGTAGGCGTAACAGCCACAACTTTCGTTTTGTTGTCTTCCGCCTTCATGCCAATCGGCATACAAGAGTCAGGCAGCGGTGGGGCACCAATTTTGTACAGTCGCAGGTCCTGAAACTTAACCTCAAACGAAAATGGATAAAAAGGAGACCGTACATTGCCATAAAAGTATTCTTTTATGCGCTGTTCTCGAGATTCATGACGCAATCCTTTACTGCGTTCCACCACCCCGCCGCTTTTAGGCAAAAGTACCACATGTACGTTGGAGGGCACATCACGCAAAAGATCATTGTACAAGCGTTCCTGGTCTAAAACGAAAATAGCACGAGCGCGATATGCTCGTGCTGCATGCAACAAGTGCTCATATCCGGATCCCTTCACCCATCCACAGGTGTTGACAATAATGCCTGAGCTTTTAGCTGAAAAAATTGGTATTTTAAACTTTTAAAATGTTTTATTATTCTTACTTACTGCGCTTATTTGCATCCAAGGATTGTAGCGTTACTTCGGCCATTTTTGATACGACTGCATTGTAAAGCACGCTATTTCCACTAGGGGATTTGTGACCAAAATGATAAACAAGAGGCGCCGTCTTGGCAAATCCTTCCTCAATGCTAGCTGGCCGTTCTATAAGAATAGTGGCTACATTGCCGGATATTGAAATAGCACCCTGCCCCACGTCAAGATCAGCGTAAAGTGGTCGTCTACCCACTCGAACCGCATAGTTCAGCAAAATGCGACATAGTGTGCTTTTTCCTACGTCCATGGGTCCTACGATTAGCACAACCGGACCACGTTTGTCCCTTTGCTCTGCCTCGTGGCGAAACTGCTCCAAGGCTGCGTGACAATTTATATATTGAACCATTGGTGTCTCCTTTGACATATAGCACACATCCAGTTGGCCAGACACGTTAAGCACACAACCTTGGTAGGTAAATATAGCCACTTTGTCACCCACACCAAACTCATACTTCTTTTTTTTTACCAATTCGGTTCCAAAAAGCTCTGCATAACCAGTCACAAGCTATAAGAAAAATGGTTATTTTAATTAACAAGCGCCAAGGAAAAAACAATTGTTACATGCGTACCGTAACCAGAACCTTTGTGTCTTTTTGCTCGATTTCGAAACGTAGTTCGGAATCTGCCTCCAAAGTGTACTCCCTGCCTTGACAATTGTCTTCGGACATGGCAAGTTGGATAAGTAAATTTAATGTTCACAAACAAATAGTTGCTTCTGTTGTTTTGTTCATCACTAGTTCAATTGAACGTATCACATTTTAGCAAACAGTGATGCCAATAAAGCCTTTCCCTAACGATTTGTCATTTTTAATTGCGGTTAGCCAGGAAAATGGTAAATCAAATTAGTATTTTAAGTATATCAAAACAAATACATCATTAAGATGTTTGTGGTTGAAAATAACGATGTAAATTATTATCACATTGGCTAGAATTCTCACAATTTAATTTATCGATTTTAGCAGTGAGACCGCATAAATTAAATACTAAAAAAATAATTTACATATTTGCAAATAAATTTATTTCAAACGGGATTAAAAAATTTGTTTACAAAATAATTACACTGCTTAAAAATAGAACAATAAACAACAAAATAATTTTATTAAAAACAACTTAGTGTTGTTGTAGCTAGTCGAAATATGCTTGCGGTATGCAACACTTAAAGAACGACGCTCAACAAAAATGGCGCAAAGTAAATTTGTAAACACTGCATCTTACACATTGCTTGGATTGTGTTGCTTCTTTCGTAGCCTTTACCATAAATTTTAAATGCGCCCGCACACAAAAATGAGACCAAATAACCGCAAGGAAAAATCAAAACCAAATTCAGACAATGTCGAAACTTCAGACGACGACACTGCATTTCAAACACCGGATCGCGCGGATGACACCGACTACGGCCTAGAGTTTACGACAAGCCGCTTTGCGGAACTAAATACATCTCCTCGGCGCTCCACGCCCCGAAGGCTTTCGCAAAAGGGTCGTCGTTATACGGAGGCAACCGAAGACAGCGAGAATCAGCCACCCTCAGTACCATTGCGACACTCATCAAGAAATGAGTACAATCCCATTGGGCTTGCTACAACCCGAAACACAAACCATCCATATCATCGCGGCGTCGCACCAACAAAGCCGGCTACTTCGAGACGAAAACAAACTAAGCCGGAAAATCGTATGAAAAAAGTGGAACGTGAGATTCTAAGATTGCAGAAAACCGACCAATTCTTAATACCCCGATTGCCATTTTCTCGATTGGTGCGTGAAATAATGAGGGATAGCTTAAAAACGCCCTATTACATGACACAGGGCGCATTGGAGGCCATACAGACAGCAACAGAATTGTATCTAACACAACGTTTTCAGGATTCTTACTTGCTAACCCGGTATAGTAAACGTGTTACTTTGCAGGTGCGAGACATGGCCATGGTGGCATATTTCTGCAAAACGTACGGAAATCTTTAACATAGTATTCTTTATTTCTTATTTTCATATAATATACATATGTTTAATTTTATATTTTTATTTAATACATTCAGAAAAATGTTTTTAATATCCGCTTGAACGAATTGTCATCTTGGTGACTAAATAAATATTCGCGTATTCAATCAGTAAAAATGTTTGCTGATTGCTTAAAGTCAAAAGCAATTGTTTGAATTAAATGATAATTATAAGTATGTTTGTGTTTCTCAGTGAGTAAAAAAGTAAGCACTATTTTTCAACATAAATTTTATTATATTTATAATGGAATAACACAAATAGTTTATATAACTTTCAGGCGCACGCTCGATAAAACTAAATAATAAAATGAAGCAAACCCTTAATACGAAGTATCTGTCTTTCTAAGATGGCTTAGCCGAAAATTGAGCTTTAGGCGAGCCAGAAAAATGAGTGTTTTTGGCATGTGATTTTATCTCCTTCCTTTGTTGCACTAAACTACATTGAGTGCAGCATGACAAACTGCAGGCTTCAGTGTATTTTTTTTTACAATTTACACAAAAATATATAAATTTTATATATGTACATACATAATATAATATAAGAGCTTATAATTGATATATGTATGCCTCCAGTTCTTTTTTTTTTCATTTTGATTACTACAACATTTATAAATTAATTACGCTATATTTTGTTTCGTTTTAACATTTCGACGGTAAATTTTGATGGGTTGAGTTTAAATTTGTTGAACTTGCGCTAACACCGTTAATATTTGATAAAAAAGAACAACAATGATTTTAGTTGAAATTACAAGTTAGTGGGACCTTATGTTTTAGTGCGCTTTGCTTTTAGACTTTCGATGTAAAGTACCACCATTTTTATCGGCTCCAAAGTTGCTCTGGCTGCCCACAGAAATTGTGTTGGACACCTTGGGACTGTACGGTATTCTAAAAAGGTCGATGCGCAGATGATGGCAAATTTCGAGGCAAACCTGCGCACAATAACGCAGCAGATCCTGAGTACCCCAAGCTAGCGTAAACCAGAGCAGCCAAATCTCTGGTACAATACAATTAAAGTACTGATTCAGGAACAATAATCCGGGCCCCAGTAGCGACCAATCCAGATACTCCATCTCTGACTTAGTCATATGCGCTATCTGCAAAAGACAAACAAGTTAATTATTATTTTTTACTTTTCTTATATTATAATTTATTATTGCTTTTTTATTGGAACTAGTTTGCTTGAATTACATTACAATATTTACACACTAGCTCAACTATAGCATTTAATGTTAGATTTAAATTTTTTTTTAAGTTCAACTGAAATGAATGCGAAAGTTAACATAGAAAATTGGCTGTGCTTACACATTCGCCTGTTGATGATAACAAATTTAAATAGAACAACTTACCACCAGTTTGTTGGTTATTTTAGCGGCCACCATTCCAAAAGCGAGAATGAAAACAGAAGCGTGCTCAGTGAAAATATTATCCGGTGACTTTTGCGCTATCATCAGAGCTGGCAGCACCACCAGAGTCAGTGGTATGCTAGGTGATAGCACGCTGGTTCCCTATGTTTGGGTTAGGGATAACTTTTATTATTATGATAAATTCACCATGTTTATTCGTTTGCTATGCAAGCTTGCAATTTGTGCAAAAATGTTTCAAAACGCACTTTATGCAAAGTCACATAAACTATGATCAAAAACATCTTTTATTTGGCTTTTTGTTTGGAAATTATAGTGCATTATTTTATTACAGTATTATTGCTAGGTGTTAATTAGTGTTCAATGGTTATTATGAAAGCGGGTCGCTGAAGCAGCATGGCAAAAATAGAACACTCATGCATACAAAAAAGCGTTTTTTTATAAAACAAGAAATATTATGAGCGGTATACAAGAGTTACAACAGTTAGTAAATACATATAGCAGTCACCTATAGAAATCAAAGGACTGATATTTTCGGAGTGCCGAAATATTATACCCTTGTAGAAATTACTACGACCTCTTATAAATTTCACAAGTTAAAACATTTGTAGCGTTAATCAAGGTTAAAAATTGATTAAACATATTGATAGATTAAAGTCGCACATGTCTTAATGTCAGCTTAAAACAAATAAAAAATATAAATTCTCCTATTAATAATTTAAGTTCCATAACACTCTTCAAGGGTATAAGAGGTGGTCGAACTACTTAATTAAAAACAACGACAACAACTTTATTTCCTATATGCAGTAATCTACTTGTAAAGCGGCCTCTGTGATTTGTGCCATACTTTAAATTTTATAATACATTAATTCTTACTGCAACAGATGATCCATTTTTGCCACATCCCTCGCTTAAAATGGATTTTGCGAAACGCAATGCTAAACTCATATCAACTCCACTCGCTATATAAAACGGCAAACAACGTGTTTCACATTCAAGATATGGCATCTGACAAACATTTTTTATGGCATATTTGTAATATTTGTATAAGGTAAAAAGAAAATATTAATTTATTCATTAATGTTACTAGATATAAATTAATTTAGCAGAGAAATAATTTTAATAGGGAGTCAATAAATTTGGCGACTCCTCAGTTAAAGCTAGAAATGTTAAATGCACTTTAAACTAGCACTAACATATACTTTATAAACGTATAAAGGCTTTAAAAATTCAAAATAACTTAATAAAGGAAATTTCAATGCTATAACATAAAACAATTACGTGTGTTACCTTCAGACAA
Source organism: Scaptomyza hsui (assembly GCA_018152825.1). Lineage (NCBI taxonomy): Eukaryota > Metazoa > Arthropoda > Insecta > Diptera > Drosophilidae > Scaptomyza > Scaptomyza hsui. The sequence continues at coordinate 17,234,071 of JAECXO010000002.1, forward strand.
TAAGTTAATTCTTTCAATACTTATGGATTTTAAACTGGAACGACCCTTTTATGCAAGTCCTACCCACCAAAATGGTCAGATTCGGTCGATATTTATAAAACTAATATTGTAACTTTAATAGTATCACTGAGCAAATAATAACATAGAGACCTTAAATCGACTGTAAACTTATTGCCGTCAAAATGTTAAACATCAGCTCCAGGAAGAAGAAGAGTCGAAAAGTTAACAGACAGAGCTGGCCTCGCAGCAAAGTGACGACATTCTATTGCTTGCTTTGCTGTAAGCAACAGAACGGACTTGTTCTGGAGCTGATGTCGCCTGTATGTATGCGTGCGTATTATTTGCTCAGTGATAGTATTCTATTCCACTTTTGGTATATGTCTTAACTCCTTCTTTATACTTTTCGATTATGGACATGGATAGATTGACAGATATTTTTTCAACTGATCATTTTCGTATATCCCTTGAGGCGTCTATCTTAATTATTTTTATATGATACCTACGGACAGAACAACGATATGAAAATAATCAATGGCCAACCATGCTTTGCTCTTTGAATTATTTTAACATAAAATAGCAAAATTTGTATATTATTGACATCCCTATATGTTCAGTATTGTTAATCAGTATGTTAGTAAAAACCATAAATGTGTGGTTTCCATTGAAAGCAAAATCAAATTATATGCTTTTGTTTTACACATGTAACTATAATAATAAATGTAAAAACATATTTGGAAAAACCTTCAACAACAGCACCAATAGATTTAATCTTAAGGCTTATTGACCGTGTGCTCATGTTAAGAAAAGCTTATGAGTCAATCCAATAAATGTTAATTAGTTTTTATGTTTTAGTATGGTAATTAGACCGAATTTTAGTTTATAACGCATTTTTTTTTATAAATGGATTGCAATGCTTACAGCAACTGATGAGCCGTTTTTGCCACTGCCGCCTTCAATAAACATTTTAAGAAAACTGATTATATTTAAGGTATAACCGAATGTAATAAACACTAATATTGCATGATTCCATGAAACTTCCACGACTGGAATCTATTGTATATGAAAAGAAATCACAAAACAAAAACAAAACAAAAAAACAATAAAAACATAAACAAAACAGAATAAAGTGCAACGAATATTTATTTTATTAATAGCTTAATTAGAGTCCATAATACCTTGTAGAGCTGCTTAAAACAAATTAAGTATTAGAAAAGAGCTTAAAACAATCGAGTGCCATTTTTGGAATTACTTAAAATCCCATCGCTAAGAATAGTAAATAAATAAAATAACATAAATTAAATAATAGCACCTCGACGGTTTTTAGTTCTTGTGTCAAACTAAACGACACTTAACATTTCAATACTTTGTGCCAATCTAACTTAAATTTTTTAGAATAGTAAATACTTAATTATTAAAAATAACATTACATAAGGTAAAATATCAGCCCGTCGCCAGCAATATTATGTGAAAATACATTGTTGTTCACGTAAGTGATAAAGCAAGGTTAATTTTTGAATAAAGAAGCATAAAGAATAGTTCATTCAACGGTTAAGAGCATGCCAGGTACAGGTGAACTAGGAAACTAAAAGCACTAGGCAGAGAAGCAGAAAAATGCAAAAGCAACGTCACAATTTACAAAAATGAACATGTATAAATTAAGTTTATATGAATACAGTTAAGACAAGGAGTTGCAGTAATATGGAAGAAAGGTCCCCACGCCACGCTCCTACAATTAATTATTTTAGATTAGTATTTTCGAATTAAGAGCCAAAACAGTTTTTGTCGTGTGTTTTTACGTTATAACTAAGCACAGGAGAATTTACAATATTTCAGGGTTTATTACTGTAATATAATACAAATTGCAAATGTGAAAAAAAAACACAAAAATTTGCAACTTGGGGAGGTGTTTGAAGCCATTATAGCCCTGCTTTCAAATGTTAATTAAAACTATAGGTATAATTTCGAAGTGACCTGTGTTTCGGTTAGCGTAATAAAGTGTCAACATATAATATAAAACATTGACGTTCAATTAAAATTACTAATTAAAGAAGTCATTAATTTGGAATGAAAAATATATTTGTGTTGTTCATTTTTATTCTATTTAAAGCGGGGGTACTTCTGTAACAAGTATTTGGCTCAATAGAACCCCAGAAATTTTGTATCCATATTTAAATCTCCTGTGCGCTGTACATGTTGTACATTTTCAGTATATTATTTTTGATTTTGTTGAGTGTTAAGAACTTACAGCAACTGTGGAGCCATTTTTGCCAACACCACCGGCCACAACGACGGAAAAAACATAGGTTAGGGAGAGCATACCACACACAATGGTCGTAATAGCGGGACCAGACCAAAGCTCAATACTGCCAATGCCAATCTATGATCATAAAATGGTTACGATTGTGTGGAATGTAGAATAGTGTGTGGTTTTTATTAGGATATTAGGCGTTTTGGGTTGTTTTGTGGCAGTGGCACGTTTTTGTTTGCAACATAAAAATAGAAGGTATTAACGAATTACAATGTGTTGGAAAATAGTCTATAAGCTAAAAATATGTATGTACACGGCAGCATTTTCACTTTGTATAGAGCTAGTTCAAAGTCAATAGTATGTCTGTTTACATTCTGAAATTGCAGTTGCTGTTGGATTCCCCCCTTTTTTGGGTATTGCTTTTGTCACTTATAGCTCGATAAATTTTTTTCTGTATAGTATTATTTCTGCTGTAAAAAAAACGTCTGTCAAAAAACATTTTTGGAACTGACACACTTATGACTGTTTTCAATATGGATGGTTTGAAAAGACCAAATCCTTTTCAGTTAATTGACTCGAATGCATTTTAAAGTTAAATCCAAGAAACTGTACTAATGTCGAACTCAAATGCAAACATTAGAAATAGACTAAAAACTAGCTCAATAGCTTGAACCAAAGCGTACACAGCTTGTGCAACAATTTAAACGGTCAGTCTACCTTAATATAGTTTAAAAAGTTATTTATAACTAGTTTTTTAAATTTAAAATCTAGTCATTTTATTATGCACTTCAGCTGGACTCAACAGCACTGGTTATAACTAACTTAAATACTATAAGAAAGCATGACGAACTAGTGCCAAACTTAACAGCAACTTGAAATTTAGTTATCTAAACAAAAATAATCACTATAGCGTATAACAAGCTTAAAAAATTATAAGGTACATAACTTCTGAAAAACTTTATTAAAAAAAAAAATCAATACTGTTAGGGGATTAATATAAATATTAAATTAAAAATTCGGCTATCTACCCAGATGGCTTACCTTTGTCAGCCAGACCTCGGGTCCTAGGACAGCCGAAACCAAATGTATTGCAATAATGGAAAATTGCGCCTCCGTTACATCAATTCGTCCGAAGCGCATCGTTCCAGAGACATACGTCTGCCAGTGAGCGCAATAGAATAACGCAATAGCGCAAAAGCACTGCAAAATTAAAATTGAAATGTTTTTTTATATTAAAGATAATACAAGTTTGTCGACTTACCTGAAAGAAAAGCCAATTTGGATAGTGACCGAGTTGGCAGGATATGCACGCTGATAAAGCCACAAAAATAGTTGATATGGAATCACAGCCATGATCAAAAAGTTCACCCAGCGGCGATGAGGTATTTGTTCGTCGCGCCTGCTTTCCATCAATTGAGTCTAGACTTTGATAGACAAAAAGGCCGAGCGCACATAGAAAACAGGTCCATCGTGGCGGTGGCTCAACACCATTTGGACTATAGCTGTAAATGAGTAATTTAAATGTTTGTAATGATATCATTTTTGGTTTTGTTTTAAAATTTCTTTCTCAACAAATGGCTATACATTTTTTTCTAAGACTTCCCAATGGGATCTCAAAAAACCACTTATGTTCTACATTTTGATGAGCTTGACAATCATTAGAACAACATATTAACAATTGCAAATTGCAATTCATAGATATGCAAATTTTCAATAAAGTCAATCAAAGCAATTATTTAATGTATATCCAAGAATACTGAAAACATTATACTTGAAAATAATTTACTCCGAGGGTTAATTAAATTGAGCTTTGTGCACACGCGAGCCCAAAAAGTTGTATGTTACAACACTGTACAAACAACATAGTCAACTAATATTATAGACATTATTATCAAAATAAAGTTGACCTAATCCCTCGTTTTGGATAAAAAAAAAAAGTATTTAAGTGGAGATAATTCTAAAAAAAACAAGTGAAAACTTTGCTGTCGGACGCAACCGACTGCGGAATACTTTGATACCAGTAAAAGAACGGATGGTAAGGAGTCTGCTTGCAAAGGAGTGGGCCGGGTGGTAAACATCGCCAGCTATCATGTTACCAAATTTGGTGACTTTAGCTCAAAAACTGTGGAAGATAACTTAACTTCCAAATTTAAAAGGTGGGCGGCAGAGGTGGGTGTGGCATCCAAATTTTTGAATCAAATGTTTTTAACTGTCACCATTTATCTTCCTACCAAGATTGGTGGCTCTAGCTCAAAAACGGTTCAAGATATAGCCGATTCCAATTTTACAAGGCGGGTGCCTTTGGTGGGCGTGGCATCCAAAATGTTAATGCATATCTTTGGTAGATGTTGCCTTCTATCTTTCTACCGGATTTAGGGGCTCTGGCTTAAAAACTGTAGGAGATATCGAAATTTCCGATTTTAAACGGTGGGCGGCAGAGGTGGGCGTGGCATCCAACTTTTTGATGCAGATCTTTTGTAGATGTCACCACCAGACGGGGGATGGGGCGGAATTGGGGGGGGGGGCGTGACATCCAAGATTTTGATTCATTTTTTTGGGGATCGTCATTACCTATCTTGACACAAAATTTGGTGGCTCTAGCCCAAAATATGTGAAAGCTATAGGCGTTTTCAATTTCAAGGATCAGGGAGGATAGGGGCGGAAGGAGTGGGCGTGGCATCCAAAATTTTGATAAATTTTTTGGGGAACGTCAATAAATATCTTGACACAAAATTTGGTGCCTCTAGCCCAAAAAATGTGAAAACTATAGACGTTTCCAATTTCAATGAGCAGGGAGGATGGGGGCGGAAGAAGTGGGCGTGGCATCCAAAATTTTGATTTAGTTTTTTTAGGGACATGACTAGCTATCTTTGTGCAAAATTTGGTAGTTCTAGCAGCAGGAATGTGAGAAACATACGGTTTTTATCGGTTTTCAGTTGTCGATTCTATCGATTTTCCAGCCTCCTAGTAGGCGTGGCACCACAATCTTCACATTTTACCTGACCGGTATACAGACAAACATAATTGCAAAGTTTCAAGTCTCTAGCTTCACGGGTGTCGAAAAAACTTGCGTTCATACGGACGGACAGACACCATGACGGACATTGCACGAAACCAATATACTATGAGACCTCCGGTATCAAAGTATAAAAAGTAGTAAACAAAGGGCATATGCATATGCATATTTTCCTTAAGGTACATAAATGTGTGATAATGGAAAACGATCGCTTCACACTGCTTCTTATCACCTCTGTTCTTAGCAAAAACAATATTAAAATAATTAAAAATATATAACTTCTCACAACCCAACCAAAAACACGCCACCCAAGAATGTCACACAATTACGCGTTTGCACCTACTGAATAGTGTTAATGTTTGTATGTAAGATAACACTATGTAACATATGACCGTCACATACTCATGTCAGTGAAAACAAAAAACACTCACCAAATTAATATTAAAGTTGTAATAATATTTAGCATTAAACCAAGAATTGTTATTAGATTAGGTGCTAGCCAAAGAGGCGTTTGGGCGACCAACCAATTCCACCAGGGCTGCAGCAGAGGATCCAGGAGGCTTGCGCTAAAGCATGAGTATTTGTGTTCGGTAAGTTTGCGCAGCTGCTGGGGGCTGAGAATGTGGCGTTCCTTATAGGCAAGTAGCGGCATTTTTTTTAAACAAAGGCAACGAAGACAAGATCAAAAACCAGGAGCACTTGACTATAAAAAGGCGTGGGAAATATCAAAATCACACACACGCGGCGGCTGTTAGTTGAGTTTGCAATTTTCACTCGCGTGCATACATACACACATACATGTATATACGTATATTTTATTGTAGTGTGCAGACACGGTGTCAAAAATTTTCATTAAGGGTTCCGTGCAAAAAAAAAACACAGACACTACATAAGATCAGCAGATGTCCTTCTTAACACGCAGACTACCAGCGTGACTTGGTATGCTCTTTTTTGTTTAATGTTTTGTGTCTAAGAAATTATACGAGTACGTGTTCTTTTTGCACATGTCTATTTTAGTAAAATGATTGTAACTCTCGTGCGCGTAACAGTTCGTCCGTGTCGTCGCTTCGAATTCAGTGTTACCGTCTATTCAGACCGTGAGTGCACTAAATTTTCCAAAATTATTCTACTGTTTTTATGTTTAAATACTGGCTGAGACAAATTTTGTGACAACTGAAAAAATACGATTACAGCATAGTTTTTTTTTTTACTTCATAGACAAATCGCTTTTGGAAACCAAAATTTAATGTATCGATACATATATCGATGTTTTAATAGAAGAATTTCAATTTCACTAACGTTTCACAGGTAGGTTGGCTTGTGTCAAAATCAATGGTCAACATCTTAATAACTGGTTGAGTTTTTGTATAATTTAAAATTTTTATTTTGCTTTAAAAATCTCATAAAATGTACAATTTATTCGTTTGTAAGAGTCATCCAATTATTAAATTAGTAATAATTATATCCCAGTCTAAAAATTTTGCTTTTACTCTCCTACGACATTTTTAGTGTAAGTAGCTAATGAAATAATGAGATATTGGTACTTACAGAAAGAAAAAAAACAATCTTTGTGTCCCGATGCCCACTTGCATACAAAAACTTTAACCAAAAATTATATTTGAATTGAGGCAACTGCAGTTGCCATTTAATTTTCGTAGATAATAGGAAATACATATAAAAATATTACTTTTCGGTGTAATTACTGATATTGGCAACTTTATATTTCTTGTTGTGCATATTGTACGTTATATTCAAAATGTGTAACTACTTGTCACTTATAACAACAAAAGACGCTTAAGAAAAATAATTTTAAAATGTTTTATATAATAGTATGTATCAATGCATGGTTTCAATATATAGCACAATAAATGTAAGTAACAAATAAGCTATATTATTTTGAGCGTGTTGAAAATGTTTATTTTTCTATCTGGATTTTCAAGGAACAAACACAATCAATCAATTTTCCTTTAAATGCAAGCTTCCAAATTTTAATAAAGTACGACCGAATTACTTAAATGAGGAAACCAATTATCCGTAATATAGTTACAATCGCTCAAAAAATACGTACAAAATTTATGATTAATATCTTTTTTAATATATATAATTATACATATTAAGTTAAATACGATAATAATTTTAAATGTCTTCGCTTTGAGACATTTAGGCAAAATTTGTTGTCATAGTGATTTTTTTATTTAGCGGTAGTTTACTGTTGATTTTTTTTTATTGGTAATGTTAAAATATATTTAAACATAAATCTTTTATCCTTTACACACATACAAACGCAAACAATATTTTAGCACATATAGAACGGCGTAGATGCACAATCAAAAATTGTTCTGTTACATAATATAATATATAATATTGTGCCATATCTTATATTCATAATACAAGAAAATTCAGTAGTCAATATGGATTGTATTTTGTGATATTGATACAATTTAGAATGCGGCAGCAAACTGCTTGTCAATTACGTAAAAAAATGCATTCGGGCTGATGCTTCAGTGTATACAAAATATCTATACGCCATGTCACATTATTAAAAAGCACATACAATAATATGCGTTCCAAATTTGTTTTAGTTAGTAAATTGAGTAGTTTTTGATTTATGCTAATGTATGTGTGTGTGTCGGTGTGTATATTATTATGAATGATATGGCGTTACATAGGTTGCTGGAAAAATGCCTTTTCTATTGCCAATCTCGCCATTCCACCAATTCTCATCAGACCGATCTGTTACGGTGATGACGTCACCGCGTCTAAAGTCCAGTTCACCAGATTCCTGTGGCACAAAATCGTAAAGGGCCTGAACGAGCATCTGCAAAAGTGCAAAGTATAATTTTTATCAGAAACAAACCAAAAATAATTACAGTTTTTTTTCTTCTTTAATATTAAATTCTTATGTTAATGCAGCTGTCGTTTTAAGAATTAAGATTAAACAAATAGGTTTTGTTTATTGTTTTTTATGCTTACCTCCTCAGGTATCATATCACGTAATTTTACATCCTGGGATCTCGAAACGCTTGCCGTTCTATGATACTCGACCAATTCGTTGAGGGAATTAAATTTGACAACCCAGAGAAAAAATTTGCTCTGAGCGTCCCGTAGCACTTTAAAGTGTTGCACGCCATCAGGACATCTGTTCAGTATTAATTGGAGTTTGATTAAAACTGAATTGAATATTGTTAACACACATTTACATACTTGACAGATAAAGAGAAATCGCCGGGGCTGGATTCGCTAATGCGTATCAAAAAGGCACCTTCATGTTTATTTGATAGCAATTTCTCTGCGTCAGCGCGTGTAATGCGTCCATAATACCAGCTAATTATAGGATTTACAAATGTTTGTTTTATTTTAATATTTTCATTAAGATATTCTTTTTTATGACTTACTCATGATTCTTCATTTCAATATAATTACTGGGTATTAGTCCTTCCTTCCCATCTAACTCGGCGCGATACCAATTCGAATCGTCCTCCATATTTAATATCTGTAAGTGAATCATTACAAGTTTATCGAGTTATATTAAACTAAAAACATTAAACAGAACAATACAAAACTGTATCAAAATTAGTTTGTAAAATGCTTAATGCCAACCTAAAAAAAAAAAATAAAACCAATTACAATACAAACTTGGTGACTTTTTGACAATTCAATAACACTGTACGTAATATTTCAAGTTTTGAAATGACACACCAAAACGAAGTAAACTTAATTTTGGATCGTCATAATCGAGATCTCGTAAAACTGATTTTACTACGACTAAAAATTAAGTTAATATGTCCTGTCGTTTTGGTGTGTCATTTTTACATACTCACTTTGTAATAGAAATTTAGAAAAAAAAAACTTGAAGTGCGCGTGTTATGCGGGATTGTTGTTGCTGACCAAGAATATATTCACTACTTTATGGGGTCCGTGATGATTCCTTTTGCCTGCACATTTGCATTAACCATTATGGGTGTAAGAAAAAACAAAAAAAAAAACTAACGAGCTGAGTGACTAACCGACGACATAAAGATATAACAACAGTAACTTTAATGCAGTAGGTTTGCACAACCCCTGACAACAACAAACCTAAAATGCTGCCTGCCAAAACAGAGCGAGCCAATTGCATTTTCGAAATCCAAGTACAAAGCAAGCACACACCTGAGAGTTTAAAACATGAGTGCAGTGGTAAAAACCAGATTCACTAGCAGTATTCGGGCCTTAGGGCGTTACGTTCAGCTAAGACAAATATTAGTATATTAGCCCCTATGCAGTTTATAAACTCAGTTTTCTTGCGAAAATGATTCATATTGAAATTTTTGTTTTTGTTTTTTTTTTGCAAGCAGTTTATATATCTGAACCGACTACAAGGTAATATCTTATTTTAAGCCACTGTCCATATTTTCTACAGGGGATAAAATAAAGTTAGCAGGTCGGTTAAATTTATATGTGTCGTAGAAGTCCTATGTCTACTTAAAATCGAATTATCCGTTTATGCATTTTACTTATATTTTGTTGTGTTTTGTGTGTATTCATATTAGGAGCAATAGTCCAGATGACAGTCTGGAGAAGTATCCTTTCTTAAAAAAAAGCGGCACAGCTTTAACATTGCGATTTTTAGTATACCGGTTTTAACTGGAATTACAATTTAACTAAATAATTAAAATTATTGTTAAACTTCTTTTAAAAGAGCAAGTAAATTTAAATTTAAAATTGTGCCACTTTTTTTGAAACCGTGCAATGTTTATTTACGGAATAATCTACGTAAAAACAGACATATTTATATAGGTATGTGGAGAGTAGAAGCAGAGATATATACAAATTTCATTCTAATGAACAGCTAGAGTCAGGTTTCCTTACCTTTAGAATTTGAGTTTTACGAAAACTAAGTTCATCATCGGCAGTAGCAGAAAAATCATGTTTGGCAATTGCTTCCATTTTTTTTTCTTTTTTGTGGTTTGTTTAATTTGTTGTTCTTCTAACAAGTATATGTTTAACTTTAAGTTGTTTTATTTTTTAATCAGCCTTGTTGCTCACGCACACATACATACGCAAAATATACATATGTATATGCAATTGTTGTTAGTTGCTTACTCCCGTAGCTCTATGTGAAAAATACTTGTTTTTGCAAATGAAATCAACACAACGGAACTTATTATATAAACAATAACTTATATGTATATTTAACTACACGTTTCCAAATTAGTACAATATTTTTAAAGCACTGGCAGCGAGAAAAGTGATTAAAAATACACCGACAACGATGACGGGGCCGCAGCCAGGCCAGCAAGAGAGCAACAAACGCGAAGTGATAGCGGCACTCACAACGAAACAACTAAAAATTGACAAGACTTTGAGTGTGTGCGTGCGAGAAAGATGGAGAGAGAGCGAGAGCAAGCGATTCAGTTTTTAAAGCGTTGCCAGCAGCATGTGTTTTATAAACTACCCATAAAACTGGCTGGCAAATTAAAAACCATAAACAAACTTAAATACGGCAATTCAGTTCATATTTAAAATGTTTTGGCATTTATGTTGCATTAATTGATAACAAAAGCCGTTCCATATAAAGCAATGAGTAAAGTTTCTGCTGGCAATGCTGATGTGCTTAGCGCTGTCGATGTTATTCATTTATTAACCCCTCTAGACTCACACACACACAGATATACACTATTCGTCAAATTATATTTATTTTTACTTATTTTGTATTGTTGCAGCTAAACATAAAGTTCATAGTTACTTATGCTACAATTCGATGAATTTTTTATGTACTATTTTACGTCGATTAATACTATAACATTTATCTATAGATTAGGAAAATAATGCGGTCACACTTAAATGCGAAATATGGCAGCATCGATTTTCTCTTACGAGCGGTCATATGAACATAGTTGTCATCGAGTTAAAAACTATTGACAGGCAAGTTATTTTATAAATTTATTGCCTGCCTTCCTTACCTTAACGCTTGTATAGTTTATAAATTTAAAACAAGGCAAACATGGAAAACCATAAGGCCCTATTTAAGTCGCATTCGAGGGTACTGAGTCCGCGCAACCATATTCAAATAAACCGGGAACGCCAACGCGTCGCTCGCACCATAAATCGCGAGAAGCGTTTTCAGAGCAATCGTAACATAAGCATCAGTCCCAAGCCGTTGATAACTGTGACAACACTTGTGGGACAAAACCCGAACTGTTCTTTACGGACTGCAACAGACATGAACCAGGAGAATAGGCAGCCGGATCATCAAGAAAATAAAGCTTCTATCAGTAAAATGCCAAAGCGCCATGAAGATTACCTCCAACGTTTTCTCAAGTGGCGCGCGGCTGCTAAGCGGCAGCCTTCCCAGAAAAAGGGACATACGGACCCGCAGTCTCTTTCACAGGAAACTTTCACAAGAGAGGAAAAGGAGCAAAAACGTCGGTCGGTGTATGTGCCTGTGGATTCCAAAACACCGGTGCCAACCTTAACGAAAATGCAAGCGGATGGTGTAAAAAAACCCCTGCCTGCTGTGATAAAAGCTTTGACTGCTGTGGCAAAACCTTTGTCAACCGTTCCGCCGGTGTCAGCTAGATTTCGAGCAAAAGCTCCAAAGCAGAAGGCAATGTTGCTGCAAGAAGCTGTGAAAGAAAAAATAAAAAGGGAGACTAACTTAAAAACAAAGCCGTTAGCAACGCTTGAAGCTGCTAAAAATGCAGAAGGCCCTGATATTAGTGCACAGAAGCCCCTAAATTTAAGGACACAGCCTTTTGATGTACCTGCAGTTGGCAAAAACGTGTTAAAATCATTGCAGGGAGGTGGTGCCGTGAGCAAGTTTAAAACGGCTGCACGAAAAGTGGTAGAAAAGGAATTATCCTCGCAGCTCACGAAACGTATGAAGACTAAAAACGTAATCGCGAGCGGTCTGAAAAAAGGATGTACCAAAGTGTCTGTTGCAAAACATGATCTATTGAGGGCAACTACTAGCATAAAGTCGCCCAAACAGTCGCTTAGTATCGCCAGCAGTAATAAATTGTTCCAGGAGCAGGTAACATCTACGCAATGCAAATCCAATAATAGTTTCGCCAATATGTTGGAAGCATATAAAAACATAGCCAACATAAGCCCAGTGAGAGTTTCTCCAAAGTCCAGTGCTAAGAGACAGTTATTGCCAACGGAGTCTGTAAAGGAGCAGGCAAACTGCAAATATAACTTTGTAAGGTACTCGGAGGCAAATACGTCGATTGTGTCGCCCACAGTAACGCTCTCGCAGAACACAGTGCTGCCACAAGGAGAAGGTAAGTTTCGTAGGAAAACTAAAACAAGTTGTTTGCTTACTATAACCGTTAAACTAATATTTACGAAATTGTAGATGAAATCACCATGTTGCCAGGAACGCCGCCACGTGACACAGGGTGTCAGCCAAATTATCTTAGTCCATTTGTGACCGTCTCACGTGGCAAAGTTAACTCTCGAGCAGAGCGCGAAAAGCGTAATAGCATGTACCTGCAAAATCAGGATGCGGAAAAACCAGAGACACCAATTGCAATGCGTCGAACACTGGAATCCGTAATATATTTTCGATTGCAGCTTGAAAATGAGATCAGTCGCCTTCATTCGCTCTGTGATGAATGGAACCTATACAGCAACCAAAATGACGCACGACTTCAAAATACTGGGGGAAAGGACATGATAGATGCTGCTATTGGGCAGACTAAGCTGCTAACCAGCAAAAAACTAATGCAGTTTAAGGGTTTGATTGACCGCTGTGAAGCGGGTGCTACTGGAATCGACGTGCGCCCAAATGATGGCAGTGAGTCTACTAAACCTGTGTTAGTTGAAGACTTAGAAGGTTGGTGGGACATGATGCGTTTGCAGAGCGACAATTTAGACAAACGTTTTGATAACCTGATGCGCTGGAAAGCCAACGATTGGTTGGATCCAGACGCATCGGAACTCCCTGTATGCAAACCCAATCTACAACCGAAAAAAAAAAAAAAATCAACTGCCAAAGCAAGCAGTAACATAAAAGATTTTTTGCGCAAGGCCTATGCAGACAAGCAAAAAAATCAGGCATCTGAATGTCTGACAGAAGAAAAAGGTCAACCGAATCTTATTATAAAGCGTCGCTCACTGCTCCGTACTATTGTTGTTCGCGATCACAAATCAATGTCACCAGCTAAAACTTTGCTTCGTGTGCCTACTCACAGCAATAAAGGATCTTCAAATGTAGGAAATATATTATTAAAGTCTGCCATTCTGGGTGCAACAGAGGAGATATCGCGCAAGCAATTGACGCCTTCTACTGGAAAACGTATGTCGATTCTAAAAACTCCAGGAACCAAAAAAAATGAGACATTTGTTCGAAATGTTGTTTTCAGTACGAAAAAAAATGTCCGGCGCTTTCAGTTCACCTTCGACGAAGGTAATATAAGCGGAGAAGAGGAGACTATTGCAGGCGTTGAAAAATTGGAAGATTTTGAAGAGGACTTGTCAGCAGAGAGTAGACTGTCTCAAGAGGAAAGGTCACGCACTTATTCTCTCCGTAATCGTAAAGTTTTATTGAGACCATCTTCCGAGTTCATGTAGCTTTCAACTATAAAGTATTTTATTTTAAAGTTACTAATGTTTAACCAGTGTCCAAAAATTTTGAGCAAAAACATTTTTCTGTGTGCTTGCTCAAATAATAAACAAAATAACAGCTACTTTGTCAGATCTTTTATATGTTTCTTAAGAACTTTTTTCAAGTATAGGCTGCTACTTCATGTTAAAATTAATGATTAATATACAACACACTATATATAACGGCAAACTAAAACGAATGTTTAATGTTATCTATTTATCATTTATATCTATATTTCTATATCTATAGAGGAAAGATTTGTTTGTTTGATTGGATTGAAAATTCTCCGAAAATACTGGACCGATTAAAAAAATTCTTTTACCCGTAGAAGCCGATAGTAGCCGACTCAAAAGTTTTTGTTTTGTTTATTGCTGAGAGATATGATTGTATACAAAACACGCTAAGAAGATTCGTGTTAAGAAATACTCCTCTTTGTAGAGTTTCCTATTTCTTTCCACCATTATAATTTTCTATACGGGGGTAAAACAGTACCTGATCGTAGGAATGTTAGCACATTTATTAGAAACAATTACACTCACTTTATGATATTTATTTATTTGCACTTTATTTAAAGGTCAACTTTTATAAATATAATATAAGAGCAGAGATAAAAGAAAAAGAATGTGAACGCTTTGAACTTAAAAATAATATACATATGTATGTCTCAAGGCCGTTAACAACAGAGCATAATAATATTAACTCCAGCTCAATGCTTAGACCGTCGTCTTCCGATCGTCCATATAAACTGTATCGTTCTTCTCCTTGGCAAATGTAATAATTTGGTTTAAAATTTCGCCCAACTCCTCTATAACCTCCCGCTCCGTAGAGTCTGTACGCAAATTTTGTTTTTCATGCATTACAATACGCGATATCATGCACATTATAGTTGCTTCTATCACATCGTCTGTTAAGTAAACGTTCGAACGATTTTCCTGCGAATATGTCCCGTTTAGTTCCTTTGCTTTATTTGTTTGTAATTTAACGTCGGCCAGGCTATCCATGGAGTCCATATCGACATCGGGCCGGTCCTCCATATTACGACATCCTGCAAGTTTTTATATATATATATAATAAAAAAAAAAACGCTGTTTAACATTATTTTACTTTTGTGAAAGTTATTAAGATACTTGCCTACACATTTACACTCGTTTTTTTAAACAGCCAGACCGTTTGCAATTGCAGCCTTTATTATGTAAACGCATGTCTCCGGAATTGGGCGCCGTAATTTTTGGTCTTTAGAAGATATACAGTAAAGTTTAAATAGTTATGCCTAAATTAGATAATTCTTTTTAAGACACACCTAAAAGCGATGGGGTTACGCTCCAGGCAACTGCGTATGGCACGCTCCCGCTTAACTTCATAATCTAGATTGTTGAAGCAATCCTGGCAACTGCAATCCTGACAAAATTCACCATTTGCAAACCAGTCGCAGTACAGTTTTAACATTGAGATTTGCTGCAGTTGCAGTGCTTTCGTCGGGACCCTCCTAGTACATCAAGGGTTGCAGAAGCTGCAGGCGCCGACGTTGGCAAACAATGGCTTTGCCGGGACACTCAATTTATTGACTTGCAATGACGACGACTGTAAAATTGGCAACGTTTGCTGTTGTGGCATTGATTGTGGTGAATGCTGTTTCTGCAGCTGTTGCTGACGGAGTTTAGCCTGAGCCACAACCTGTCTCTGCTGTTGCAATTTCATCTGTTTAATGCGAAGCTGTTGTGGTGTCAGCGTTATGGGACGATGCAGTTTTGTGTCAGCTAGCGTATAGCCTCATTGTAGTGTTAAATACTGTGCGTGGCTTTCCTTCGCCGCCTTTATTACAAATCACATATTTTACGTAATTTTTTGTCACTAAATTGTAGACCTTCCGCGTGTTTCCAGTGCTGCTGCCGCTGGCGTTGTTGTTGGTGCCCTGCACCGCAACGCGCTGCAATTGCGATGGCCTCGCTTCTGTTAGCATATGTTTGGTTGCTTTTGGTTTCAAATTACCAGGCAGTGCGGCTGATGTCGTTGAAGTTTGCGGCATGGCAATAAGATACCGTGCTTTCTTTGCCTCAGGTCCGACGACATCACTGCTGTTATCAATCGTAAGATGCTTTATTTGGACATTGATGTCGGACAGTCGGTGCTTGCATGGGCCCTCCAAGCTACTATTGGTGCTAGGAGTTTTAGCCGGTACTGCGCTGGAAACCGCACCAGGTGCTTTCTAGAAATAGGCAATTGAATTGATTATTATTTTGTTAGTTTTCTATAATTATAGTACAGACCCTGGGAACTAATGTTTGCATAGATGACAATGGCACAATGCTACCCATTGTTTTCATAACGATTTTGCTGGTATTGCTTACAGGGACACTGGTTGATGTGTTGCTGTTACGACTGGAAGTCGTAGTTTCATTGTTGTTAGGCAATACGCGCACATACTGCACATCACTTTTTCCAGGCAGTTGAATTGAATGTAGCCCGCTGGACGTGGCATTTGTTATAGCGCTGGTGCTTGGCTTCGGAGATAATTTAATATTTTTACTGAATTTAATATTTTAGCTTTGAACCAACATTTTGCCGGTTGGAATTGTCGCTGCTGTTGTAATTGACGCTGCTACGTTACCTCCACTGGTGATGCTGCTGTTGGTATTTACTGGCCTCACCAATGAGCCCGCGGTCATCGTCTTTAGCGGTCCTCTAATGATCACTTGTGTTCGCCGGTGCGGTACTTAATTTGGCCCTAACAGCAACAGTTGTCGGCATTGCATTAAGGAGCACAGGAGCCGCTTGATTAAATTTAATCAACTTGCCATCGGCCGTTCGCACTTGTATCGGCATCTTAGAGGGCAGCGGTGCACACAAAATGCAACTTCTACTGATGGTAAATTTTTAACCAGCGTTGGTGACTGTTCAGCAGTTGTGATTGTTGTTTTGGAATTTGTTATTGTTTGTGGTGCTGGCTTAGATGCGTATATGGCCGTTAGTCCCCTGACAGTCACTGGCGCACTAGAAATGTTACTCTTCAATTGACCAGTATTGCTCAAGGGCAAACCCTTAGAAGCAATAGCTTGTCTTATACCTGAGCTTGTCGACGATTGGCCTACTAAACGAGGGTTTACTTTTAAAGTTGCACCTGTTATTGGCAACGACTTTTGGATAAACAACACTTTACCACCAGTGGTTTTAATGTGGGTCATTGTGACACCGCTTAAATTTTTAGGCGTAATAGGTGGTTGAGCTGTAACTGAATTAGAGCCTGTTGGTGCGGCTATTGTAGTGCTGCCAATTTTAACGGGCGCATTGGCAAAATCGTTTCTGTGGAATCCAGCAAATTGAAAAGTGTCAACTCTGGTAATGGCGTGTTATCACCCAGTTCATCTGTGGACGTTCAGAAGTAAAATATATTAATATGTTAGTTACTTATAAAATTATTAGAGAAATTGTAATATACCAGAAAGCTCTGATAAGCGGTGACCAAACAATTCACTTTTTTTAATTAAATTTCAAAACCTATAATCATGAGTATCAGCTGCGCTGTGGTTGGGCCCGATGTTAATCGCTCTACGACCAGTGTTGCTACTTCCAATTTTCGATAGTTGACTTTTGCAAAAATCGACTGATACCCAAAATCTGTATGAATCTAAGAAAACCATGTTGCGCATCCGCAAGTCCGTTTGTTTTGCTCAAGCAAACAGCTGATTTTGTGACGTCACAGTAGACTAAAACATGTATGTGCTGTATGCAATTTACTTGGATATTTATGTGCAAGTTAGCTCTACAATATCTTTAGAACAAACAACCACCAAGCTTTGTTCATTGCAAAGGGACTTCACATGGAACATACCCAAAGCGTTGACTGTGTTGGCAGGGTCAAACAACAATTTTTTCAGTCAAGAATGTTTTGTTAAATAAGACTGCCTTTTACACTCATATTCCATTAAATTCAAACTGCGCGCCACACCCGCACACTATACTAGCCAAAAATATACACACACACACGTACATATTTTTATTATTTTTTTTTTTGTTCTCGCTTCCAAGCAAGTTGCAGCGCTGCCATCTAATTAAAAGAATATTTCGATGTTTCGACTTTGGCAAAATTCACATACTGTGAGCACTGTAGTTTAACAAATAAATTACAATTGCGCCTCAGTGTTGCACATACGTATATTGTGCAAGTTTGATAAGCAACCAGACGGAAATAACATTGCTGCATTTGTAGAGTATATCTGCATTATAGCTTTATAGTACGTGCGTCAAGATAGCAACGGTCACGTAGCAACGAAAATCGGTTATCGATAGTTTTAAAATTAAAAATTGTATTTTGACATGAAATCAATAAAGTAATGATGCAGAATTGTAGAATATTGATTTATTTATTGTTTTTATGCAGTATTATGGCGATTTCAGGTTTTTGAATGGGTGGATTAAGTGATTTATGGGTAAAAAATTCACTTTTTCGGAAATATCTCAGCTCAGGAAAACAGTGCACGAACACGGCCTATACACGCTGGAAGCCATTCATTTTATCTTCCAAATGATACTTGTTTCAAAAAAAGTTTTCAATACGTTTTTGAGAAATCTTCGAAAGAGTGCAGCAACCTCGGTGCCGGTCCCATACAAAATTGACCGGCAAAATGTAAGGTCATCATTAAAGCCTCAATATCTTTTCTTACAGATATAGTGCAGAGATGCGGTATATATTAAATTGAAGCTACATGTTTGAGGAAGCTTTATCACATAGAAAAAAGAATTTCTATAAGTAGGTTTTTAAGAAAATTAATTTATTGTAATATAGAGTCTGATTGTTCATAATGGAGCTGGTAGTTCCAAAGTGAACTGGCCTGCTGCGCAACAAAAAGCTAACTGATATGGAGCGGCCTTTGGAACTGTGGCAGCTCCAAACCCAGAAGCTGCCTGATATTAAAAATATTTTATTACTTTATTTTTTATTATATGCATAAACCTACAAAAAATCATGTAACATTTGCTTTTTAAAGCTTATTTATCAATCTGTAATAAACAAACAAAAATATTTTCCTAAAAAATAAGACATTCAATTTTGGCGCTTTTCTGCTTCCGGCCAAATGTAGACAACAAATGAGTTGGAATTTTTTTGTATGAAAAAAAAAAATCGTTGCTAACTTTTTGCGGAAATAGTCCAGAGTTGCACGCTATTTCAAATGATTGCCCTTAATTCTACGAACATTTTGACAGGTTTACCCCCAACTCTATAAGTAAAATTGAGAGAAATCGTCATTTTACTTATACATGCAATTTGTGTCAGACATGCCACTTTTCATCTTAAGTAAACGAAGGCTACCAGACGCAAGTGCCAAAATGAGTAAAAAGTTGACGAACGCTGCAACACAAAATCAAGTTGGCATTTTTTTGTATGAAAAAAAATCGTTGCTAACTTTTTGCGGAAATAGTCCAGAGTTGCACGCTATTTTAAATGATTGCCCTTAATTCTACGAACATTTTGATAGGTTTACCCCAACTCTATAAGTAAAATTGAGAGAAATCGTCATTTTTCTTATACATGCAATTTGTGTTAGACATGCCACTTTTCATCTTAAGTAAACGGAGGCTACCAGACGCAAGTGCTAAAATGAGTAAAAAGTTGGCAGCTTTTTAAAAAAAGCGAGATGGCAGTTTTGAACATAACGGATCTTCATTCTTTAATCTTTACAGTGTACGGTCTATTTATTTTCAAATTCCAAAAGCAAACCGATTCAAATGAATACAAATTACACATAAATGTTGTATGATTCATGTAACTTTTATATGCTTCTTGCATAAATTCTAACATATATACATATATATAACTTCAGTAGAATTTATTTATATGACATTATTGTCCATCTGCAGTCAACAAACGAAAAGTCTCGTTGTTCTGATCATCAAGGAATAGCAGTTTGAAGATATCATTAAAGAAGTCGGGATAGTAATCGCAAGCACGTTTGCAGTCAGGCGTTCAGTTGATCTCCAGCAGTGGCGGCTGCATTATCTGCTGCTCATCCCCCTTGCCTGTCCAGCCCAGCATAATATCTGCTGCATACAATGCACGGGATTGATGACATGGCGCCATGCCACAAGGCGGCGGCGCTTGACTAGCACATTGGAGCACCTCGTACAGCATACTGCAAAAATAATATGATAATAATAAGATTAAGGACAATTGGCTAACAATTAAAAATGCATAAAACAAAAACAGCTGTTCACAAAGTGCAACAAACAAATTTTGGGTATAGCGCCTGCCGTTTATAACCGTACATTTAAATAAAACTAACTATATAAAGTAGATATTAATTAATAATAATGAATGTGGCTTGATTATTGAATCACAAAATTGGCGCACGTTTGTAATTTGTTCAACACTATTAGGTTTAGTAGGAGGATTTATAAAGTTTATATAGATTTGTTTTTTTGTTGGTTTTCACATGCTACTACATAATTATGTATCACTGGTTCGTTGTTGTTGTTGCAATATCTCGTCTTTTTGGGGCAGCGCAGATAGCGCAACACCGCATAGCCCAGGCCGCGAAATACCAGAAAGAACAACATCAGTATGAGCGTATTCAGCCACAGTGGTGATGTCGAGTTTTGTGCTTTGAGTATTTCCTCATATGGAATGAATTCGGTTGTCTGCTGTTTGCATATCTCATAGCTGCTCGGTGAGCCACAGCTAATAGCTGGTCCCATGGTGAAACAATAATAATGTGTTCCATTCCGCTGTGGCGGGGACAGCAGCGAGCAAGAGAGAGTTGGCTATGATTTCACATAAGAATGGAACACCTTTATATTGTTTCACCATGGCTGGTCCCTCGCGAAACTCATCATTTTTTAAAAGCTGCCAATTTTATACTCATTTTGGCACTTGCGTCTGGTAGCCTTCGTTTACTTAAGATGAAAAGTGGCATGTCTGACACAAACTGCATGTATAAGTAAAATGACGATTTCTCTCAATTTTACTTATAGAGTTGGGGGTAAACCTATCAAAATGTTCGTAGAATTAAGGGCAATCATTTTAAATAGCGTGCAACTCTGGACTATTTCGACAAAAAGTTAGCAACGATTTTTTTTTCATACAAAAAAATGCCAGCTTTATTTTGTGTTGCAGCGTTCGTCAACTTTTTACTCATTTTGGCACTTGCGTCTGGTAGCCTTCGTTTACTTAAGATGAAAAGTGGCATGTCTGACACAAACTGCATGTATAAGTAAAATGACGATTTCTCTCAATTTTACTTATAGAGTTGGGGGTAAACCTATCAAAATGTTCGTAGAATTAAGGGCAATCATTTGAAATAGCGTGCAACTCTGGACTACTTCGGCAAAAAGTTAGCAACGATTTTTTTTTTCATACAAAAAAATTCCAACTTATTTGTTGTCTACATTTGGCCGGAAGCAGAAAAGCGCCAAAATTGAATGTCTTATTTTTTAGGAAAATATTTTTGTTTGTTTATTACAGATTGATAAATAAGCTTTAAAAAGCAAATGTTACATGGTTTTTTGCAGGTTTATGCATATAATAAAAAATAAAGTAATAAAATATTTTTAATATCAGGCAGCTTCTGGGTTTGGAGCTGCCACAGTTCCATAGGCCGCTCCATATCAGTTAGCTTTTTGTTGCGCAGCAGGCCAGTTCACTTTGGAACTACCAGCTCCATTATGAACAATCAGACTCTATATTACAATAAATTAATTTTCTTAAAAACCTACTTATAGAAATTCTTTTTTCTATGTGATAAAGCTTCCTCAAACATGTAGCTTCAATTTAATATATACCGCATCTCTGCAAGAAAAGATATTAAGGCTTAAATGATGGCCTTATATTTTGCCGGTCAATTTTGTATGGAACCGGCACTGAGGTTGCTGCACTCTTTCGAAGATTTCTCAAAAACGTATTGAAAACTTTTTTTGAAACAAGTATCATTTGGAAGATAAAATGAATGGCTTTCAGCGTGTATAGGCCGTGTTCGTGCACTGTTTTCCTGAGCTGAGATATTTCCGAAATTTTTACCCATAAATCACTTAATCCACCCATTCAAAAACCTGAAATGGCATAATACTGCATAAAAACAATAAATAAATCAATTTTCTACAATTCTGCATCATTACTTTATTGATTTCATGTCAAAATACAATTTTTAATTTTGAAACTATCGATAACCGATTTTCGTTACTACGTGACCGTTGCTATCTTGACGCACGTCTTTATAGTGCATTTACACTGGCGCCGTAAGCATTTCGCCTGAGGTCTTCGATATATTTAGCCTTTACCATACAAAATGTGTCCGTTAAATTTTAATTTAGCGACTTTTTCTCGCGCCGCTAGAGCGCCGCTATTCTACCGGCTGAAATTAAGACTTTTTTTTTTACCGATGAATCGATACTTTTGGTCAAATTACTGATGGCGGCAACAGGAATCAGCTGATTCAAAATCAAAACAAATGTGCAAGTTCCAAATTATTTAAAAAAACTACATATTTTCATTATTATTGTAATTAAGCAATTTAATTTCAAGTGGATGTCGGACAAACGAGAAATCGCTGGTCGGAAAGCTTGGAAAGCATTTTCATAAGGAAACCTCAATTTTTGATTGGGTCAACAAATTTTACCCCAGGTGGCCAGCATCAATAAATTTAAATTTTGCTCAATTTTTCAAATTTCTTCTTCAGCAATCACAACAATAGTAAACAAAAAACAGCTGATTCTAAAGACTTTTTGCCAATTTAAATGACTTTCGCCGCTAACTAAGGCTTTTTTTTTTTTTTAGCGGCGCCAGTGTAAATGCACTATTAGCTTCTCAATAATTTGCGCGCCAGTCTATGTATGTTTGATTGTATAGACATACATGAGCATGTATGTACATATCAGTGATACCGATTTGGCCTTTTTCCGGACAGATCTGTCCTGTTTTTAGGTGCTTCGTCCGGAAAAAATTTCAAACATCCCCTATCCGGAAATCTGGCCTTTTTTAGATTTTGTTTGATTGATTTATTTAAATTTTTTTTTTAAAGGAGAAGGACCTCGCAAGGCATGTAAAACGAGATTTGTATGCAGAGGTATGTTTTAAAATGTAAGTTATTATTTATGTGCT
The DNA here is from genome assembly GCA_018152825.1 of Scaptomyza hsui. Classification (NCBI taxonomy): domain Eukaryota; kingdom Metazoa; phylum Arthropoda; class Insecta; order Diptera; family Drosophilidae; genus Scaptomyza; species Scaptomyza hsui. The sequence continues at coordinate 17,257,010 of JAECXO010000002.1, forward strand.
ACAAATATTTTTGGATTTAGATTGCCGGACAACTATGAAATTCTAAAACAAGTTGACCTGTTTTCTGTCGATCGTGCTCTACGAGCGAAAAAATATCAATTTTTGCCAATTTTGGAACTCTTCAAACTCGGTGACGAAACTAAATCTAAAATAGTTTCGCAATATTGCAACATACAGCTAGTAAAATGGGAGAATGTTGATAATAGTTCGAAGTTTTGGTCAGAAGTTAAAAAATATCGGGGCTCGGCAGGTAACAACCCGTTTTCGGAGCTGGTAACATTCGCGCTGACAGTGCTTTCGAGGTCGAAAGGGTGTTTGGCCAAGTAAATTTGGAAAAAAAATTTGTTGTCCTGTTTTCTGTTTTTTTTTTTTTTTTTTAGTTTTTTAGCCTGTTTTTCCGAGTTTCATTTTGGCCTTTTTTGACAAAAAAAAAAATTGGCATCACTGGTACATATACATTTATGCATATCGCCAGACCAACTGACACGCGCTGTAGTGAACTGGCCGCAGAGGTTAAAAATTCAATTGTAAATACAAAAAAATTTGCCAAAAACGTCTTATCCACTTACCAATTTCAGAGTGTACGCTGTTGTCCATAATGCTTTATCGGCTAGATATTAGTCCGCTTTGTAAGCTATATTGATTGTGTATGCGCGCACACCTCAAAACAAAAAAGCAAATCTTACGGATGCTATTCGTGTAATGGAGCACAGCCAACAATTACGGCAGCAATATTTAATAAATTTTCAGTCTTTTAATCATAAATATGAACTACACAAACTATTTACTAAGCTATATTCACACAATATTTATACACTTTAAGTATCTTTCGTAAATTTTCAAAACTAAATTTAAATGACGAAATTCACAACTGCATGTTGGCGATGAGGTTACACTAGTTGTTTGTCTGTAACAGCCTTAACAGAAACACGGTTGCACGCATAGACCATAGACGAATAAATGTAAACAGACTGGAAATAAGCACTGCTCTGTTATGTTAACTAACATTCTGCGTGGTCGGAGCGCTAACTGGGGAAACTATAAATTCTTCGTTCTGTTGTTTCGTCGATTCTCGGCGACAACCAGCGGCCATTATTGTTTAGGTTTTTGTTTTGATTGCAAAGTGTGCAATGCGGGAGACATAATTAGACGTTGCCTTAGTTAACTTCTCTTGTTGTTGTCGCAGAAACTGAGTTTGGCAATTTTAGACTTTTGCTTGAATCTGGTTGCTGCTACCCTAGCAAGGAAGGGTAGTTTGACTTTATTTAAACTTTGCCTTATTAAATAAATGAACGCAATATACTTAATTATGATATTTTTTTATGTGTTTTGACCATAATAAAGGGCACTTATAACTAATTAAATGTAATTTATATATCTTAATGTGAAATTTAAAATAACATTTAAACAACGTACTATGCTTTCAAATACTTATCTTTATATACTAAGCTTATATTTTTGGTTTTATAGACAATAACTTATCATTATGACATATGGTATTTTAAACCTGTGCAGTTTTAAATGTCAGCAACTGCTACTTTAGCTGCATTCTTGCGTTTTCTTATTCTTGTTGTCCACATACACAATGTGTATTACACATGCATACACACAAACACGAGCCTGACCTTGGCTACGCTTCGTGCGGTTCTTCGCCTAGGTGTCCACAACACCATGCATACACACAAAGACGGGCCAGACTACGCTTTGAAAGTCAGCCGCCGTTTTTATTTTAAAATAAATAATTATAACAATATTTGAATATAAAACATGAATGTACTATATATTAAAAATAAAAATGCAAAAAAAAAAGAATAAATAAAAGTTTGATTAATTTGGCTGGGGGGTTGAACTCGGGTTATACAAATTTTTTACAAACAAGCATCTAGCCAACTGCGCCTCGACCGCTCTTGCAGGTGTATGACATGAGGTTGGTGTTATTTTGTGTTCGATGTAATGGAACACAAAAGGAAATCAAATCAAAAACAAAAGTTTACGCGCGTTAGAAAAAAATCAAAATAAAGCTACACAATGAAAAGCGCTGCGTTTGCTCTATTAATAAATAAAATTAAATAGCAAATGACACATCAAGTTAAAAATATCGTTGTATCCATTTCATTTTTTTTTGGAAATTCAGTTATAGTTCATGGGCGGCAAGTAACAATCGGTACTAGCAAAGCTGCAATATATCGATGTAGTATCGATGGATCATATTTTGTTGTTTACTTAAGCGCCATCTGTTATTAATTTGTCGGTATATTTTTTGTCTCTTAGTAACACATCGATGAATCCTATTTTGTTGTTTACTTAAGCGCCATCTGTTGTTAATTTGTCGGTAGATATTTTTTGTCTCTTTAATACCACATCGATGAATCCTATTTTGTTGTTTACTTAAGCGCCATCTGTTATTAATTTGTCGGTAGATATTTTTTTTCTGTTTAATACTTAAAAATTCACTTTTTCTCACAATATAATTTGTCGGTAGATATTTTCTTTTCTGTTTAATACTTAAAAATTCACTTTTTCTCACAATATCAAAAGCGCCACCATTTAATTAATCACCTATGGATCTTTTTTTTTATTGTATCATTGTTTAAAAATACAATGAAATTTCAAATCACGTTAATTTCAGTCAAGTTAAAAATATCATTGCAGAGAGCCATTTCATAAATGTGTTTCCATTGCTCCGTCTGACTAGGCAGCAATAATTACAGAAATGACTCACTGCAATGAGCGTTTCTGAAATGAAAAAGTCATTGCTTGCATAAAAATCAATCGAGCTATCGATGAAAATGTAATATTACCTATTTTTTTTTTAATTTTAATAGGTTTGAAAAAAAAAGAAACAAAAATACATAGCTCAATTTCCCGAATTATGGATATTTCTCGAGTTATCGATGAAAATGTAAAATTAACTTATTTTGTTTTTAATTTTAATAGGTTTGAAAAAAAAGAAACAAAAATACATAGCTCAATTTCCCGAATGATGGATATATCTCGAGTTATCGATGAAAATGTAAAATCAACTATTTTTTTTTAATTTTAATAGATTTGAAAAAAAGGGAACAAAAATACATAGCTCAATTTCCCGAATTATGGATATTTCTCGAGTTATCGATGAAAAATGTAATATTAACTATTTTTTTTTTAATTTTAATAGATTTGAAAAAAAGGAAAAAACAAATACATTGCTAAATTTCCCGAATTATGGATATATCTCGAGTTATCGATGAAAATGTAAAATTAACTATTTTGTTTTTAATTTTAATAGGTTTGAAACAAAAGGAACAAAAATACATAGCTCAATTTCCCGAATTATTGATATTTCTCGAGTTATCGATGAAAATGTAAAATTAACTATTTTTTTTTTAATTTTAATAGGTTTGAAAAAAGAAAACACAAATACATAGCTCAATATCCCGAATTATGGATATTTCTCGAGTTATCGATGAAAATGTAAAATTAACTATTTTGTTTTTAATTTTAATAGGTTTGAAAAAAAGAAACAAAAATACATAGCTAAATTTCCCGAATTATGGATATTTCTCGAGTTATCGATGAAAATGTAAAATTAACTTTTTTTGTTTTTAATTTTAATAGGTTTGAAAAAAAATAAACAAAAATACATAGCTCAATTTCCCGAATTATGGATATATCTCGAATTATCGATGAAAATGTAAAATTAACTATTTTTTTATTAATTTTAATAGGTTTAAAAAAAAGGAACAAAAATACATAGCTCAATTTCCCGAATTATGGATATTTCTCGAGTTATCGATGAAAATGTAAAATTAACTATTTTTTTTTAATTTTAATAGGTTTGAAAAAAAGAAACAAAAATACATAGCTCAATTTCCCGAATTATGGATATTTCTCGAGTTATCGATGAAAATGTAAAATTAACTATTTATTTTTTAATTTTAATAGATTTGAAAAAAAAAGAAACTAAAATACATTGCTCAATTTCCCGAATGATGGATATATCTCGAGTTATCGATGAAAATGTAAAATTAACTATTTTTTTTATAATTTTAATAGGTTTGAAAAAAAGGGAACAAAAATACATAGCTCAATTTCCCGAATTATGGATATTTCTCGAGTTATCGATGAAAATGTAAAATTAACTATTTTTTTTTTAATTTTAATAGGTTTGAAAAAAAGGAACAAAAATACATAGCTCAATTTCCAGAATTATGTATATTTTTTGAGTTATCGATAAAAATGTAAAATTAACTATTTTTTTTATAATTTTAATAGGTTTGAAAAAAAGGGAACAAAAATACATAGCTCAATTTCCCGAATTATGGATATTTCTCGAGTTATCGATGAAAATGTAAAATTACCTATTTTTTTTATAATTTTAATAGGTTTGAAAAAAAGGGAACACAAATACATAGCTCAATTTCCCGAATTATGGATATTTCTCGAGTTATCGATGAAAATGTAAAATTAACTATTTTTTTTTTTAATTTTAATAGGTTTGAAAAAAAAGAAACAAAAATACATAGCTCAATTTCCCGAATTATGGATATTTCTCGAGTTATCGATGAAAATGTAAAATTAACTATTTATTTTTTAATTTTAATAGATTTGAAAAAAAGGAACTAAAATACATTGCTCAATTTCCAGAATTATTTATATTTCTCGAGTTATCGATGAAAATGTAAAATTAACTATTTTTTTTATAATTTTAATAGGTTTGAAAAAAGGGAACAAAAATACATAGCTCAATTTCCCGAATTATGGATATTTCTCGAGTTATCGATGAAAATGTAAAATTAACTATTTTTTTTTAATTTTAATAGGTTTGAAAAAAAGGAACAAAAATACATAGCTCAATTTCCAGAATTATATATATTTTTTGAGTTATCGATAAAAATGTAAAATTAACTATTTTTTTTATAATTTTAATTTTGAAACAAAAGGAACAAAAATACATAGCTCAATTTCCCGAATTATGGATATTTCTCGAGTTATCGATGAAAATGTAAAATTAACTATTTTTTTTTTAATTTTAATAGGTTTGAAAAAAAGAAACACAAATACATAGCTCAATTTCCCGAATTATGGATATTTCTCGAGTTATCGATGAAAATGTAAAATTTACTATTTTTTTTTAATTTTAATAGGTTTGAAACAAAAGGAACAAAAATACATAGCTCAATTTCCCGAATTATGGATATTTCTCGAGTTATCGATGAAAATGTAAAATTAACTATTTTGTTTTTAATTTTAATAGGTTTGAAAAAAAGAAACACAAATACATAGCTCAATTTCCCGAATTATGGATATTTCTCGAGTTATCGATGAAAATGTAAAATTTACTATTTTTTTTTAATTTTAATAGGTTTGAAAAAAAGAAACAAAAATACATAGCTAAATTTCCCGAATTATGGATATTTCTCGAGTTATCGATGAAAATGTAAAATTAACTATTTTTTTATAATTTTAATAGGTTTGAAAAAAAGGGAACAAAAATACATAGCTCAATTTCCCGAATTATGGATATTTCTCGAGTTATCGATGAAAAATGTAATATTAACTATTTATTTTTTAATTTTAATAGATTTGAAAAAAAAGGAACTAAAATACATTGCTCAATTTCCCGAATTATTTATATTTCTCGAGTTATCGATGAAAATGTAAAATTAACTATTTTTTTATAATTTTAATAGGTTTGAAAAAAAGGGAACAAAAATACATAGCTCAATTTCCCGAATTATGGATATTTCTCGAGTTATCGATGAAAATGTAAAATTAACTATTTTTTTTTAATTTTAATAGGTTTGAAAAAAAGAAACAAAAATACATAGCTCAATTTCCCGAATTATGGATATTTCTCGAGTTATCGATGAAAATGTAAAATTAACTATTTATTTTTTAATTTTAATAGATTTGAAAAAAAAGGAACTAAAATACATTGCTCAATTTCCCGAATTATTTATATTTCTCGAGTTATCGATGAAAATGTAAAATTAACTATTTTTTTATAATTTTAATAGGTTTGAAAAAAGGGAACAAAAATACATAGCTCAATTTCCCGAATTATGGATATTTCTCGAGTTATCGATGAAAATGTAAAATTAACTATTTTTTTTTTAATTTTAATAGGTTTGAAAAAAAGGAACAAAAATACATTGCTCAATTTCCCGAATTATGGATATTTCTCGAGTTATCGATGAAAATGTAATATTAACTATTTTTTTATAATTTTAATAGGTTTGAAACAAAAGGAACAAAAATACATAGCTCAATTTCCCGAATTATGGATATTTCTCGAGTTATCGATGAAAATGTAAAATTAACTATTTTGTTTTTAATTTTAATAGGTTTGAAAAAAAGAAACACAAATACATAGCTCAATTTCCCGAATTATGGATATTTCTCGAGTTATCGATGAAAATGTAAAATTTACTATTTTTTTTAATTTTAATAGGTTTGAAACAAAAGGAACAAAAATACATAGCTCAATTTCCCGAATTATGGATATATCTCGAATTATCGATGAAAATGTAAAATTAACTATTTTGTTTTTAATTTTAATAGGTTTGAAAAAAAGAAACAAAAATACATAGCTCAATTTCCCGAATTATGGATATTTCTCGAGTTATCGATGAAAATGTAAAATTAACTATTTATTTTTTAATTTTAATAGATTTGAAAAAAAGGAACTAAAATACATTGCTCAATTTCCCGAATTATTTATATTTCTCGAGTTATCGATGAAAATGTAAAATTAACTATTTTTTTATAATTTTAATAGGTTTGAAAAAAAGAGAACAAAAATACATAGCTCAATTTCCCGAATTATGGATATTTCTCGAGTTATCGATGAAAATGTAAAATTAACTATTTTTTTTTAATTTTAATAGGTTTGAAAAAAAAGGAACAAAAATACATAGCTCAATTTCCAGAATTATATATATTTTTTGAGTTATCGATAAAAATGTAAAATTAACTATTTTTTTTATAATTTTAATAGGTTTGAAACAAAAGGAACAAAAATACATAGCTCAATTTCCCGAATTATGGATATTTCTCGAGTTATCGATGAAAATGTAAAATTAACTATTTTGTTTTTAATTTTAATAGGTTTGAAAAAAAGAAACACAAATACATAGCTCAATTTCCCGAATTATGGATATTTCTCGAGTTATCGATGAAAATGTAAAATTTACTATTTTTTTTTTAATTTTAATAGGTTTGAAACAAAAGGAACAAAAATACATAGCTCAATTTCCCGAATTATGGATATTTCTCGAGTTATCGATGAAAATGTAAAATTAACTATTTTGTTTTTAATTTTAATAGGTTTGAAAAAAAGAAACAAAAATACATAGCTCAATTTCCCGAATTATGGATATTTCTCGAGTTATCGATAAAAATGTAAAATTTACTATTTTTTTTAATTTTAATAGGTTTGAAAAAAAGAAACAAAAATACATAGCTAAATTTCCCGAATTATGGATATTTCTCGAGTTATCGATGAAAATGTAAAATTAACTTTTTTGTTTTTAATTTTAATAGGTTTGAAAAAAAGAAACACAAATACATAGCTCAATTTCCCGAATTATGGATATATCTCGAATTATCGATGAAAATGTAAAATTAACTATTTTTTTATTAATTCTAATATATTTGAAAAAAAGGAACAAAAATACATAGCTCAATTTCCCGAATTATGGATATTTCTCGAGTTATCGATGAAAATGTAAAATTAACTTTTTTTTAATTTTAATAGGTTTGAAAAAAGAAACAAAAACACATAGCACAATTTCCCGAATTATGGATATATCTCGAGTTGTCGATGAAAATGTAAAATTAACTATTTTGTTTTTAATTTTAATAGGTTTGAAAAAAGGGAACACAAATACATAGCTCAATTTCCCGAATTATGGATATTTCTCGAGCTATCGATGAAAATGTAATATTAACTATTTTTTTTTTTAATTTTAATAGGTTTGAAAAAAAAGAGTTTTTTAGATGTTGTCGCTTCTGTGTAGAAACAACTAATAAATTCATACACAATACTGAAACCCCAGGACCGAATTTATTTGATCCGGCCTACTGGGATTCCATGTGTATGAATAAGTTTATTCAAATAATAATGGTGGCGCTGCTGGCTGAGCGCGTCATCTGCAGGCTCGGAGAGAATTCCCGAAGGCGAGGTTGAAGGACCCGGACTATCCTGGTGATCTTAATATGGCCAGGATTCCGGTCACCAGGCTATTACCTGCATCAGGCCGTAGACCTCTGGCATCAGGTTGGACATGATGCAGAGCCAAAGGCACTGCAAGAGGATCCATCGAAGCTATTGAACCTGTCGTTGGCGAACACAGCATAGGGTTTCTCATAGCTACGCTGCTTTGGATGGCTGCTGGATGCGCATGGCTCTGACGGGTTGCGTCTGGCGTTATTTGAGAAGCTACCGGATACTGATGGACTATGGGGGACACTGGTGAGGTTATAATGGCAAGGATGCCGGCTGCCAGGCTGTTTCCTCCAGGCTCGTCAGCTGCTACGGCATTGACCATAGGATGGGGTGGTTGAGTGGGCAAGAAAGTGTTCCGCTGTTCCCGGCTTTCCAATATAGCCTTCAGGTCAAGATATCTTTGACGGCGTCGTGTTTCATCAAGTGCCAGGGATGCTTGAGTGGGTTTAGGTTTAGGAGGGAGTAGAGCCTGAACCGAACCTGCAACCGAAGCACCTCTTCCTCTTCCCTCGCTATCCTTTGGGAACGCAATTCCTCAAAACGGATCTGTCGAATTTGCTGCAGTTCAGCCTGTTCTGTTTCCCTCTGTATCCTCAAGGCATCGCGCTCTTGTTCCAGGTAGAACAAGAGGTTTTGAGGACCAATTTTTGATGTTGTCGTATCGAGGTCGACACGAATAGTGAGTACAATTTGTGCTACACAATCCCAGGACCAAATTCAGAATTCAGCCTACTGAGATGGATATAAAACACAGCCCCCAGAGCCAAATTAAAATTTGGCCTACTAGGTTAACTGTGGTTCACAGCCACAGTACTGAATTTTAAATTCGGCCTGCAGGGATTGGAAAGCTAGAATTGGACAGATTTATTCAATTAATATTATCAAAACATTTTTCTTGAATTTGTTGGATGCCGCATTGACCTTGAATGCTTTGGCTCTGACTGGAAAGATTACAAATCAGAATGGCAACAATGTTTCCTGGACTACGCAGATGTTGCTGGTCCAGGTGGCGAGGGAGCTCAACTCTTTCGTGGGAGTCAGCGCTGTTCCTGATTGCGCTTGTCGCACGCAGACGGAGGCTCAGGAGGGGCGTCCAGAATAGCAGGTGGTCCAATATATCCTGGATGTGCAGGTGAGTTGATAATGGCCAAGATGCCACCCGCCAAGCTATTAGCAGTTGGAACAGCCTGTGTAAGACTAGCATCAGTCTGAGCTATTGGCACAACAAGAGGAGTTGACACAGATGCTGGGAAGGACCGTGGAGCAAAGCTACCCGAGCGTGGATCCGGGGAAGCTACTGAAGCTACCTTTTTGATTTTGTCGCCTCAGAACGAAACGAGTAATGATTTCATTTAGTTTAACACAGCCCCAGGACCGAATATCAGATCAGGCCTACTGAGATCGAGCAGCAACAACCCAGAGCTGAATTATGAGTTCAGTCTACTGGGATTGATGCATCCCAACTCTCAGCACCGAACTTGTGTACTCGGCCTACTGGGACTGTGGAAGGCTGAATGAAAAGTTTTATTCGATTTTCAATATTATACACAACATTTTTCTCGAATTTAGGTGGTGCCGCATTAACCTTAATGCTGTTGGCTCTGAGTGGGAAGATTAAATCAGGATAATCGCAATGGTAACATTACTGGATTACGCAAGAGTTGCTGGTCCAGTTGGCGATCGAGCGCTACCCGTTTGAAGGAGTAAGCACCCATTAGTGGTAGAGCATCGGCCCGCAAATAGGGTGCAGGTACCCGTAGTCTCAGAGAGTCATGTTCAGGCACATATTATGTACCCGAGCGCTCAGTGCTGTCGAAAGATGGATCCAGGATGGCCAAGATCCCTGACACGCAGCCACAGGGCCACACCCAGCCGCAGGGCCGCCCCCAGGCACGGGGTCTTGATGGTTAGCGCTTGGAGCCTCCTGAGCAGAATCCAGGAGCAGATTTTCAGGAGAAGCTGATGCAGGTGGATGAGAGGTGGGTAGCAAGTCAGGCACTAGCCTATCACCGTGCATATTGCTAATGCTACTTAGTTGCCAATCAGGTACAGCTGCTTGCAGGATCGGTGGGCTTCGGTGGTTGGACAGATCCAGCATTGGTAAGAGTACATGCCTGCGATGGTCTAATGTTTCAAGGAGCTCCTGCCTGAGCCGCTGCTGAAGCTCGCGCACGCGAGGGCTTATTATTGCTTGAATGCCTCTCACAAGCTCATTGTTGGGCTCAGCTACCGGAGCGTTCAGGTGATTGAGCTCGGCCTGCTCCTCTCGCCTCCTACGCCCCCTCGCCTTTCTTTCTTTTTATTTCTCCTCCTTTCGCTCAATTACAATTTTCAATCCTCAATCACAATTCACACATACGCATACACATATGCATATGCACGCATGCATATATATGGAGTGTGATGTGTGTGAGTGCGTGTGCACACACGCAACGGCACACAAGAAAAAGTTCTGTGTGTGTGTCTGTCTGTGTGTGAGTGTTTTTCAATTCACGTTTTTTGAAAGAAACTTACAATTAATTTGATTTGTTCATTGTAAATAATTGATATAAGTTAAGGTGTGTGTGTGTTTGGTTTGATTTGGTTTGATTTGTTGTTGAATTGTTCGCAGTATTGCTGCAATTTTGCCGAATGTCGATTGTCTCTCTCTCTCACTCACTCACGCACGCTCTCGGGCGCACAAATTTAAATAAATTCTTTTATTGTTAATGCTTTGCACGCATACGAATACGAATACGCATCTGTGTGTGCATTTGTGTGTCCACTCAATTCCGGATTGAATTTGATTGACGCTTGTAAGAAAATTAGTTTTAGCCGCCACAACACACACACGCACGGCTCAAACCACGTGCACAATTATTTTTTCACACTCCGACACTACTACTGCTGCTGCTGCTGATGCTGCTGATGCAATTATTTCAAAAAACCAGGCTTGGCGCACAATATTCAGTCTCTATTCAAATTCAATTGATTTGAATTGATTTTGCCACAATTGGCGCCAAAAACAACGTACAATTGATGTGTAATTGCGCAGGCAAAAGAGAGTTCAACATGAATCGCACGAAATCAATAACTATTGGAAAACAAAAGCCGATTCCGAAAATTATATCCACAATTCAGACAGTCAGTCAGTTAGCTAGCGATTTGCAATTTAGCGGGAGGGTTTGCACGTCCATTACGATCGTCGGTCGATAATGGAATTTTGAATGGATATAGATCAAGCGAGGCAGACACGCCAGTTACATTTTAAAACAAATGCGTTCACAGATGCGTTTCTTCTTCTTCGTCAATACGAGAGAGGGCGAGAGAGAGAGAGAGAGAGAGAGACGAACAAAACAACTTACAATTAAGTGAACGAAACGAAACGGAATCGAAATCTATGCATTAACACACACGCAAATGCATTAACTTCGATCGCTCGTTTGTTCGTTCGTATTTGATTCTAACACACACAAAATGAACTTTTTTGAGAATTGAATTAATAATTAAACAAATAAAATATAAAAACGATAGTGGTATACACCATGTGATACTAACTTAATTTAACAAATTTTTTGGATTAAGAGTAACAATGTTTTGCAATCCATTCTTAGCTCAAACTTAAGAGCAACAGCCAAAAGGAACTAAAGAGAATGCTCAACATCTGGCATATTTGAGTTCGTGCGGCCTATACTAGTCTGTTGACTGTTTGTACCAGCAGTAATTGATACGAGTTTTTTATACGTTGGTGAGAGAATAGAGTAAATCATTGTACTAACAAAGAGTAAAAAACTTAGCATTCGGGCATGTGTTCGTGTGTGTGTTAATGTGTAGATCTCTGTGTGTGTGTGTGTGCGCTCGGCGCAACAACAACACAACAACAACAGAACCTCACAGACACACCCGAATACTCCAATTTGTTAATAATTGATACTATTTAAACTGATACGGATGTAATGATGACGTTTTACCTGTGCATTCTCTCATGGGTTAAATATTTAAACACAAGCGTATCCGACTATCAGCGCAATTCTTTTGTCAAAAGCTAACTAACTTAAATGTGTTAACTTAAAAGCTATAAGCTAAATAGTTTATGTTTAATGGGGGTTTTTTTAGTTTGTCGCTTCCGAATCCAAAAAAATAATTAATTCAAACTTTTTTTCCACCCCCCAAAAAACAAAATAAAAACCGGCCTACAAGGGGTAGGAAAATTTTTATATATATTTTTTTTTTTTTTTTTTATTTATTTTATTTATTTTTTTATATTGTAGAATGCCGATATTCAGAATGATGTTCTTTATTAACAACCTTGCATCTGTGTCTATTCTCGTTATGCGCCGAATACCAACTAACTCTAACATGCATCGCTTAATGTTAAAGTACCTTATAATGTTACAGCAACAGACAGTGTTGCACTTAACAGTTAATATCGATTGTACAGCTTAATCTTACCGAATAATACAGAGTTGCACTTAACAACTAGATCAAAGGTATTCCTCCTACTACAGCTCGGCCAATCCTGACAACTGGATCTCCTGATCCTAAAGCATTACAATATTTCTTTATTCTTATTTCTAGTTTTTAATTAATGAATTAACTTAAATCAGTAGGTTTATACATATGACTTGTTATATATTGCACTAATAAATTATCTCTATTTACAAATTTCATTACTTTTTTCTTTTAACCCAATGCCTTATGTTTTGGATACTCCACACACCTTGATACGGATTGCGACCAATTTGAAAACCTTCCACATCCTTTATTAAAAATCTATCATTTCTTAAAACTTTATCTATGACATACGGTCCCTTATTTCTTGGTATTAACTTCTTGGATACTCCAACCGTACTATCGAAATTCTTAACCATGATAAAATCACCTACTTTATATTCGCTTGGTTTCTTCTTACTCTTATCATAATATTTTTCATTATCACGCTGGGCTTTTTTCTGATTCTCTTCCGCTTCTTTCCTAATCTCTTCTAAATTTCTACTTTCACCTGGTTTATCCTCCTCTTCTAACCTTTCTCTCAATTCATCAACCATTTCTCCTTTTTGCTCTACTCCAAACAACATTATACTCGGGATTTGCTTAATGCTCCGATGAATTGTGTTGTTTATTGCATATTCAACTCGCTGTATCGTAGAATCCCAATGAAGACCTTTCTCTACATCCGTTAATTTCGCAATCATCGGTCCTAACGTCCTATTTATTCTCTCTACCTGTCCATTTGCTTGCGGCGATCCTGTCGCTATTTTAATGTGCTTAATATTTAATTCTTTTAAAAATAACTCAAACTCATTTGCCGTATAACAGCTACCTCTATCAGATACTATGCATTTGGGTCTGCTATACGCTCTAAAATAATCTTTGAGTGATTTTATTACTTCTTTCGCCGATGTTGTTTTTGTTGCATACAGCCTAACAAATTTTGTAAACCCATCAACTATCACTAAAATATGTTTGTTTGCCCTTCCTGCCGCAACTGGTCCATAATGATCAATGTGTATCAAATCGAATGGTTTATCACCTTTGGGTATACTCTTTAGAAACCCTTCTAGCTTTCCTGACTTGGGCGAAAAAGCCACACATTTTAGACAATTTTCAATATGATTATTACTTTTCTCCTTCATGTTAGTGAACCAATAACTCTTTGTAATACTATCAATCATTTTATCCCTTCCCATGTGTCCGAGCTCATTGTGGTATTTATGCATAACACTTTCTTCCATATCCTCCGGCACATAAAATAACAATCTATTATTTTCTGCTTTCCTATACACAATACCATTTCTCATTTCAAACCATTTATGTTCGTTCTTCTCTAATAACTTCTTAATCTCTGTTATCTTTGGATCTTTCGCCTGACATATAACTAAATTATCTTCGAAACTATTTGTTTCTATTATCATAATATTCGTGCTCCGACTTAGAGCATCTACATGCTTCATTTTGTCTCCTGCTCTATGAATTAATTCATATTCATGATTTTGCAACTCTAATGCCCACCGAGCAATCCTAGGATTTAATTCTACCTTGTTGAGCGTTAACGCTAATGAATTACAGTCAGTTATAATTCTAAACTTTCTTCCTTGCAAATAAATCCTAAACCTACGCAGCGCATATATAATCGCTAACGCTTCAAGCTCAAAACTATGGTACTTTGACTCAGCCTCAGACGTCCTTTTAGAAAAATAAAATATAGGATGCATCTTGCCATCTTTTTTCTTTTGCATCAACACTGCACCAAAACCCATTGCACTAGCATCACAATGTAACTCAACTTCATCCCTATGATCATAAATCGCTATTACGGGTGATTGCATTAGCTTTTCCTTCATAACATTAAAACACTCTAATTCCCTTTCTCCAAATACAAACTGTTTATCTTTCTTTAATAAATCATATAGCGGCTTCGCAATGACTGAAAAATCTTTTATAAATCTCCTAAAGTATGAACATAGCCCCAAAAATCTCTGAACAGTCTGTGTTTTGTCCGGTATTGGAAAATTCTTCACTGCTTCTAATCCCTTATCATCTGCTTTAATACCTTCATTTGTAATAAAAAATCCTAAATATTTAATACTTTCCTGCATAAATTCACACTTGTCTAGTCGTAGCTCTAACTTATTTTGAACCAATCTCCTTAACACCTCATTTAATGTCCTTAAATGCTCTTCTATATCTGTACTTGCCACCATTATGTCATCCATATACACTATTACTTTATCTTCTCTTATTAAATCTGCAAATATTTTATTGACAAACCTTTGAAACACTGCTGGTGAATTCTTTAATCCCATTGGCATTCTCATAAACTCGAACTGCCCCAGCGGTGTCACAAAAGCTGTATATTTAATAGACTCTTCACTTACTCTAACATGAAAATATCCATTCTTCAGATCCAGTTTCGAAAACACATTTTTATTTACTAATTTATCCAACAAGTCATCTATAAGGGGTAACGGATAGTTATCCTTAACTAATACTTTGTTCAATTTTCTATAATCAATGCATAAACGCAAATCTCCCGTTTTCTTCTTTACTAACACAATTGGTGAAGCATATTCTGAATCACTATGCCTAATGATTCCTTCTTCTAAATAATCGTCTAACATTTTCTGTAACTTATCTTTCTCGGTGTATGAGAGTCTCCTTGGAGAGCAACTAAATGCTTTTGACTTTTCCACACATATTTTCATTTCATATTTTACCAAAGGATCACTTGGCCTTTCTGCTTCAACATACACTTTCTTAAACATTTTATCAAATTTGAATCTAGTTCGGTGATCAACATTTTTCCCAAAACTATATTCAATTCCTTCCTCAACCACGTTAATGCATAACATATCTTCCTCAAAGCTTCTATCTTGTTCCTCACTCAAATTACTATGTTTTCCGTCATGCTTTTTATCTAACTGCTGTTTCATAACCCTATCTTCTTCACTTAACACCATATTCATAACACTATTCTCTTTTTCCAACATACTACTCATAACACTATTCTTTTTACCTAACACTTTACTCATAACACTATCTTCACATGATGCTTTTTTTATAAGCTCACTTTCATTCAACATCACAGTATCCTCACATAACGACCTGCTCATAAAACTTCTTGCATTTTCGCACCCACGTTGCTCATCGCTACCGTTTTCGTCCATTTCATCATTAAGTACATTTTCAATTTGCATAATTAGGGACTTTTCTGCACCATCACATTTTAGTATATCATCGGGGCTTTCAGTATTTTCCGTCCCAAACATAATATCAGATGTATCAACATCCAAACCACAAGCATTCATAAAATCCTGCCCAACTACAACATTATGACTCATAGACTCTGCAGACACCACGATTAACTCAAAATTAATTTTTATTGATTTTTTTATAATATAACAAAATATTTTTCCATAAACTATTTGTTTGGCATCTCTCCGTTGTGTTGTGGGCATTGTGCAATATAATGCCCCATCTTTCCGCATCTATAGCATGATCCCGCTTCGCGCTTTGGCTTTTTGCACTCCTTCGCTATATGGCCTCTTGCGTTGCAGTTGTAGCAGCGCATTACGTTATTAGCTTCTGGACGCTTCACCACCAACCTCGTGTCCTCCTTTTCCGGCTCTTTCTCCCGTAGATTTATGTTCGCAAACGCCTTTACAAGTTTTTCGGGACTGGAAAAACACTGGATCTGTGCTTGGTCACGCATATTTTTTTCCGGTATCCCTTCTATTAATTGTTCCAACAATTCTTCTACGTCAACGTTGATTGCTTGCGCTAACAGCATCTTCTCCTCATAATATGCGATGAATGTTTCTTCCGATCGCCATGTCCGCTCTTGGAATTTTCGTCTCATATCCGATTTTGTAGCCTTGCTTCCAAACACCATGACCAGCTGCTCGCACAAACTATTAAATGTTTCTAGCATGCGCGTTGGATTCGCCAGTAACCAGCGTTGTGCATCTCCCTTCAGTTTGGCTATTAGTAGCATGCGCAGGCACACCTCATCCAGATTATATATCTGCCCAATATTTTTTACTTGAATAATCCAATTTTGGACGGCTGTGCCACCACTGAAGTCCACTGTAACTTCCTTTGCTAACGCCAACAATTTAGCTGAGAATTTGCTTTCTATTATTCTCGGCTGTTCCACGACTGCATTTGCGCCAAAATTATCGATGTCAGCTGTGACAGCCGCGTTGCCATTTATTACCCGACTGGTAACACTGCTAACGCCATCTAATGCTATGTTGCCAGCGCCCTCTATTGGTATAAGATCGCCAATACTTCCAACGCCGCCATCATCACTATCAGCGTTGCCACCTTCTATAGCAACAGCGTTGCCAATGACGCTACCGCTTATGCCGCTAACCTCAATGCTGGTCCCGCGATTTTGCTGCTTCTGCCGCCACTCCTCAATGATACTTTTGTTCGCCTTATTTTCAGCTTGTAGCTGCTGAATTATTTGCAAAAGTTCATCTTCTCTACCCTGTCGAGTTGGTATACTGCACTCCGCGATGCCAGCGCTGCTCTGTCCAATGACACTGCTGCTAGCGCCACCGATCTCAATTTCGATTTCGCTACCACTGCCATCAATATTCGCAATTTCCATGACCGACAGATTGCGTTGCATGTCTGCAGCGTCTTCGGGCTCCTCGTCAGTGTTGAACTCCGGTGCACATCCACGTCGATCAGGCGAAACTTGGTTCAATCGCGACACCAATTCCGCTTTAGTGCCGCTCGTAGGTAATTTTAACAATGATAACCACTTTTTTAATTGAACCACTTTGAAATCATTTATGTTAATTTCTTCCATGGCGAAAAGTTTTATCCCACTTCTGAATTGTAGAATGCCGATATTCAGAATGATGTTCTTTATTAACAACCTTGCATCTGTGTCTATTCTCGTTATGCGCCGAATACCAACTAACTCTAACATGCATCGCTTAATGTTAAAGTACCTTATAATGTTACAGCAACAGACAGTGTTGCACTTAACAGTTAATATCGATTGTACAGCTTAATCTTACCGAATAATACAGAGTTGCACTTAACAACTAGATCAAAGGTATTCCTCCTACTACAATATGTACATACGTACATATATATATATATATATATATATATATATATATATATATATATATATATATATAAGGTGCAGCATTGGCAACAAACAACAAACAAACAATGTGTGTGTGTGTGTGTGTCGCCAAACTGCCCCTCATTTTTCCCCTTTTCAAACCGGGAGTCTCTATTGTCTATGGTTGTACAAAAAATTCAATAAAGTAATCGTTTGTTTTAGCTTACACAATTAACTTAATACAAAGAATAAAATTCAAATAGCGGGTTTGAGAAAAACTTATTTTTTGTATGTTAAAAAATTGCTAGCGAGCGAGCGATTCGCGCACCGAAAAAGAGTAAAGCTTTTTTCGTTATATACTTGTTGACATTAAAAACACCCACAAATGTATATGTATTAACTTCTTTTCGGCTACTTATTCGATTCGGATGCACTATCTTGAAGCTCAACTTGCCATTACACCAAAAATTACGTAAACGCATGGGGGGTGGGGTGGGGGGTAGAGAGAGAGAGAGAGCGTAAGCTCACACACAAGAGAGCGAAAGCATGCCCAATACACCGAATGAGATCTGCTCTCCGAGATATATAAAAGATGCGGGAGGAAGACAGAAAGCGGGTGCAATATGAAAGGGCATAAATGCCCCCCGCATACCACACACCCCACTGCTCATCAATACCACACTCTCGAATATCAGATCGAACCCAGTATAAGCATGCATGCATGCAAACACTCAACCCCGTATACCGACGAATACGCGACCCCCTCCCCCTCCCCTCCCAACGCCCACACTTGCCCTCTAAAAGGGGAAAAAGTGGAAAATAACTGATATATGCCATGTGATTTTTTGTTTTTTTTTTTTTTTTTTCATGAACAGTTTTTATTCAATATAATATTGTACTTAACATTTTCTATGAATTTGATAGCGCCTCAGTTAATGTTGGAGGCTCAGAATGACAAGATTATTAAATAATCGCAATGAACGGATATTCTGGGTCTTGCATGACATGCTTCACCAGATGGCGATACAGAGCTTCTCATAAGATTCAGCGCTGTTGGTGGTTGAGCGTGTCGCTCAAATGCAAAGTGGTGGCATCCGGGGGATCAGAGAGGACGTCCGGAGTTAAAGACGGCTCCAGGTTTTCCGAAAGGATGGCAGGTGAGCTGAGGATAGCCAGAATACCAGCCACCAGGCTGTTTCCAGGAGGATCGCACCAGACAGGCTGCGGGAGATTGGCTGAATTGGATTCAGGTGCTATGAGAGACCGCGATTCATTTCCTGGAAGATCCAACTGTTTACTAATAGGATGATTTGCCTGCAAGTCCGCTGTTTCTTGTAGGTTGTTCGAGTTACGGACAGCTGCTCGCTCAGACTCTCGCCTGTCAAGTATCTGAAGAAGCTCCTGTCTAAGCCTCTGCCGGCGTTCGCGCTTGCGTGGACTTATTGGAGCCTGATTTCTTCTAGCAGTTTCTGTGCTGACAGCCTGGACTATTGCGTAACGATGGATGAGCTCAGCATGCTCTTCTCGCCGTCTTCGTTCACGTATATCAGCGATACGATCTTGCTCACGCCTTGCGTGGTCCTCTCGTCGTTCAACTGCGGCGAGACGCTCTTGACGCCGTTCCTCACGTAGCTGCATCCACTGAGGGAGCGGAACTGGAGTTTTTTCCATATACTTTTATTTTACATATATATGTACATACGTACACATATATATATATAAAGGTGCAGCATTGGCAACAAACAACAAACAACAAACAAACAATGTGTGTGTGTGTGTGTCGCCAAACTGCCCCCTTTCTTTTTCTTCCCCTTTTTTAAACGGGAGTCTTTATTGTCTATGGTTGCTTAGACTTAACAAAGTAATCGTTTTGTTTTTTAGCTTACACAATTAACTTAATTACAAAGAATAAAATTCAAATAGCGGGTTTGAGAAATACTTATTCTTTGTACATATGTTAAAAGAAATTGCTAGCGAGCAATTCGCGCACCGAAAAAAGTAAAGCTTTTCCTTTCGTTATATACTTGTTCACATTAAAAACACCCACAAATGTATATATGTATATTAACTTTTGTTTTTCGGCTACTTGTTCGATTCGGATGCGCGCTCGCACGTTGTGTACGCTTCGAAGGGCTAAATACGACTTCCATTTCCGATGACTAACAATCCTAGAGCTTACTATCTTGAAGCTCAACTTGCCATTACACCAAAAATACGTAAACGCATGGGGGGTGGGGTGGGGGGAGAGAGAGAGAGAGAGAGAGCGTAAGCTCACACACGAGAGAGCGAAAGCATGCCCAATACACCGAATGAGATCTGCTCTCCGAGATATATAAAAGATGCGGGAGGAAGACAGAAAGCCCCCCCCTCGCCTTTCTTTCTTTTTATTTCTCCTCCTTTCGCTCAATTACAATTACAATTACAATTTTCAGTTCATACATACGCATGCGCATATGCATATGCATGCATGCATATATATGTGAGGTGTGAGTGCGTGTGCACACAAGAAAAAGTTCTGTGTGTGTGAGTGTGTGTTTTTCACTACACGTTTTTTGAAAGAAACTTACAATTTGATTTGATCGCGTTGTAAATAATTGATACAAGTTAAAGTGTGTGTGTGTATGATTGGTTTGATTTAGTTTGTGGTTGAATTGTTCGCAGTATTGCTGCAATTTTGCCAAATGTCGATTGTATCTCTCTCACTCACTCACGCACATTTAAATAAATAAATTCTTTTATTGATAATGTTTTGCACGAATACGCTTACGAATACGCGCATCTGTGTGTGCATTTGTGTGTCCACTCAATTCCGAAATTGAATTTTAAATTGATTAACGCTTGTACGAAAATTAGTTTTAGCCGCCACAACACACACACGCGCACGGCTTAAAACCACGTGCACAATATTTATTTTTTCACACTCCGACACTACTACTGCTGCTGCTGCTGATGCCGCTGCTGATGCTGATGCTGATGCAATTTAAATCAAAAAATCAGGCTTGGCGCACAAATATTCAGTCTCTATTCAAATTCAATTCAAATTGATTTGATTTGATTTTGCCACAATTGGCGCCAAAAACAACGTACAATTGATGTGTAATTGCGCAGGCAAAAAGAGAGCTGAACATGAAACGCACGAAATCAATAACTATTTGGAAAAACAAAAGCCGATTCCGAAAATTTACATCAACAATTCAGACAGTCAGTCAGTCCGTTAATTAGCGAGCAAGCAAGCGATTTGCAATTTAGCGGGAGGGTTTGCACGTCCATTACGATCGACGGTCGATAATGGAATCTTGAATGGATATTGATCAAGCGAGGCAGACACGCCAGTTTCATTCTTAAAACAAATGCATTCACAGATGCGTTTCTTCTTCCTCGTCAATACGAGAGAGGGTGAGATTGAGAGAGAGAGAGAGAGACGACGAACAAAACAACTTACAATTAAGTGAACGAAATGGAACGGAATCGAAATCTATGCATTAACACACACGCAAATGCATTAACCTCGATCGCTCGTTTGTTCGTTCGTATTTGATTCTAACACACACAAAATGAGCTTTTTTTGAGAATTGAATTAATAATTAAACAAAATAAAATAGAAAAACGGTAGTGGTATACACCATGTGATACTAACTTAATTTAACCAATAGTTTTTTGGCTTAAGAGTAACAATGTTTTGCAATCCATTCTTAGCTCAAACTTAAGAGTAACAGCCAAAAGGAACTAAAGAGAATGCTAAACATCTGGCATATTTGAGTTCGTGCGGCCTATACTAGTCTGTTGACTGTTTGTACCAGCAGTAATTGATATGAGTAATTTTTATACATTGGTGAGAGAATAGGGTAAATCGTAGTACTAACAAAGAGTATATAACTTAGCATTCGGGCATGTGTTCGTGTGTGTGTTAATGTGTAGATCTCTGTGTGTGTATGTGTGTGTGTGTGTGCGCTCGAGTGGGCGTGTATGCCCGCATTCACAGCGTATCAGCATGGGGCAGGCAGGCAGGTATGGCGTTCGAGATGGCTAAACAAATGACTGCCAGTTTTGATCGAACGACAACACCAACCTCCAACCATACATCGCGGAATACGAACATAACACAACACTCGGCGCAACAACAACAACAACACACAACAACAACAGAACCTCACAGACACACCCGAATACTCCAATTTGTTAATAATTGATACTATTTAAACTGATACGGATGTAATGATGTTGTTTTACCTGTGCATTCTCTCATGGGTTAAATATTTAAACACAAGCGTATCCGACTATCAGCGCAAAACTTTCACAAAAGCTAACTAACTTAAATGTGTTAACTTTAAAAGCTATAAGCTAAATAGTTTATGTTAAATGGGGGGTTAATAGAGTGCTTAGCTCAATGCTGTCCCCTTTAGCAATTTTGGACTTATCAAGAATCTTTAAATAGTTATTGATGGCGATTACTTGAAATGTAACGCAGTACATTTAATAAACTTAATTAAAAGTAATATTAGAATACTGCTTTGATGATGCTGGTGATGATGATGATCGTACGATGAATTGTGCGATGATCCCGCGATGATGTTGTTGTGTTGCTCCTGGCCAGCTGATGCTGCTGCTGCTGCCGCCGCTGCTGCGATGATGCTGCTGCTGCTGCTGCCAGGAATTATTGATAAAGTTGACTGGTGACATGAAGAGGTCGCTGACGCCGGACGCTGCATGACGATTGCTGATGACGAATTGCCTCTCAAGTATTGGGCTACTTAACAAATGACTGTAGCCGCTTTTGGAGGCATCGACGACAAT
The DNA here is from genome assembly GCA_018152825.1 of Scaptomyza hsui. NCBI lineage: Eukaryota > Metazoa > Arthropoda > Insecta > Diptera > Drosophilidae > Scaptomyza > Scaptomyza hsui. The sequence goes on from JAECXO010000002.1 coordinate 17,279,578, forward strand.
GTTGAATTGCTGCGCCTGTGTTAGACGTGCGCATCTCATGTGTTGATAGAAGTGTTGTCGCTTTATTATTGGTTGCGACGCATGTTGACGACGAGTGGGTAGCGTTGCTGGGTGCGATGCTAACTGTTACTGCTACCGTTGTTGCACCTGAGTTAGGTGTAACTTGATTCCAGGACAATTCAGTGCAGTTTCACTGGCTTAAAAACTGCAACTGCTTTGCAATTGATGTGAGTTGATTGCACTGAAAAGTGCATTCATTGATTGATGTGTTGCGCCCAAAACAGGATACTGGCGATGCTGCTACTGGCGCGTAATTGATGCTGGTGATTGCATTGAAAAAAGCATTTAATTGACGTTGCAGGTGTTTTTGCGCTGAAAAGCACAGTTATTGATGATTGCTGGTGTTTTTGCGCTAAAAAGCACAATTGTTGAAGCTGGTGTTTTTGCGCTAAAAAGCACAGTTAATGATGATTGTTATTTTGCGCTGAAAAGCACAATTGTTAAAGCTGGTTGTTTTTGCGCTAAAAAGCACAGTTATTGATGATTGTTGTTTTGCATTGAAAAATGCATTTTAATGATGCTGGCAGTTTGCACTGTAGAGTGCATTAATTGATGCTGGTGAACTTGCACTGAAAGTGCATTAATTGAAGTTTTACGATAAGCACTGAAAAGTGCGTTTTGTGGCGTTGCCGACGCCAGAATCACAACAGCCATAACTAAGAAAACATTGCTATTGTAATTCTGGGTTGACCTCAATACGGCACGAAAGGAAACGTTGGCTGCCTGCGTTGGACCAATTCAACGCCGGGCCAAATTCGTCTGAGTCGTCTTTGATCTCGACTATTTGCAGAGCTAATGAGCACCTTGGCCAGTTTGTTGGTGTGAGCTTGCAGCCGATCAATGTAGCGACTGGAGTAAGCATTGACTTGTTCCCAGACTGTTAGGGAGCATGTGTCACGGTGTAACGTGGCATCGCTTACGATACGCGAAGGAGCGCAAATGAGACGAAGTGCTCGCGACTGCACCACCTGCAACTTGCGCAAGTGTGTGTCTGCGGCACATCCAAACATCTCGATGCCGTATTGCCAAACCGGGGCTATTATTTGCCTGTAGATCAGGAGTTTGTTCTTTAGCGATAACTGTGATCGCTTGGCATCCAATAGCCACATGTGTTTGGACAGCTTGTTGCGCACTATTTGCGCAGTGATCCGGGTGTGGCAGGCCCAGTTCAACTTGCTGTCCAAATGCAATCCTAAATATTTGGTATGGCTCTTGGCCGGTATGACTTGCTCATTAATTAAAATGGGATAAGCAGTGGCGTCAGGATTGACTTTTGGATTGTGCAGTGTGAAGAGGACATGCACCGACTTGCTACTATTTATTTGGATATTCCAGTTATTGGCCCAGACAGCAAATCGGCGCAAATGTCTCTGCATTGCAGTGCATGCTACTTTGGCACTGGACGCACTGTATAAAAATGCAGTATCGTCTGCATACGTGGCAGTTAATGCCGTATTTGATGAAGGTGTAGTTGACTGTCGAGTCGATTGGACATGTTCTAAATGCATTGTGATGCAAGGCAAATCTGAGACAAATATATTGAACAGCAGCGGCGCCAAAACGCTGCCTTGGGGCACACCAGCAGATATTTGCCGCACAGACGAATAACGGATAGACGAATTACGGGCAACGTTTTGGCCCTCAATGTCATTGCTATTATACATCACGCAGAACGATCGGTCAGAAAGGTATGACCTTAATAAGCAGAAAAGTGGTTCACTGATATGCGTGCGCAATTTGAATAAAATGCCCGCATGCCACACGCGATCAAACGCCTGTTGCAGGTCTAAAAAGACTCCAGACGTGCAGTGACCGTTTTCAAACGCCGTATTGATGTGAGCGGTGAGTCGATGGACCTGCTGGATGGTGTTGTGGCCAGAGCGGAAACCGAATTGGTGTTCCGGTATCACACGACCACCGTCCAGACTACTTTCGCTCTCAATAGGTGATTCAAGTTGTTCGAGCAATCTCTCATACAAGATGCTCTCAAATAATTTGGATATGATCGATAGCAGGCTAATCGGCCGGTATGAGCTCAGATTCGACGCCGACTTGTTGCCACTTTTCAAGATCATTCGAATCGAGGCACATTTCCACTGTGCGGGAAAGTGGTGCAGCCGTAGCATGCAATTGTACAAATGCAGGAGAAAAAGTCGTGCTTTCTGGGGCAACGATTTCATCACGTAGCTATCGATTTTATCAAGTCCGGGAGATTTGCGTAATTGCAATTGTTTGATAAGGCCATTCAGTTCGCTAATAGTCGCATGACGAATGCGAGATTTGCGCGCAACTGTTTGTGAGTTAGTGTTAGTAATGTCATCTAATGTGACGGTTTGACTCAGCAGACGTTCAACGCGGCGACTATGCTCCGTAGGAGCAAGGTCATGCGGCGCAAAACGCTGCTCTAGTTCGTCTGCGAATGCTTCAGCCTGCTCTATAGCAGACTGGCACCAGACGCCGTTGTGATTGCGCACAGAATATCTAGGTTGCGGTTGCTTTTTAAGCCTCTTTGTGGCACACCACAGATTAAAGTAACCTTTTTTCTGTGGATCTGCGTTGCGCAACACAGAGTTCACGTACTCTTGATGTTTCTGCCGCTTTAGGGTGACGACTTGGCGAGCGATCGTAAGATACGCGTGTCGGTCATCAGGATGACGTGATCGATTCCATCGTCTGTATAGCCTACGCTTTAAGCGCATTAATTCTAGCTGTTCAGCCGTATGGGTAAAAGTTGATCGGGGGCATAACGGATTTGTTTTTTTTTTTTGTTGTTCTCGCTTCAGCGTTGAAACGAGGAATGACTTCATATTAAATTCTCAAACCCCAGGACCAAATTTATAATTCGGCCTACTGGGATAAGAGATGAAATATGAAAAGTTTTATTCAATCAAATATTATTCTAAACATTTTCTGATGAATTATTTGGCATCGCATTATCAAAGAAAATGCTTTAGTTCCGATTGGCAAGATTACATAATCGTAGTTGCAGATTTCCTGGGCTTAGCAGAAACTCCAGGTGGCAAATAGGCGCCTCTTACGAAGGGGAGTCAGCGCCTCTGCTGGCAGAGCGTCCATCAACGGGCTCGCAGGGGATGCTAAGGACGGAAGGATCCAACCCATCTGGACAGGTAGCAGGTGAGTTGAGAATGGTCTGGATTCCGGCCACGAGGCTATTACCATGGTTTCCAGGGTAAGGGTCCAACTGCGACCGATCATCGGTAGGTTGGGGTGACACCACAGCAGACTGCAGTGACACAGACGTTGCGTGAGGGTCCGAAGCAGCTACGGGAGCCATCATCGGCGTGCTCAGCATTAGGTGGCGCGATTCAATGTTGCTAAGACTAGCAAGACTATGGATCTCCTGGGATGGAGCAAGGAGAGAGTCCGCAGTGGCAAGCTGTGTAAATGGCTGGATGCTGAGATCAACAGACTCAAGGCCTCCATGCCAAACATGCTGGTCCGTGTTTTGCTGATCGGGAGCTGTCAAAACAACCGCTGCTCTGCGCAAAGTGGCCAATTCACGTGATGACGCAATTTCACGTTTCCGCAAATCAAGCATATGAAGAAGCTCCTGCCTAAACCGCTGGAGCCGTTCTTGTCTGCTGGGATCTTGAACTTCTAGAGTGGCTCTGATAAGCTCAGTGCTGCTTGCCTGCCCCAATGTACTACGAGGATTGAGTACAGCTTGCTCATCCATTCGCCTCCGCTCTCGTATCTCTGCAATGCGCTCTTGCTCCCGCCTGTTGTGGTCTTCACGTCGCCTAGCTGCTGCAAGACGCTCCTGGCGTCTCTCCTCACGCAGTTGCATCCATTGAGGGAGGGGATCCGGAGTTGAAAGACGCATTCCAGGAGGGATGCATCTGTCAATCATAGCCGTATAGCGTGGCCGGGATAGCCGATTTGGTAGGTACACATGGGTCGCAATCTTACGAGCTTCAGGATTGTCATGATAGAGCAGCCTATCAACATACCTACTACAAGCAGCAGCGTAGTATTCCTCAACTGTCTTCACTTTCAGGTCAGCATGAATAGCGTTATTTCGTATATACCACGGAGCACAAGCAATCAATCTAAGCGCTTTGTTCTGAGCAACTTGTATTTGATCAAAATGTGTTTGGCTTACTAGGGGACCCCATACCGGTATGGTGTACTGCCAAATCGGTGCTATTAGCTGCTTGTAGACGATTACCTTGGTCTTGAGGGGAAGCTTGGAGCTGCCGACAATTAGCCACTGCAGCTTTTTCATCCTAGTGCGGACTTTTGCAACTGTGGCTATAATATGGCTGTTGAGGTTCAGCTTTATATCTATCCGGACACCAAGATAGGTGTGTGCCATCTTGGGTGTAATGACGCTCCCAGACATTACTGGTAATAAGCTTGGGTTGGCTACCCGAAGCGTGTGCAGTACGTACGCAGTTTTGGAGACATTAACTCTGATACACCATTTGCTGGCCCATCTGGAGAACGTTGCCAAGTATCGGTTGATATATGAAATAGCATTTTCTTGGCGGGTATGCTTCGCCATGATGACTGTGTCATCTGCGTACGTTGCCAGCAGCATGTCATCCTGTGGCAAAGGCATATCCGCTGAGTAGATATTGTAGAGGATAGGCCCCAGAACGCTACCCTGCGGTACACCAGCGGCTATCTGCTTAACAGAAGAGCGTACGCCTCCTTTGGTTTGGTGCGTGTTTGCACAATGGAGGCTGGCAACGAACTGGTGCCTGCCTTTCTTTATTTGGCTCATTACTCTTAATGTAAGCAACATTTAGCAAATAGTATTTGACCTCAACTTATATCATAAATAATAAATAATTAATGAGCTGTGTGAGTGTTTACAGCACATCACAACAGCAGAGATTGAGGAAACATTACAATTGTTAATTTGACAGATATTAAACAAAAAATCTAATATTAATTTGAATTTAGATGTGAATTAAATTTGAATTTAAGCTTCGGGGTTGCCGTATCGCCGAACTCGATAAATTAGTGCGTAAGTTGTCCAATTGTTTTGCAACACTGCAACAGCTGACTTGTCAAGCCGGCTGTGTAGGCAGACTGGTCACACTTTACACTAAAATTGCAAGCACTACAAATGTGCATATTGAGAATGACTTTTTGGTAAGAATACTAATTAATTCTCTTTATTTTAAGGGTATTTGTGTCTGGAGCTTCATCTGCTTGTGTTGCTGTGTACCGCTGGGCCCTCACGACGCCGTTTCCAAACGCTGCACGAATGTGACGTTGGTCGACGCAGGGAACCACAGGGACCGCTGGAGCCGCCACCAGACGCCACAGATGAGGGACTTGAAGCGACGACTGGATGGAACCATAACCGATGAGACTGACCAAAATGGAGCGGCTGACTATGCCACTGTTTTTCGGACCAGGAATGTATTAAATTTGTGTGGTGTGTGCGTGTTAAACGTGGTTTCTAGAAATATATAAAAATATTCTTTTTGCAGGTTTTAAAGCTGCAGATTATTTGAAGCTGGAGCTGTTGCTGCATCTTCCGGATTTGGTGCTGCAGTCGCCTGTGTTTATGGTATTCAAGCTACCAAAAATTGCACACCATGAAGCTGCGTGCCGTTGAGCAGATAGTTGCTAGTTTAAGCGCCACCAAGCTGGTTACTTTATTCGCCATTGGGCCCATGCAACGCCGTAGCCAAACGCTAGCAGTGTAACGCTGGACGACGCAGAGGACCACAAGGATTGCTGGAGTCGATGATGAGGCACACAGGATCTTGCAAGTTTGAAGTTGCAAGTTAGCTGGAATTTGGTCTGTAGCTGTAGCTGGAATATCCGATGCTGTTGACGCCGGAATTGCTGGGAACATCACTGTCATTTGCCAATGTGAGCACAAGGATTAATGCGTAGTAAATACATTTGTATTATTTTGTAGAAACGAGATCAACTTTGTAAACCTTGTGTGTATATATAACGAGTATATACGTTTGTTGAACGCAAGTCAGTTGCTTGTAGGTCAGTACATAAGTGCTCTCAAGTATGGCTGGTTGCCAGTCAAGCTTGTTTGACTTGTAAGTATCGAGATGTCCAATGAGTTTGCGGACAGGTGCATAAAGTAAGTACAGATAATTATAGTGCTTTTGGCAGTTGTATTTGGCTGAGCATTGGCTTTGTGATGTTGTTGCTTTGTTGTATTCCGGTCGTTGCTATTGTTGTTGTCCAGCTACGGGCCTTTAAGACGCTGTTTGTAAAGATTATGGAATCATTACTGGAGGTAGCGTGCTACCCGTTAGCGTTGTCAACAGGGAGTCACCTGCATTTGAGTTAGTTGGCAGACTCGTTGTTGGTATTGGTAACTGGGTGTTCTTGTTTGCTGAGAATGATGAGCCAAAAAGATTAGTAAGTATATCTATTCTTTTGCCCAACTTATCCATCATAATTGCGACTTGCTGCAGGATTGCCGCCAGCTGGTTGCCTACTTGGAGATCAGGTTGAATCTGAGTTGGCTGGCATTGTTCACTTTGCGTCTGCTGATGCTGGAGTTGCTGAGAATGTTTGAAGTTTTGTTGCGTCTGTGGGATGTGCTGAAGCTGTTGCTGTTCGTGGCGAAGACGCTCCTGGAAATTCTGCAGATGGGTTTCAGCCGGATTGTGAATCCTCTGAGTTGAGAATCCTACAGATCTCCTAGACTTGCCGTTGCGATCAACGTTAGCGCTACTTTTTTGCAGTTGCTGATGTTGTTTGATGGGCTGGGATTCAATTTGTTGCTTCTGCATTCGTCGTGGTTGCTCACGACTGGGCTGCAGGTGTGCTTTTTGAGTGTGAGTTGGGGCTTGGCTGTATCCATTACCTGAGGAAACAACTTGGCTATAAGACAGGGTGTTGTATTTGCTTTTTTGTTGCAGATTTGGTTGCTGTCGTTGCTGGCTGGCAACTTGCTGGCTACTACCAAACTGCTGTTGCAACTGTCGTTGGTTGTGTGCTGCGTTCTGTGGCTTAGTTGAAGATGGCTGTGCCTGTTGCATTGCTCTTGCGCGGCTAGCGAGAAGAGGATTAAGTTTCTCCTGGGCTTTTTTAAATTCAGGGCAGCCCCTGTAACTGGCAATATGTTTGCCTTTACAGTTGGCGCAAGTAGCATCTGTATTTATAGGTTTAGCACATGAAGTTGAAGCGTGGTCGCCGGCGCACTTAAGACAAGCAAACGGCTTCCGGCAGTAATTTTTGCTATGTCCGAAAGCTTGGCAGCGATGGCATTGGGTAGGAAGAGTGCGTCTTATTTGCCTTTCTACCACAATTTTCTGGGTCCCAAGTAATCTCAGAGACAGGATATTTGTATTTGAACCATCAGGCTTAGGTTCAAGCTCCACTTCGAACATGTTGAACGGCTTACCAGTATATCGATGTTTCATGACGCTGGCATAGCGTGGAGCGTGTCCTAGTTGCCGTAGTTGATTCCGGAGCCAATCAATATTAGTCGTGTGGTGAAGATTGCGAATAACAATACGGTAGCCGCGCTTGGACCGCAGTTGGTGAGTAAATACATGTATTTTATTGTTGGTCAGCTGTTCAAATATGGCGTTGTATGTGGCCAGATCTGAGCAATGAATTCTGAGTCCACCATCCATAGTGCTTTGTGTGGTAAACTTATTTATGCCAGGAACTGCATGGAGCTTGTCCAAAAGCGGGTCTATTTCAGCAACATTTGGCAAAAATAATGTCGGAATTTTGGCACTATTCGAAGACTGCTGCTGATAAGATGGAACTGCTGTTTTAGCTGGTGTTGTTGTCTCCATATGGTTTGGGTTCAGTACAACGTTATTTGCATTAGATGCCGCGTGTGCGGTTTCTTTAGGTAAGTCTGAAAGCTGTTGTTGTTGTTGTTGCTGCAGGCTGGGATTTGCATTTCGAGTGAAGTCGCCAATTCCATTATCATCATTATAGTCACTAACGACAGGGTCAATGTTTGTAATGTGATCGGATGTAGGACTATTAAAATTGGCAGCGCGTTTGGGGCTGTGCGGAGGCAGAGATGTTTTACGCTTAAAGTTGCCAGCAGATGTAGGTTTGACAAGCATTGTACTCTTCTTTGCCTCGCATGTGTCCATAGAGCTAGTTGGGTAAGTTTCAAAGTCTATTTCAGTTTCCGTGGATGTAGTTAGTGTATTGTTAGAGCAGTTGTCGGAGAATAGGGCCATGTGTGCAGATGACCAGGCAGAGTAGATGCTGGTAGAGGCATCAGGGTCAGAGTCATCAGATATGTTATTGCTGCTAGCATCACAGTTTTGCATTGACTGTATAACAGCCAGCTTTGGTAGTTGTATTCGTTCGCTGTTATACGCCTTAGTGTTAACATGAGTGGGAACAGCGTCACTTTTTGGCGCCGTATGCATAACCGATTGGGGGCGATGTGTATGGGTGACATCTAATTGTTGTTGTAGCAGCTTGCGTGCAAATTTTGACGTCGAAGCTGTACCCGGTTGGCTTTGCTGTGTCTGTGAGAGACTTAGTTGTTGCTGAGAGAGTTTGTGTGTCGATCCGTTATTGGTGTTCGGCCGGCCCGCTTCAGCCGAGGTTGCTGACACATTGACCTTAGTGCAATGACTTTTTGGTAACTGTAGTTCGGCTGTTTTTCGCTGCATTTTTTCGTTCGCAGATCTTTGCATGTATTTGCCTTTTTTTGCATTAAACTTATTCTTTGCCAGCATAGCACCGAGACACATTTATTAAATAATAAATGTGTGAGTGAATGTGACAAGTTGTATTTGCAGAATTAATATGCCCGTCAATTCACATAAAACATTTTACACGTGTAAAACGATACAGAACACTCACGTACATATAACACATTTAAACAATTAATTTGGTTAATAAAATTTAATCAATTGCGATTTGAGTTGTTTGCCTTAATGTCGCCCGGAGTTGCTTTTGGTTTTTTTTTTGGTTTTTGGTTTGTTTTGTTTTTGTTTTTTTTTTGGTTTTTTTGGTTTGTTTTTTTTGGTTTGCGTGTTTGCACAATGGAGGCTGGCAACGAACTGGTGCCTGCCTTTCTTTATTTGGCTCATTACTCTTAATGTAAGCAACATTTAGCAAATAGTATTTGACCTCAACTTATATCATAAATAATAAATAATTAATGAGCTGTGTGAGTGTTTACAGCACATCACAACAGCAGAAATTGAGGGAACATTACAATTGTTAATTTGACAGATATTAAACAAAAATCTAATATTAATTTGAATTTAGATGTGAATTAAATTTGAATTTAAGCTTCGGGGTTGCCGTATCGCTGAACTCGACAAATTAGTGCATTAGTTGTCTAATTGTTATGCAACACTGCAACAGCTGTTTTGTCATTCCGGCTGTGTAGGCTGTCTGGTCACACTTTACATTAAGGTGGTAAAATAGTACAATTGTGTATATAAAGTATGACTTATTGATAAGAATACTAATTAATTCTCTTTATTTTAAGGGTATTTGTAGCTGGAGCTTCATCTGCTTGTGTTGCTGCATACCGCTGGGCCCTCACGACGCCGTTTCCAAATGCTGCACGAATGTGACGTTGGTCGACGCAGGGAACCACAGGGACCGCTGGAGCCGCCACCGGAGGCCACAGATGAGGGGCTTGAAGCGACGACTGGATGGAACCATAACCGATGAGACTGGCCAAAATGGAGCGGCTGACTATGCCACTGTTTTTCGGACCAAGAATGTATTAAGTTTGTATGGTGTGTGCGTGTTAAACGTGGTTTCTGAAAATATATAAAAATATTTTTTTTGCAGGTTTTTAAGCTGCAGGTTAGTTGGAGCTAAAGCTGTTGCTGCATCTTCCGGATTTGGTGCTGCAGTCGCCTGTGTTTATGGTATTCAAGCTACCAAAAATTGCACACCATGACGCTGCGTGCCGTTGAGCAGATAGTTGCCAGTTTAAGCGCCACCATGCTGGTTGCTTTATTCGCCATTGGGCCCATGCAACGCCGTTGCCAAACGCTAGCAATGTAACGCTGGACGACGCAGAGGACCACAAAGATTGCTGAAGTCGATGCTGAGGCACATAGGATCTTGCAAGTTTGAAGTTGCAAGTTAGCTGGAATTTGGTCTGTAGCTGTAGCTGGAATATCCGATGCTGTTGACGCCGGAATTGCTGGGAGCATCACTGTCATTTGCCAATGTGAGCACAAGGATTAATGCGTAGTAAATACATTTGTATTATTTTTGTAGAAACGAGATCAACTTTGTAAATTTTGTGTGTATATATAACGAGTATATACGTTTGTTGAACGCAAGTCAGTTGCTTGTAGATCAGTACATAAGTGTTCTCCAGTATGGCTGGTTGCCAGTCAAGCTTGTTTGACTTGTAATTATCGAGATGTCCAATGAGTTTGCGGACAGGTGCTTAAAGTAAGTACAGATAATTATAGTGCTTTTGGCAGTTGTATTTGGCTGAGCATTGGCTTTGTGATGTTGTTGCTTTGTTGTATTCCGGTCGTTGCTATTGTTGTTGTCCAGATACGGGCCTTTAAGACGCTGTTTGTAAAGATTATGGAATCATTACTGGAGGTAGTGTGCTACCCGTTAGCGTTGTCAACAGGGAGTCACCTGCATTTGAGTTAGTTGGCAGACTCGTTGTTGGTATTGGTAACTGAGTGTTCTTGTTTGCTGAGAAGGATGAGCCAAAAAGATTAGTAAGTATATCTATTCTTTTGCCCAACTTTTCCATCATAATTGCGACTTGATGCAGAATTGCCACCAGCTGGTTGCCTACTTGGAGATCCGGTTGAATCTGAGTTGGTTGGCATTGGCTGTGCTGAAGCTGTTGCTGTTTGTAGCGAAGACGCTCCTGGAAATTCTGCAGATGGGTTTCAGCCGGGTTGTGAATCTGAGTAGTGAATCCTACAGATCTCCTCGAGTTGCCGTTGCGATCTAAGTTAGCGCTCCTTTTTTGCCGTTGCTGATGTTGTTTGCTGGGCTGGGATTCAATTTGTTGCTTTTGCATTCGTCGTGGTTGCTTACAACTGGGCTGCAGATGTGCTTTTGAGTGTGAGTTGGGGCTTGGCTGTATCCAATGCCTGAAGAAACAACTTGGCTATAAGACAGGGTGTTGTATTTGCTTTTTTGTTGCAGATTTGGTTGCTGTCGTTGCTGGCTACTACCAAACTGCTGTTGCAACTGTCGTTGGTTGTGTGCTGCGTTCTGTGGCTTAGTTGAAGATGGCTGTGCCTGTTGCATTGCTCTTGCGCGGCTAGCGAGAAGAGGATTAAGTTTCTCCTGGGCTTTTTTAAATTCAGGGCAGCCCCTGTAACTGGCAATATGTTTGCCTTTACAGTTGGCGCAAGTAGCATCTGTATTTATAGGTTTAGCACATGAAGTTGAAGCGTGGTCGCCGGCGCACTTAAGACAAGCAAACGGCTTCCGGCAGTAATTTTTGCTATGTCCGAAAGCTTGGCAGCGATGGCATTGGGTAGGAAGAGTGCGTCTTATTTGCCTTTCTACCACAATTTTCTGGGTCCCAAGTAATCTCAGAGACAGGATATTTGTATTTGAACCATCAGGCTTAGGTTCAAGCTCCACTTCGAACATGTTGAACGGCTTACCAGTATATCGATGTTTCATGACGCTGGCATAGCGTGGAGCGTGTCCTAGTTGCCGTAGTTGATTCCGGAGCCAATCAATATTAGTCGTGTGGTGAAGATTGCGAATAATAATACGGTAGCCGCGCTTGGACCGCAGTTGGTGAGTAAATACATGTATTTTATTGTTGGTCAGCTGTTCAAATATGGCGTTGTATGTGGCCAGATCTGAGCAATGAATTCTAAGTCCACCATCCATAGTGCTTTGTGTGGTAAACTTATTTATGCCAGGAACTGCATGGAGCTTGTCCAAAAGCGGGTCTATTTCAGCAACATTTGGCAAAAATAATGTCGGAATTTTGGCATTATTCGAGGACTGCTGCTGATAAGATGGAACTGCTGTTTTAGCTGATGTTGTTGTCTCCATATGGTTTGGGTTCAGTACAACGTTATTTGCATTATTTGCATTAGATGCCGCGTGTGCGGTTTCTGTAGGTAAGTCTGCAAGCTGTTGTTGTTGCTGCAGGCTGGGATTTGCATATCTACTGAAGTCGCCAATACCATTATCATCATTATAATCACTAACGACAGGGACAAAGTGTGTAATGTGATTGGATGTGGGACTATTAAAATTGGCAGCGCGTTTGGAGCTGTGTATGTGTCTGCCAGCAAATGTTGGTTTGACAAGCATTGTACTCTTCTTTGCCTCGCACGTGTCCATAGAGCTAGTTGAGTAAGTTTCAACGTCTATTTCAGTTTCCGTGGATGTAGTTAGTGTATTATTAGAGCAGTTGTCGGAGAATGGGGCCATGTGTGCAGATGACCAGGCAGAGTAGATGCTGGTAGAGGCATCAGGGCCAGAGTCATCAGATATGTTATTGCTGCTAGCATCACAGTTTTGCATTGACTGTATAACAGCCAGCTTTGGTAGTTGTATTCGTTCGCTGTTATACGCCTTAGTGTTAACATGAGTGGGAACAGCGTCACTTTTTGGCGCCGTATGCATAACCGATTGGGGGCGATGTGTATGTGTGACATCTAATTGTTGTTGTAGCAGCTTGCGTGCAAATTTTGACGTCGAAGCTGTACCCGGTTGGCTTTGCTGTGTCTGTGAGAGACTTAGTTGTTGCTGAGAGAGTTTGTGTGTCGATCCGTTATTGGTGTTCGGCCGGCCCGCTACAGCCGAGGTTACTAACACATTGACCTTAGTGCAATGACTTTTTGCTAACTGTAGTTCGGCTGTTTTTCGCTGCATTTTTTCGTTCGCAGATCTTTGCATGTATTTGCCATTTTTTGCATTAAATTTATTCTTTGCCAGCATAGCACCGAGACACATTTATTAAATAAAAATAAATGTGAGTGAATGTGACCAAGTTGTATTTGCAGAATTAATATGCCCGTCAATTCACATAAAACATTTTACACGTGTAAAACGATACAGAACACTCACGTACATATAACACATTTAAACAATTAATTTGGTTAATAAAATTTAATCAATTGCGATTTGAGTTGTTTGCCTTAATGTCGCCCGGAGTTGCTTTTTTTTTTTTTTTGGTTTTTGGTTTTTTGGTTTTGGTTTTTTTTGGTTTGGTGCGTGTTTGCACAATGGAGGCTGGCAACGAACTGGTGCCTGCCTTTCTTTATTTAGTTTGTCGCTTCGGAACCGAAACGAATATTGAATTCATGCATTTTTCCACAGCCCCAGGACCAACTTTAAAAGCCGGCCTACTGGGACTGGGAAGTGTGCATGAATAGATTTTATTCAGTATAATATTATTATAACATTTTCCCTGAATTTGATGGGGCCGCATTTCTTAGAATGCTTTGGGCTCAGATTGGGAAGATTACAAAGATAATCGCAATGGCGGTTAGGTTCCGGACTTTGCAGATGGCGCAGATCCGGATGGCGAGGAGATTTTGATTTCTTATGGCTTGAATAGCCAACATCATCATCATTATGGCGTCGACTAGCTTGTCAATCTTGTTTTCAAGGGTGGCAAGATTGGTGCTCTCAGGAAGCAATATTGTTCCGGGAGCGGTCCTGACTAAGAATGCCAGATAGCTTGTCCAGCTTCTGGCATATTAATGCGTTGAAGTCCTGGCGAGGGGCATTGCTGCATTGGCGAATGCTGCGGCTCCGGCTTCGAGATACGAGCCTTGGAGCTAACTGGGGCACTGAAGTCGCAACTTGCGTTTCAGCTCGGGCTGGATGGCGCTGTCTTGGTTGTCGCTTCTGAGAAGCAGGCTTGCCTTGAACTGGCTGAGGTTGTCGCTGTTGCTGATGAGCTGCCCTAGCCACCGATGCATAAGATGCAGCAGGAACGGCTTCAGGCTCAGGACGCTGAGGTGCACGCTGAGAGGATGCCCGTCCCACTGGTGCGCGCTGCGGTTGCAGCGCAACTTCCAGGGTAGGTTGCCGTCCACGTCGCTGCGGTGGTTTAAGAATGGTGCTGGGAACTTGAGGGATTCCCAGCTCTCCCAGCAAGTTATTGGCTCTGAGTAAGCCTGATGATTCGCGGAGCTTGCATGCCTCTGCGAATGCCTTGCATCCGCGGTAACTGGCAGCATGTTCTCCATAACAATTGGCGCATTTTGCTGGCTCGGTAGGAAGCTTCTTACAAGCTGTTGATTGGTGTGGGCCTGCACACTTCACACACATAAATGGCCTGCGACAGTAGTTCTTGGTGTGCCCAAACTGTTGGCACCTATGGCACTGGGCAGCATCAATAGCACGCAGTGGACGCTCAACCACGATTTGCTGATTGCCCAGCGTGCTTAGTTTGAGCACCTCCGTGATGCTCTCCGATGACTCGAATTCCACCTCAAATAGGTCGATGGGTTCCTTTGAGTAGCGTTTTTTCATAACGCTTAAGAAGCGTACCTTAAACCCAAGGGCAGACAATTTTGTTCGGATCCAGTCCAGGGGAGTGGTTTTATGGAGATGGCGAATGACCACTCTAAATCCACGCTCGTGCTCGAGCTGGTAGGTGTGGCACTCTATTTCATTTTCATGAAAATGGCGAATGAGCTTCCTGTATGACTCGATGTCATTACACAAGATGCGCAGTCCATGATTAGAAGTCGGCTTAGTGATAAACTTGCCTCCAATGACAGCAGTGATGGCGTCCAAAGTTGACATAATATTATCTACCTTGGGAAGAAGAATTGGTTTGGGCTTCTCCAGCCGCTCGAAGGAGACACGCTGGCTTCCATCCATTGACTTAGTGCTAGGCTTGGTAGTGGCTGGTACGGAGGGACCAGAAGCGCCATCTGACACTGGAGCGCGAGGACTGAGTCCCAGAGAGTCATCCTCCTCGCTGTCGTCCATGTCAGACAGGCCCGATTCACGCTCTTTCAAAATCCCGCTGCGGTTAGAACAGCTTTTATTGATAACTGCCGAAGCAGCAGAGGTTGCAAGTTTATTGGCAGGTGATACCTTCGACTTTGGGCTACTTGCGAGCTTCTCAGTTGCGAGCCGTTTGCTGCTCGTAGGTTTTTGAGTTGGCTCTCGATCCAACTCTTTCAGAGCTTCAACGACTTCTTTAATCGAAGATTGCCGAGTGATTTGAGTCGAGGCGCCAGCCGCTCTTAGAACGCTGGCCGCACTCTTCCACTGACTATTGGTCAACTTGCGTTGGTTGCGATGCTGTCCAAGTGTCGGGGATGGTGCCGAACATTCCATGATGTCGACATCTTCATCCTCGTCATCACTGGACAGTGTTGCGATAGGAGCACGGGTAGCGCCGGTTGCAGAGGTGGTTGCAGTCTTGCTGCTGACTTTGACCGTATTGGTATTACCACTAGGTTTAATTGGCGCAGAAGAATTGACCTTGCCGTCCAGAAAGCGCGCCGTCTTCTTCATTTTGACGGCCTGGGCCGCCAACTAGCTGGGGAAGAAGTTTTAGATGCCGCTGCTTTATGTTTAATTTTTCCGGATTTTAATTCAACGAATTTTCACGGCGTATTTATATTGCTTTTTGAAAATCAGCTTGGAGCCGAAAATTTTCACGTATTTTAAAGTCACACAATTTTATTTGTTTTTTGAAAAACGAGAGAAAAAAAAAAAAATTTTTGAAATTTTTTTTTTTTTTTTTTTTTTTTTTATGTTGTCGCTTCACATCGAAACGATAAGTGGTTTCATGCTTGTTTCGACAATCCCAGGGCCGAATTAGAATCAGCTTTTTGTTGTTCTCGGTTCGAAATCGAAACGAGTAATGATCCATGCAATCTCCACAGCCCAGGACCGAATATTGAATTCAGCCTACTGGGGCTCGTGGAGGGGAACATGGAAAGTTTTATTCAAAATAATATTATCTAAAACATTTTCTTTGAATTATATGGTGCCGCATTTTCCTAAATGCTATTGGCTCTGATTGGCGAGATTAAATTAATAACCGTGTTGGTAGGGTCGACTGGTTGCTGCAAGTAATGCTGCTCCAGATGGCAATTGTATCCAATAATCCTGACTGGTGTATCAGGCATTGCGGCTACTAAATGACTGGATGACCGTCATCATCCACATCATGGTGTCCACTAGTTTGTCGAGCTTACCCTCAAGTTTGGCAAAGCTAGAACTGGCGCTATCATCTGTTTTGCGGAGACGATCCTCCCCGAGTAGGTCAGCGAGCTTGTCCAGTTTCTGGCAGATCAGCTCACTGGAGTCAAACCGTTGAGATATTCTGCGATGGTTACTGCGGCTGCGGAATGCAAGCCCAACAGGTGCTTGCGGGAGTTGGCGCTCTGTCTGTGCTCGTACCAGACTGGGCTGGCGCGGTGCAGACTGCCTAGATGGAGGAGTAGGCTGCCGTAGGACCATCTGCGGCTGCCGTTGCTGAGTAGCTGCTCTGGCTACCGATGCATATGAAGTAGCTGCTTCGTTCTGCTCTTTACGCTGACGCTGGGCTGCCACTACCTTTTTTTTGATGTTGTCGCTTCAATGTTGAAACGAATAGTGATTTCAAACAAACTTGTACAGCCCCAGTATCGAATCTCGGTTACGGCCTACTAGGATTGAAAAACAGCAATCCCAGAGCAGAATTAAAATTCGGCCTACCGGGATTGACGTGTTTCACAATCCAGGACCGAGCTCGAATTCGGCCTACTGGAACTGAGAAAGCCAGCATGAGAAGTTTATTCAATATATAATATTAAACATAACATTTTCCTTGAATGTAGATGGTACCGCATTTACCTTAAATGCTTTTGGCTCCGAATGGGAAGATAAAGATCGCAGTGGTAGTTAGGATTGCTGGACGCAGATGTTGCAAGTCCAGATGGCTAGAGCGCTACTCAAATGCTGGAGTCAGCGCTGTTTTGGCTGTGCGTATTTCCAAGCGAAGGCTCAGGGAGGACGTCGAGAATAGGGGACAGCCCAGAATTTCCTGGATTTCCTGAATGGATAGCGGGTGAGCTAAGTATGGCCCTAATGCCAGCCACCAAGCTATTATCCGGAGGCATAGCCTGCGGACGAATGGTCTGCATTAAAGGCCCAGAAGGTGGAGTTGTCACAGGTGCTAAGATTGACGTTGAAGCATGGTTATCATCCAGAGTTATCGGCAGCGCACTCGGAGTGTGATGGTGCACAGCTAAATCTACAATACTGTGATTATGGACAGCTTCCTGGGATGGACGTATTATGGCCAGTATGCCAGAGACCAGACTATTGTCATCCTTATCCCTTGAGTCCAGCTGGGAACAAATTTGTTGGCTTGCATGCAAGTCCGCTGCCACCTGCGGGTTAGTTGGATCCAGCATTGTTGATTGGTCAGTCACCCGTAGGCCAAGTAGCTGAAATAACTCGAACCTAAGCCGCTGGCGACGTTCAAGCGTTCGGGGACTTGAGGTTGCCGGAGCAACTTGCGTGTTGGGGGCTCGTTCAGGAGCGTTATGACTATAGAGCATAGCTTGCTCTTCTCGCCTCCTCCGCTCACGGATTTCATCGAGACGCTCCAGTTCACGCCTATTATGGTCAATTCTACGCCTAGCTGCTTCCAGACGCTCTTGGCGACGTTCCTCTCGCAATTGCATCCACTGGGGGAGTGGGGTTGGAGTAGATAAACGCACTCCTGGTGGAATGTGTTTATCTATGATAACCACATACCGAGGGCGAGAAAGTCGATTGGGCACATACACATTGGTCGCGACTCTACGAGCCTCAGCGTTTTCGTGAGAGAGCAGCCTCTGTATGTACCTTTCGCACGCAAGATGGTAATAATCATCGACCTTTTTTACCTCCAGGTCGTTGTGCAGGGTGATGTTCCTGACGTACCATGGAGCACAAGCAATCAGTCTGAGCGCTTTGTTCTGAATTACTTGCACATCGTCAAAGTGGGATTGGCTAAGCAGTGGACCCCAGACTGGCATGGTGTACTGCCAGATAGGCGCAATGAGCTGCTTGTAGATGAGTACTTTTGTCTTAAGGGGAAGCTTAGAACTGCCGCCTACCAACCAGTGAAGCTTCTTCATCCTTGTACGAACTTTCGCTACAGTGGCAGAGACATGCTGATTTAAATTTAATTTCACGTCCAGTCGGACTCCAAGGTAGGTGTGCACCTGCTTCGATGCAATCACACTGCCAGACATCACTGGTAACAAGCTAGGGTTA
Organism: Scaptomyza hsui; assembly: GCA_018152825.1. Classification (NCBI taxonomy): domain Eukaryota; kingdom Metazoa; phylum Arthropoda; class Insecta; order Diptera; family Drosophilidae; genus Scaptomyza; species Scaptomyza hsui. The sequence continues at coordinate 17,297,779 of JAECXO010000002.1, forward strand.
GCTATCCGCAGAGTATGCAACACGTGCGCCGTTTTAGAGACGTTGACTCTGATGCACCATTTGTTAGCCCATCTGGAGAACATTCCTAAGTATCTATTGATGCTTGAAATCGCGTTTTCTTGGCGAGAGTGCTTAGCCATGATGACTGTGTCGTCCGCATATGTCGCAAGAAGCATGTCTTCGGGAGGCAAAGGCATGTCTGCGGAGTACATATTGTAAAGTATTGGACCCAGGACGCTACCCTGTGGTACACCAGCCGCTATCCGTTTAAAAGACGAGCGCACACCTCCACTGCACTCAACCACAAACGCTCTCTGAGCGAGATAGCTTTTCAGCACTCTATACAGGGCTATTGGAAGCACTCCCTTTAGCTTGTAGAGCAGACCGTCGTGCCATACGCGGTCGAAGGCCTCCTGAATGTCCAAGTAGACCGCCGGACAGAATTGGTTGCACTCAAATGCCTTAAGGATGAACTGAGTCACCCTTCCCAGCTGTTGATCGCTACCATGCTCCTTACGAAAACCAAACTGGTGTTTGGGGATAGCTTCAGCAAAGGGGTCGTGCTCGAAGAGTCGTCTGAGCAGGATTGATTCAAAGATCTTTGAGATACCAGACAGCAGGCTTATTGGTCTGTAAGACGCAAGCTGCTCCAGAGGCTTCCCAGGCTTTGGAATCATTTTAACGAGTGCACACTTCCACTTCGTAGGGAAGTGGCCGTATTTTATAATGCTGTTTTTTTTGATGTTGTCGATTCAGTATCGAAACGACGAATGAATTCAAACACAAATATTCGAAACCCAGGACCAAATTTTTGATCCGGCCTACTGGGATTTCGAATAAGTGTCTGAATATGTTTATTCAAATAATATTTATAAAACATTTTCTTTGAATTTAAAATGGCGCCGCATTTACTTTTAAATGCCTTTGGCCCGGATTGGTGAGATTAAAAAAAAAATCGAGCTGGAAGTTTTCTGGAGCTTGAAGTTAACGTAGCTCCAGATGGCGAGGGACGCTTCTCTCACAAGGGGTCAGCGTTGTTGTTGGTTGGGCGAGCCATCCGCATGCTGATTGTTATCAGCTGGGGGCTCTCCGAGGATGGCTAAGGGCTCCGTGGACGGACCCAGATTATGAGGACGAGTAGCAGGGTTGATTAGGATGGCCATGATTCCAGCCACAAGACTGCCTTCATGATTTGTGGATTCCGACTGTACGTGACTGGCGTCAGGATGCGTACTTGCATACTGTGATGAAGAAGATACTGCGTTCCGACCAGGTGGTGCTATATTTTCACGATCAGGCGTGACCAAAATAGCACGGATACCAGCTGACAGGCTATTATCGCCAGGACCACCAAGATCTAAGTCGCGGACCTTGGGGTGATTGTTGGATGCTTGAATGGGCACAGGGGTGAGTCTCATCTCTCTTTCATTTAACAGCTCCCTTAGTTCCAGGAACCGTTGTTGTTGTTTGGCTAACTTAAGGGCTTCTTCCTCTGGGGTAGGATTGGCTCTTGGTGTAGGAGCTAGTGCCTCTATGCGCCGCGATTCCTTCTCCTCCCGTGCTAGCCTTTGTGATTTGAGCTCCTCAAATCTTTGTAGCTGGACTCGCTGAAGCTCAGCCTGCTCCTGGTCTCTTCGAGCCCTCAAAGCATCACGCTCCTGCTCGAGATAGAACAGCTTGTCTCTAGGACCAATAAATGGTTGCCGCAGACGGGTTTGGGCTACCTCAGAGAATTGAGGGGGTTGTCGCCTCTGTTCTAGCGGCATACACTTATCAATCATTGATAAGTACCTTGGACGAGCTAGTCGTTGGGGTACATAGGGATATAGAGCCAGGTTTCTTGCCTCGTTGTTGAGATGCGCTAGAAGCCTTTTGGCATATTTAGCACATATCTCATGATAGCGACCCACAACCGACTGGATCTGCAAATCACTGTGTAGCGTAGCGTTTCTTATGTACCAAGGGGCTCCAGTGATGGTCCTAAGAGCCTTATTCTGAACAGTTTGGATTTTATGAAACTGACACTCAGAGGTAAGTGGACCCCAAACAGCTACTGAGTAGTGCCAGATTGGAGCTATTAGTTGCTTATACAAGATGACTTTGGTCTTGAGAGGGAGCTTTCCGCTACTTAGTAGCCAGTGGAGCTTCTTGACCCTATTTCGCATTTTGCATACCGTAGCCGTAATTTGCTGATTAAAATTAAGCTTCACGTCCATCTTAACACCCAGATAAGTTTGAACACTCTTATTGGCAAGCGTGCTACCAGTCAGGCATGGAGCCAGAGAAGAGGTTCCCAGAGGTCTGAGGGAATGCAGGACGTGTGCGGTTTTAGATACATTAACCTGGATGCACCATTTCTGCGTCCAGCGTTGAAAAACTTCAAGGTATTCGTTCATCCTACTAATCGCAACATTTTGCGAGCAGTGAGCAGACAAAACCACGGTATCATCAGCATAAGTAGCTAACAGCATACTCCGTCTATGAAAGTCCGCAGAATTAATCGGCAGCGGCATGTCGGAAGTGTACAGGTTGTAGAGGACTGGCCCAAGAACGCTACCCTGGGGGACTCCAGCAGACACAAGTTTGACAGTGGACCGCACACCTCCGAAACATTCAACTTTGAAAGTTCGCTGCGATAGGTAACTCTTCAAGACTCTGAAGACCGAGTCAGGAAGAACCTTTTTAAGCTTATAGAGCAAGCCGTCATGCCACACTCTATCGAAGGCCTCCTGGATGTCTAGGTAGACTGCAGAGCAGAAGCTGCCACTCTCGAATGCCTTAAGCATGAATTGCGTTACCCTGCCCAGTTGCTGTTCGGCACCATGCTCCTTTCGAAATCCGAACTGGTGTGCTGGAATCTTATCTGCAAAGGCTGGGTAAGAAAATAGCCTTTTGAGCAAAATGGACTCAAACATTTTGGATACCCCGGAAAGTAGGCTGATTGGGCGGTATGATGCCAGCTGATCAGGAGGCTTTCCAGGCTTGGGGATCATTTTGACAAGTGCAAGCTTCCATCTGTCAGGATAATGGCCGTATTTCAGGATACTATTATAGATGCTGGTGATATAGATAACCGCTGACGGAGGAAGCGCTTTGATGGCAGCATTATCGATACAATCAATTCCAGGCGATTTACCAGTCTTTAAGCATTGAATTTCCGCAATTACCTCAGCTGGGGTGATGTCCTCCACTGCATCTTCAGCATCCTGCGAGGACTTTTGCAGATCATTTTCAATCATAATTCTATCGGCCGTTGAGGTGGTAGCAAAGGGAGAGAACCTGGTCTCTAAGTGCTGGCCGAATGCCTCAGCTTTCTCCTCTGTTGTCAGACACCAGCTGTCGCTACCATGCTTTCTGACAGCCATGTTTGAGGGAGGTTGCCTCTTCATCTTATTGGTGATACGCCACAGCAGCTGCATATTGTAACGGTTGTCGGGGTCAATTTTTTCAAGCATCGCATCTGTGCGATTGGTCTTTTCCCTCTTCAGCTCCTTGGATATGCGGTTTGAGAGATGATTAACAATGACTTTAATCAAAGGGTGGCGCGTTTTGGTAATAGACTTCCTAAGCAACCGCTTCGCCTCAATCATAAGCCTGGTAGAACGACTTGCAGATGAGCGTTGAGCATGTGGTAGGTGCCTAGGAGCTGGTCTGGCTGCATAAGCTGCTGCAATATTAATATTCTGCTCCAGAATGTCAATGCAGTCATCAATATCTGCCCCAGATCGAATCTCAGTATCATTGAGCACAAGATCATCAAGACACTGTTGAAATTGCTTGATAGATGCGTTGGCCGGAAGCAGCTGATGCTTAAAATGTCTCATTGGTTCCGCATTCAATACAGAAATTTGCAAAGGTAGGTGGTCCGACCCTAGCAAGTGTAGCTCCTGAATACGGAGGCGCGAGTGCCGAAAACCACCATAAACTGCAAAGTCAATGGCCGACGGGGATTGACGTGGATTGAATGGATAATGAGTGGGGGATCCTGTCGCCAGGATGTCGAAGTTGCTTGATTGGATGCATTGCAGTAGCCTAGTTCCACGTTTACATGCACGGGCATTGCCCCACCACTGGTTTTTGGCATTCCAGTCCCCTGCAACTAAAAATTTATTGCCCATGTTGCTAAGCAGTGCATGGAAGTCCTCAGATGTCCAGTCAATCAGTGGCGGTAAATAAGCTGATGAGATGTTAAAGGACGATCCATCTTTGAGCGCGATGGAAACTGTAGCACACTGGATTTGTAATAAAGATGAAGGAGCCAGGGCAAGGTGGCGTAGCGAATGGTTAATAAAAATGGCCGCACCTCCGCGTCTCCGATTTGAGGGATGGTTAGCCATATACGTGATGTACCCATTGAAGCTGATATTGTCCGAGTCCAGAAGGTGGGTTTCCGATACAAGCAGAACATCTACTTTGTTAGCATCGACGAAAGCTTTAACCTCGTTGATTTTGTTTTTAAGCCCAGCAGCATTCCAGGAGACAATTTTTAAAAGCGTATTGCTCACTGGAGATGCTGCTGAGGCTTTGATGGCGGGTGATGAAGAGTTAGACATTTTTGTTTCCATTTTTTTTTTTTTTTTTTTCTCGCACTGAGATCAGCACGACAATGATTCATGCTTGCACACACAATCCCAGGACCGAATTGAAAAATTCAGCCTACTGGGATGCGTGTAGGAATGCATGAAAAGTTTTATTCAGAATAATATTTTATAACATTTTCACTGAATTTGATGGCGCCGCATTTCATTGAATGCTTTTGGCTCCGAGTGGGAAGATTACATTAATCGCAGTGGTGGTTGGGTTCCGGATTTTGCAGATGGAGCAATCCGGATGGCGAGAGATTTTGATTTCTGATTGACTGGATAGAAAGCATCATCATCATTATGGCGTCAACTAGCTTGTCAATCTTATTCTCAAGGGTGGCAAGATTGGTGCTCTCAGAAACAATATTCTTCCGTGAGCGGTCCTGGATAAGAATATCAGAAAGCGTATCTTTTTTTCGTTTGGTGAGATTACCTCACAATTAGGGGCCGCAAGCAACTAAAGTTGTCGCTAAGCCTTTCTTTATTTATATATACTTATTAAGTACTTTAAAAATATTTTTAGTTACAATTTTTGTGGAACAATATTTGAATTTGGTGAACTAGTTCACAAATAGTTGGGCAAGCAATCGATTTCAGCAACAGCTGTTTAAAAATTAAAGCCGGAAATGCCCTAGAAGTCGATTACTTGTTTTTAACAAATAGATATAAGATTTACATTTGTAAACATAGTTACTAATAATTTCTTCTTATTTTTATTTCCAGGTTCCAGAGGTGCAGTCATCGTGGATGCAGGTAAGTGTTTTGTTTGTTGTTTTAGCTGTGATTTGTGTTATTTGTTAATTAATTTTGTGTTTTATTGTTTTTGTTTTTTTTTTGCAGGTTTTCTCGTAGCAAGGAGGCAGACTCACAGGCCGCAGAAATCGCCGCGCCGCTGATTCGCTGGTAAGTGTTTTTTTCGTTTGGGGAGAATAACCCCAAAATAGGGGGCGCCAACAAAAAAAAGTTCTAAGCCTTTCTTTATTTTATATACTTATTAAGTACTTTAAAAATATTTTTAGTTACAATTTTTGTGGAACAATATTTGAATTTGGTGAACTAGTTCACAAATAGTTGGGCAAGCAATCGATTTCAGCAACAGCTGTTTAAAAATTCAAGCTGGCAATGCCGCTGAAGTCGATTACTTGTTTTTAACAAATAGATATAAGATTTACATTTGTAAACATAGTTACTAATAATTTCTTCTTATTTTATTTCCAGGTTCCAGAGGTGCAGTCATCGTGGATGCAGGTAAGTGTTTTGTTTGTTGTTTTAGCTGTGATTTGTGTTATTTGTTAATTAATTTTGTGTTTTATTGTTTTTGTTTTGTTTTTTTGCAGGTTTTCTCGTAGCAAGGAGGCAGACTCACAGGCCGCAGAAATCGCCGCGCCGCTGATTCGCTGGTAAGTGTTTGCTACATGTTTATAGTTGTGTTTTAAATTGTCTAATGTTTGTTGTTATGCAGGTGAAGCGTAGGCATCAGGTGATCGGCAAGTGGACAGTAGTGGGACGGGACCACAGCACGCCTTGTGCAGGCAGTAGAAGCCGTAACGCCGTTGGAGATGTAGGTGCGTGTTGATGCTTGGTTTTAGGTGTGTTTGTTTTAGGTATTTTTGTTGTAGTTTATAAGATATTTATGTTATGATATAATAATCGTTTTATTTGTATATTATGTTTGTTTTAGGTGCTGCTGATAAGGATGGCGCGTCCGCCCATACGAGACTCCGTCGCGTCAATCGTTGTTTGCAGGTAAGTTTATAGTTTTAGTTGGTTTTAAAACGTTTGGTTTTAATAGGTTATTAATACTCATTATTTTATTTTTTCTTTTTTTTAGGTGGCCGCTATGGATGTGCAGTCAGCGAAGTTGGAGCCAGCAGATAAGCAGCTATGAAGCCAGGATTGCAGATTGTTGAGTGCGAGCTGTGGAGGCCGCTTTCGCCGTTGGACCATCAGGTAAGTGTTTGTTGTAGGTTTTATGTTTAGTTTTATGTGTGTAAGTCTCGTTAAAGTGTTTTAGAGAATTGATTGTGTTGTTTTTGTTGTATTGCTAGTTAATCGTTTTGCTAATATACTTTTTGTTTACTTTTCGAGTGCTGCAACAACAGAGCCAGCGGATCCAGTAGCGTTACAGAAGACAAAGCATTTCGATCAGGGTATCGCTGGAAGTGAATACATCGCATTACGAGGGACTCCGTCGCATCAATCGTTGTTATGTTTGCAGATAAGTTTGTAGTTTTAATTGTTTAGAATCATTTTACTTTTATACGTATTGTTTTGTAGCTGTTATTTTGTACATAGCTATTTCTGATGCTTGTTGTTATGCAGGTGATCACCGTGGGCGTGCAGGCATCAAGAGAAGTCGGCAAGCGGGCAGTCGTGAGACGGGACCACAGCACGCCTTGTGTAGGCAGCAGGAGCCGTCGCGCCGTTGAGATGTAGGTGCGTGTTGATATTTGGTTTTAGGTGTGTTTGTTTTAGTAACTTTTTTTTGTTGTAGTTTATTAGATATTTGTGTTATAATAGTCGTTTTATTTATATGTTATTTTATTGTTTCAGGTGCTGCTGATAGGGATGGCGCGACCGCCCATACGAGCCTCAGTCGCGTCAATTGTTATTAGCAGGTAAGTTTATAGTTTTAGTTAGTTTTAAATCGTTTAATTTTTGTAGGTTTTTAATACCCATTATTTGTTTTTCTTTTTTTTCAGGTGGCCGCCATGGATGTGCAGCCAGCGAAGTTGAAGCCGGCAGATAAGAAGATATAAAGCCAGTTCGCAGTCAATCGCATGAGAGTCGTGGCCAGATCGCCGATTGTTGCATGCGAGCTGTGGAGGCCGCTTCCGCCGTTGGACTATCAGGTAAGTGTTTGTTGTAAGTTTTAAGTTTAGTTTTGTGTGTGTAAGTCTCGTTTGAGTGTTTTAGGGAATTGATTGTGATGTTTTTGTTGTAGCTATATTTTTGCATTGTTGGTTAATCGTTTTGTTTCTCTTCTTTTTTTTTTTTTTTTTTTCGTTTGTTGGTTTTTTTTTTCACAATTAGGGCAAGCAACTGATGTTGTCGCTAAGCCTTTCTTTATTTATATATACTTAGAAAGTACTTTAAAAATATTTTTAGTTACAATTTTTGTTACAAACAATATTTGAATTTGGTGAACTAGTTCACAAATAGTTGAGGCAATCGATTTCAGTAGCAGCTGCTTAAAAAAATCAAGCTGGCACCATGCCGCTGAAATCGATTACTTGTTTTTAACAAATAGATATAAGATTGACATTTGTAAACATAGTTACTAATAATTTATTTTATTTTATTTCCAGGTTCCAGAGGCGCAGTCGACGTGGATGCAGGTAAGTGTTTTGTTTGTTGTTTTAGCTATGATTTGTGTTATTTGTTAATTAATTTTGTGTTTTATTGAAATTTGTTTTTTATTTTTATACGTTTTGGCGTGGCAAGGGGAAAAACCCCGCCTGATTCGTTGGTAGCTGTTTGCTACATGTTTATAGTTGTGTTTTAAATTGTCTAATGTTTGTTGTTATGCAGGTGAAGCGCAGGCATAGGTGTTCGGCAAGTGGATGTTCAGTAGGGGGATCACCCGTTGGAAATGTGGTGCGTGTTGATGCTTGGTTTTAGGTGTGTTTATTTTAGATATTTTTGTTGTAGTTTATAAGATATTTATGTTATGATATAATAATCGTTTTATTTGTATATTATGTTTGTTTTAGGTGCTGCTGATAAGCGTCAATCGTTGTTTGCAGATAAGTTTATAGTTTTAGTTGGTTTTAAAACGTTTGGTTTTAATAGGTTATTAATACTCATTATTTTATTTTTTCTTTTTTTTTTTAGGTGGCCGCTATGGATGTGCAGTCAGCGAAGTTGGAGCCAGCAGATAAGCAGCTATGAAACCCGGATTGCAGATTGTTGAATGCAAGCTGTGGAGGCCGCTTTCGCCGTTGGACCATCAGGTAAGTGTTTGTTGTAGGTTTTGATGTTTAGTTTTATGTGTGTAAGTCTCGTTAGAGTGTTTTAGAGAATTGATTGTGTTGTTTTTGTTGTATTGCTAGTTAATCGTTATGTTAATATACTTTTTGTTTACTTTTCAAGTGCTGCAGCAACAGAGCCAGCGGATCCAGTAGCGTAGGCAGAAGGCAAAGCACTTCAATCAGGGCACCCCTGAAAGTGAGTACTCCGCTTACGAGGGACTCCGTCGCATCAATCGTTGCTATGTTTGCAGATGAGTTTGTAGTTTTAATTGTTTAGAAATATGTTACTTTTATACGTTTTGTTTTGTAGCTGTTATTTTATATATACATTTCTTTTTCTTTTCAGATGGCCGCCATAGATGTGCAGACGATAAAGTTGAAGCCGGCAGATGAGCAGGTGTGGAGCCAGATCGCAACTTGTTGAATGCGAGCTGCAGAGACCGTTTCCGCCGTTGGACTAGCAGGTAAGTGTTTGTTGTAGTTTTTGTTTAGTTTTAGTAGTGTTGTTATTTAGTTGTTTATTTATTTCTTTCTTTTTTTTTTTTTTTTCCTTTTGTTAGCGTTTTTATGTTTTAGCATGTTTTGAATTTTAGTTTAATCTATTTTTTTCTTTTTATTATTTGCAGGTCAGCAATAATTTACAGCTGGTGGTTACATTACATCGCACGCGAGCGAGTAACTGAGCACAGTCGCATGTTGCTGGATTTAAGTTTTAATTGAGTGAGTATATATAGTTATTTGTTTGATTTGTTTGAGTTAATTTATACATTTTTTGTTTTAGATTGTATCCTGTTAATAAATAAAAATGAGAATGAGTATTAGTCTGCTTTTTTACTGCTGGTTATTTCATCGGGAACTTTTTCAGCAGCTATGCCAGCAGGGATACACATTCGGTGAAGTGTGTTGAGCAGAGCATCCACCTTCTTGCCCATGTCGTCGGATACCCTTATGTTAGCCTCTAGAGCACGGATAATTGGATTGTAATCAGTGTCTCCACTCTGGTGTTGAGCAGGGTACTGATTGGCTGGATACATAACTTCGCCACGTTCTTGCTTTTGTGCTAAATGCGGCTGTTGGAGCACCGATACGTTTTGTGGACTGCTGCTAGTAATTGTTTTTTTAACTGGCAATTTATTATTATTGTTGCGTTGCTGTTGTTGTGCATCACGTAGGTTTTGTTGTAGCTTTTGTAGATGCATCTGTGCCGGGTTGCGCGTTTTGTCAAGCATAGCTTGTGTGGAATGATGCACAGCGTTGGGCATGAGGTTAGTTTGTTGTTGTTTTAGCTGGTGCTGCCGTTGATTTTGTTGTAGTTGATGCATCGTATTTGGCGGAGAGCTATAGATAGTTGAGCCAGTTTGTTGCTCATTTCCATTGGTCTCTCCCTCGCAGTGCATATGTTGAGTGTTTTGTTGTAGCTGGTTATTACGCTGTTGTTGTTGCTGGCCCCTGTTTGGCTTACGTGTTAGTTTTTGCTGGCGGTAAAGTTGTTGCCTGGGGTGGTTAGCGCGAACTTTGTTTGCTAGTAGGGTATTGTAGGCCTCCTTGTATTTCGGACAGCCTTTGTAACTAGATACGTGACATCCGCCGCAGTTAGCACATTTTGGATTAGCAATCCTTGTGCCACTGCATTCTGTAGAAGGGTGCTGGCCAGCACACTTCATACAGACAAATGACCTTCTGCAATAGTTTTTGCTGTGCCCATACGCTTGACAGCGATGGCACTGCACAGGTTCCTGCCTAGTCATCTGGCGGTCCACAGTAATTGTCTGGTTGCCCAGTTTGTCAAGCGTGAGTATTTTGTCATTGCTATTGTCTAGCGTTGGGTGTAGCTCAACAGTAAACATGTTCATAGGTTGCTGAGTTCTATTGTGCTTGATGGCGTTAACGTGGCGAACAGAGAACCCCAGATTACATAGTTTGTCACTTATCCACGTAGTGGGAGTTGAGTAGTGAAGATGTCTGATGGTAACTCTAAAACCACGATTTGTAGTTAGCTGGTGGGTATGAATTTGCCTTTTATCTTTATTAAGAGCGTTTAGGATTAAATTGTAAGTAGCTAGGTCCCCACACGTAACCTTGACTCCATTAGTTTTAGAGCACTTGGTAGAGTAATCGCCAATTTTGGGAATTTCATTAATTGTATTTAAAATTGTCTGAATGTCAGTAACGTCATGGATAAAAATTGGTGGTATGTGAGGCTTAGCGACGGCAGTCTGCAGAAGCAGTTGTTGCTGTTGCTGTAGTGTCTCTTTGGAAGAGTTGCTGGAGCTGGAGCTGGAGCTACTATTAATCCGATTAGCGGTCGCTTTTTTTCTTCGTGCGGCGTTGGTAGTTTTTAGTTTAGAAGCAGTTGATTTTTTAGCTGTGTTATTTTTTGCATTTTTGCAGGCTTATGTTTTGTAACGTCAGACAGTTTGATAAAAAGTAGTGATCTGCTCTTGGAGGTTCCTTTGCCAAGGGCATTGTAGGCAGGGGCCGATGAGCATTTGATTTTTGGGTTATTAAGCGACAGTGGTATTTTACGTTTAGTACCCGCCTTAGGTGATAAGTCACCAGTAGTAGTAAAACATTGATTAGTAGCGTCGAGTTCGCTGCTGGATTCGTCTGTGCAGTCGGGGAGTAGGTCCGAGCTGCCATAGCACGATACATTTGATGAGTCAGCACACTTTGCTGTGTCTGATTCTATAGCTTCTTCTTCATTAGGAGCAAGCGTCGTTAATAGGTTAGGTGCAGAGGTTTTTGCAGTAGATGAGTCAGCACACTTTGCTGTGTCTGTCTCCATAGCTTCTTCTTCGTTCGAAGTAGGCATAGTTAATAGGTTAGGTGTTGATTTCCTTTTAGCTTGAACTTTACTTGCATTCGAAGTCGCTGGCAGAGGCGGCGAATTCGGAGCGTCGCGTGGTGAGTTGCGTTCGATGAGTACGGGAGAGCAAGAACGGTTCGTATCGTGTTGGTTTAGCGGAGTTTGCTGCTTAGTATTAGTGGTTGGTGCCGTTTTGTGTTTCGCATACCAATGCGCTAGCAGCGAATTCATTTCTTCGTCAGATGAGCTATTATGTAGCGGGATAGCTGCCATATTGCAATTTTGTTCGGGAATGCGACCTTTGTACGTTAGGTTAAAGTGTATGAGTGCACATACACTAGAAAGTACATAGAAGAGCACTAATACGCATGCGTTTTGGGCTCACATATAAGGTTTTAGTCGTAAAAAACCAGACGGACACACACACGTATTTTTTCGTTTGGTGAGATTACCTCACAATTAGGGGCCGCAAGCAACTGATGTTGTCGCTAAGCCTTTCTTTATTTATATATACTTAGAAAGTACTTTAAAAATATTTTTAGTTACAATTTTTGTTACAAACAATATTTGAATTTGGTGAACTAGTTCACAAATAGTTGGGCAAGCAATCGATTTCAGTAGCAGCTGCTTAAAAAAATTCAAGCTGGCAATGCCGCTGAAATTTTTTTTTTTTTTTTTTTTTTTAATGAATGAATGATAACCATGCAATTTCCACTGCCCAGGACCGAATATTGAATTCGGCCTACTGGGGCTCGTGAAGGGAAACATGGAAAGCTTTATTCAATATAATATTGTCTACAACATTTTCTCTGAATTAGATGGCGCCGCATTTTCCTTAAATGCTACTGGCTCTGACTGGCGAGATTAAGTTAATAATCGTGGTGGTAGGGTAGGCTGGTTTTTGCAGGTAATGCTGCTCCAGCTGGAAAATGTATAGTAGTAATCCTGACTGGAGGATCAGGCATTACGGTTACTATTTGTTTGGATGATAGTCATCATCCACATCATAGTATCCACTAATTTATCGAGTTTCCCCTCTAATTTGGCAAAGCTAGAATTGGCGCCGTCATCAGTTTTCCGGATACGATCCTCCACGAGCAAGTCAGCGAGCTTGTCCAGTTTCTGGCAGATCAGCTCACTGGAGTCAAGCCGTTGCGATATTCCGCGAAGGTTACTGCGGCTGCGGTTACGGGGTGCAAGCCTAGAAGCAGCTTGCGTTTGTAGGGGCACTGTCTGTGTTCGCACCAGACTGCGCTGACGCGATGCAGCTCGCCTAGGCTGAGGAGTAGGCTTCCTTAGAACCATCCGCGGCTGCCGTTGTTGACTAGCTGCTCTGGCTACTGACGCATAGGTAGTAGCTGCTCCGTTCTGCATTTGGAGCTGACGCTGGACTGCCACAACCTGAGGGCGCTGAGGCTCTCGCTGGGAAGAGGATGTCCGCTCTTGATGGCTGTTAGCTGCACGTGCTGGAGCTCGTTGTGGTTGCTGCACCATGGAGTTGGTATCCCGCTGACCACTACGTTGCACTGGGTGCTTGCCGGCTATTGGTATTTGGGGTATACCAATTTCGCCCAATATATAGTTAGCACGTTGGATGCTGGTAGGTTCGCGCAGCTTACATGCAACTGCGTAAGCTTTGCATCCTCGGTAGCTGGCTGCATGCTCTCCTTGACAATTTGCGCACTTTGGTGGCTCCTCAGGTTGCTTCCTACATGCCGTAGACTGGTGAGCACCCGAACATTTGACGCATACGAAGGGTCGTCGGCAGTAATTTTTGGTGTGACCATATTGTTGGCACCTATGGCACTGGGCTGCATCAGCAGCGCGCAGGGGGCGCTCAACAACAATTTGCTGGTTGCCAAGCGTGCTAAGCTTTAGCACCTCCGTTATGTTTTCAGCCGACTCAAACTCGACTTCAAACAGGTCTAGTGGCTCCCTCGAGTAACGTCTCTTAATGACGCTAAGGTACCTGACTTTGTACCCAAGGTCGGACAGCTTTGCACGGATCCAGTCCAGGGGAGTGGTCTTGTGCAGATGCCGTATAATGACTCTAAACCCACGTTCGTGTTCGAGTTGATAGGTGTGCGACTCGATATTATTATCGTGGAAATGACGAATCAGCTTTCTGTACGAGTCAATATCATTGCACAGAATACGCAGTCCATGATTCGCAGTTGGCTTGGTGACGAACTTGTTACCAATGACAGCAGTAATGATGTCCAAAGTTGCCATAATGTCATCTACCTTTGGAAGAAGAATTGGTTTAGGCTTCTCCAGCCGCTCGAAGGAGACACGTTGGCTTCCATCCATTGGTTTGGCGCTAGGCTTGGTAGTGGCTGATACGGAGGGACCAGAAGCGCCATCTGACAATGGAGCGCGAGGACTGAGTCCCAGTTTTTTTTTTGTTGTTCACGCTTCGAAGCCGAAACGAGCAGTGATATCATTCAGTTTTTCACAGCCCCAGGACCAAATATCAGTTCAGGCCTACTGAGATCGAGTAGCAGCAACCCCAGAGCCGAATTGTAAATTCAGCCAACTGGGATTGTTGCATCTCAACACCAGCACCGAACTTGTATACTCGGCCTACTGGGACTGTGGAAGGCTGGATGACAAGATTTATTCAATATACAATATTTAAAAACATTTTCCTTGAATTTAGTTGTGCCGCATTAAATTCTAATGCTATTGGCTCCTAGTGGGAAGATTATAATAATCGCAATGGCCGCTTGAGTTTCTGGGTTACGCAGTTGCTGCTGGTCCAGATGGAAAGTGAGCGCTACTTATCTACATAAGTTAACGCTGTTTCTGGAGAGCATTCGCTCACATTTCGAGGGTTCGTACCCGCAGAGGCTCGGAAAAACATCTCAAGACATTGAATTAAGATCCTGGATTCTCCGCATTAGTGGCAGGTGGGCTAATGATGGCCAAAATGCCAGCCACCAGGCTGTTTCCAGGGGGATCCATATGACCGTGCTGTGATCGGCTGACAACAGGTAGCGCCATAGGGTTCACAGATTGTGGCAACGCACGCGTAGCACCTGTGTGGAGAAGGGTCACGGGGCTTTGATTAGCACTGTTGCGAGTCTCCTGGACAGAGGTCACAAAAGAAATTGCAACAGCAGGTGTTGCAGATAGGTGAGTGGTGGGTACAATTCCGGACACAAGATCATCTCCATGCAAACCACCCCAGTCAGACAGTTGTTGGACGGGAACTGCATGCAGGTTCCCTGATCTTCCTGAGTTGGCCGACTCCAGCATTGATGATAGTTCATGCCTACGATGGTTGATTATATCAAGCAGCTCCTGTCTAATCCGCTGCTGGCGTTCACGCGTCCGAGGGCTGATGATGGCTTGGATGCCCCTCACAAGCTCAGTGTTGGGGTCTGCTACCGGAGCGTTCCGACGATTGAGCTCGGCCTGATCTTCTCGCCTCCTACGCTCGCGAATTTCGTCAAGGCGCTCAAGTTCTCGCCTGTCGTGGTCTTCTCTTCGCCTTGCTGCTTCCAGGCGCTCCTGGCGACGCTCCTCTCTGAGTTGCATCCACTGGGGGAGTGGGGCTGGAGTAGAGATACGCACTCCCGGAGGGATGTGCCTATCTATCATAATCGTGAACCGAGGACGAGTAAGACGGTTCGGCACGTACACATGGGTCGCGATTCTGCGAGCCTCAGGGTTTTCATGTGCGAGTAGCCTTTGAATGTATCTTTCGCATGCAAGATTGTAGTAGTCGTCAACCTTTTTAACCTCCAGGTCGTTATGTAGGGTGTTGTTCCTGACGTACCATGGAGCGCAAGCAATCAACCTGAGCGCTTTGTTCTGGATAACTTGTACATCATCAAAGTGCGATTGGCTAAGCAGTGGACCCCACACCGGCATGGTGTACTGCCAGATAGGCGCAATGAGCTGCTTGTAGATGAGAACTTTGGTCTTAAGGGGGAGCTTAGAACTGCCACCTACCAACCAGTGAAGCTTCTTCATCCTTGTTCGAACCTTAGCAACAGTGGCAGAGACATGCTGGTTTAAATTCAGTTTCACATCCAGCCGGACACCTAGGTAAGTGTGCACCGACTTGGATGCAATCACGCTTCCATCCATAATTGGCAGAGAGCTCTGGTTGGCTGTTCGTAGCGTATGCAACACATGCGCCGTTTTAGAGATGTTGACTCTAATGCACCATTTGTTGGCCCATCTAGAGAACATTCCCAAGTATTGATTAATACTTGCAATCGCATTTTCTTGGCGAGTGTGTTTTGCCATAATGACAGTGTCGTCCGCGTATGTCGCAAGGAGCATGTCATCTGAAGGCAAAGGCATATCTGCAGAGTACATATTGTACAGTATTGGGCCCAAGACGCTACCCTGCGGTACACCAGCCGCTATTCGTTTCACTGACGAGCGCACACCTCCACTGCACTCGACCACAAATGCTCTCTGGGAGAGATAGCTTCTCAGCACTCTGAATAAGGCTACCGGAAGTACTCCCTTAAGCTTGCATAGCAGACCGTCATGCCATACACGGTCGAAAGCCTCTTGTATGTCCAAGTAGACCGCTGGACAGTATTGATTGCTTTCAAATGCCTTAAGTATATACTGAGTCACCCTTCCCAGCTGCTGATCGCTACCATGCTCCTTACGAAAACCAAACTGGTGTTTGGGGATGGCTTCAGAAAAGGTGTCATGTTCGAAAAGCCGTCTTAGCAGGATGGACTCGAAGATTTTCGAGATACCAGATAGCAGGCTTATAGGTCTGTATGACGCAAGCTGCTCCAGAGGCTTTCCAGGTTTCGGGATCATTTTGACTAGAGCACACTTCCACTTAGTAGGAAAGTGGCCATATTTTATAATACTGTTAAACAACAGTGTGATATACTCAACAGCAGATCTTGGTAGCGCCTTAATTGCACGATTGTCCACTCTGTCTAGTCCAGGAGACTTATTGGGCTTGAGCTGTTTAATTATATCTTGCACCTCAGCTAGAGATATCTCCCGAAATGCAAGCTCAGAGGTAGGAAGAGGCTCGTTTGCTAGCCTTTCAATATCCAGTCTGCCATCGGATTGGGAAGAAAGGAATGGAGAAAATCTGGTCTCCAGATGGAGTCCAAAGGATTCCGCTTTTTCTTCAGTTGATCTGCACCAGACGTCTCCACCGCTACCATGTGTGCTACCGTCAGTGTGCTTTTTGACTGGAAGGTTAGGTGCGGGCTGCCTTTTAATGGAACTAGTAATGCGCCAGAGCTTGTTAATGTTGTACCTATCGCTGGGATCCAGGCTTTCCAACATTCTATTAGTTCTCTTTACTTTATCCTTTTTGAGCTCTTTGGATATCCGGTTAGTGAGATGGTTCACAAATACTCTTATAAGGGGATGTCGATGCCTTGTAAGATGCTTTCTGAGCAGGCGCTTGGCCTCAATCATCAGCAAAACCGATCTGCTGATAGAATGGCGGGTCTGCTGTGCAGGGTGCAGAGCCTGAGGCCTAGCAGCATAAGCAGCGGCAAGATTTAGATTTCGTTCAAGTACATCGATACAGTCATCTATGTCCTCTCCTGACCTAATTTCAGTTTCGTTAAGCACGTGGTCACTTAGCCAGTCTTGAAACTTCTTTATGTTAGATCCAGGAGGGAGTAACTGCTGCTTCTTGTGTCTTATGGGTTCCGCACTCAAAACAGTAATTTCTAGCGGGAGGTGGTCTGACCCCAGACAATGAAGGGCTTTGATTAGTAGGCGCGGATGCCGGAATCCGCCATATACCGCAAAGTCAATCGACGACGGAGACTGACGCGGATTGTGCGGAAAATGGGTTGGGCAGCCAGTTGCCAAAACGTTGTAGTTGTGCGATTGGATGCACTGCAGCAACCTTGTACCTCGTCTACATGCCCGGGAATTGCCCCACCAGCTGTTTTTGGCGTTCCAGTCTCCAGCAACCAGAAACTTCCTACCCATGGTGCTAAAAAGTGCGTGGAAGTCATCACTCGTCCATTCAATAAGCGGCGGCAAGTAGGCAGAGGAGATGCTGAATGAGCCTCCGTCCCGGAGAGCGATTGAAACTGTGGCGCATTGAATCTTTGGTAGCAACAAGGGAGGTTGCGCTAAGTGACGTATCGCGTGCTTGACGAATACGGCCGCACCTCCGCGCCTACGACTTGAGGGGTGATTGGCAACGTACGTGAGGAACCCAGGTAGTACTACGTTATCGGAGTCAATTAGATGGGTTTCAGTCACTAGGAGAATGTCCACATTGTTACGGGTAGCAAATACTTCCAACTCCTCAAGCTTGTTTAAAAGCCCAGCAGCATTCCACGAAACAATTTTTAAATGAGTATTGTTTGGGAATGCTGCTGGAGCTGAACTGTTAGCGATTGGACTAGACACTTTGAGTGCCATTGGCTTTCAAAGATGTCATCACCTGAATCATCACATTGATAAGCATCTCCATTTTTTCTTCTAGCCGAACGAAACTGGAGGGCTCGTTGATGACATGCTCGTGGATGCGATCTTTAGAGAGCAAGACAGCGAGCTTGTCAAGCTTCTGACAGATTAGCATATTATAGTCCTGACGAGGATTTTGATCTCTCTGATAATTGTTTCGGCTGCGGCTGCGGGAAGCTGGCCTAGCAGCAGATTGAGATGGTGAACGGACTGAGCGCACCGGAGTTTTCATGCGTTGGGACCGTCTGGGCTGACTTGGCTGCTGCTGAACTTCCGTCTGCGGCTGCTGATGCATGAGAGTACCTCTTGCCACAGAGGCATATGTGGGAGCTGCACACTTCACGTGTTGAAGAGGAGCCGTCTGCTGTCTCTGCTGCATCCTCGTGGAGGAAGGAGGTCGCTGACGTTGCTGAGGTTGCTGCACAATCGGAGTGCGTTGCGACTGAGCAATGTTGCGTACACCAGCCTGTTGACCAGTCCTTTGCACGCTTTGCTGAATGGTAGCAGGAATTTGTGGGATCCTGAGTTTTCCCAGTATGGTATTGGCCCTTTGGATGGAAGAAGGTTCACGGACCTTACATGCCTCTGCATAAGCTTTGCAGCCACGGTAGCTGGCCGCGTGCTGACCCTTGCAATTTGCGCACGTAGCAGGTTCTTCACGAGTTTTCTCACACATTGTGGATTGATGGTCTCCAGCACACTTAACGCACACGAAGCGTCGGCGGCAGTAGTTTTTGGTGTGCCCAAAAAGTTGGCACCTATGGCACTGCACGGCATCTGCAGCTTTCAGCGGCCGCTCCACGATAATCTGTTGATTTCCCAGCGTGGTCAGCTTGAGAACCTCAGATATGCTATCAGTTGTCTCAAATTCAACCTCAAAGAGATCGATGGGCTCCCTTGAGAATTTCCTTTTAATTACGTTTAAATACCGTACCTTATACCCAAGGGTGGTAAGCTTCGCACGGATCCAATCTGGAGGGGTAGACCGGTGGAGGTGACGTATTACCACCCGGAATCCACGATTATGATCCAGCTGGTAAGTGTGGCTCTGGATACCTTTATTAACAAAGTGAGCAGTGAGCTTCCTGTATGAGTCGATGTCACTGCACAGGATTCGCAACCCATTATTAGCAGTTGGTTTGGTCACAAACTTGTCCCCAATGACATTGGAAATGGTCTCCAGAGTCTCCATAATGTCAACAACATGAGGAAGTATAATTGGCTTGGGTTTCTTGGCTAAAAGTAACGCTATTGGTACTTTTAGCACTAATCAGTGGGGCAGCATTAAGGTCTGCATTATCATTAGCAGCAGTGGTTCTGGCAGAATCCGCCTGCAGTGATTTACCCGCATGGGGCACTGAAATGACGTCGTCATCAAAGTCGAGATCATCCATGTCAGAGAGATTTTTCTCGAACTCCTCCGCGAGCTCTCTGAAGCGATTTGCTGATTGGCGGTGCAGGTTGCTGACCTCTGCAGTAGCAGCAGGTTTTGGTGGCGTCTTCATAGGCTTTATCATCTTAGAGATGCCTGAAAGTGCATCAGGAGCACCCCTCTTACCAAGCTTTATCAGAGATTCCGAATGATCCTCGCATTCCATATCCTGAATAATCTGCTTAAAAGCGGCCAGCTTTGAGCTAGGAGCTCGAGTAGCGCTAGTTGCGGTGACGGTTGCAGTCTTGCTACTAACCTTAGCCTTATTGGGTTTTGCATTCGTTTTGATTGGAGCGGAGCATTCCACAACATCGATTTCTTCATCCTCGCTATCAATAATGCGCGCAGTCTTCTTCATATTGACGGCCTAGGCCGCCAAGTGGCTGGGGAAGAAGGTGCAGCTTACGCTGCTTTATGTTTAATTTTTCCGGATTTTTATCAAGAATTTTTCGCGGCGTATTTTATTTGTTTTTTTGGAAAACAGCTTAGAGCTGAAAACTTTTCGTTTTTTTTTTTTTTAATCCGCACGATTTTATTTTGTTTTTTTAAAAACGAGAAAAAAAAAAAAAAATTTTTTTTTTTTTTTTTTTTTTTTTTTTTTTGTTTTTAATGATTTCATGTAAATTCCACAGCCCCAGGGTCGAATAAAATTCGACCTACTGGGGTTAGTGGAGGGAACATGAAAAGTTTTATTCAAAATAATATTTTCCTATAACATTTTCTTTGAATTTGTTGGTGCCGCATTTTTCCAAATGCTACAGGCTCAGATTGGCAGGATTAAATTAATAATCATGTTGGTAAAGTTTTCTGGTTTTTGCAGGTATTGCTGCTCCAGATGGCAATTGTTGTGTACTAATTCTGACTGGAGGATCAGGTATTGCGGTTACTATATGACTGGATGACCGTCATCATCCACATCATACTGTCCACTAATTTGTCAAGTTTTCCCTCGAGCTTGGCAAAGCTAGAATTGGCGCTGTCATCAGTTTTACGGAGACGATCCTCCACGAGTAAGTCAGCGAGCTTGTCCAGTTTCTGGCAGATCAGCTCACTGAAGTCAAGCCGTTGCGATACTCCGCGATGGTTACTGCGGCTGCGGTTACGGTTGCGGGAAGCAAGCTCAACAGGTGCTTGCGGGTGTAGGGGCACAGTTTGTGCACGCACCAGGCTGGACTGGCGTGATGCAGACTGAGGAGTCGGCTTTCGGAGTGCCATCTGCGGCTGTCGTTGATGAGTAGCTGCTCTGGCTACTGACGCATAGGAAGTAGCTGCTCCGTTCTGCTCTTGAAGCTGACGCTGGACTGCCACAACCTGAGGGCGCTGAGACGCTCGTTGGGAAGAGGATGTCCGCTTTTGATGGCAGTTAGCTGCTGGAGCTCGTTGTGGTAGCTGCACCATGGATTTGGTAACCCGCTGACCACTACGCGTCACTGGCTGCTTGTCGGCTATTGGTATTTGGGGCATACCGATCTCACCCAAGATATAATTGGCACGTTGGATGCTGGCAGGCTCGCGCAGCTTACTTGCAACTGCGTATGCCTTGCATCCTCGGTAGCTGGCTGCATGCTCGCCTTGACAGTTTGCGCACTTTGGTGGCTCCTCAGGACGCTTCCTACATGCCGTGGACTGGTGAGCACCAGCACATTTGACGCATACGAAGGGACGTCGGCAGTAGTTTTTGGTGTGACCAAATTGTTGGCACCTGTGGCACTGGGCTGCATCAGCAGCGCGCAGGGGGCGCTCAACAACAATTTGCTGGTTGCCAAGCGTGCTAAGCTTTAGCACCTCCGTTATGTTCTCAGCCGACTCAAACTCGACTTCAAACAGGTCTAGTGGCTCCCTCGAGTAACGTCTCTTAATGACGCTAAGGTACCTGACTTTGTACCCAAGGTCGGACAGCTTTGCACGGATCCAGTCAAGGGGAGTGGTCTTGTGCAGATGCCGTATAATGACTCTGAACCCACGTTCGTGTTCGAGTTGATAAGTGTGTGACTCGATTTGGTTATCATGAAAATGACGGATCAGCTTCCTGTACGCGTCTATATCGCTGCACAAAATACGTAGTCCATGATTCGCAGATGGCTTAGTAACGAACTTGTCACCAATGACTGCGGTAATAGACTCCAAGGTCGTAATAATGTTATCTACCTTTGGAAGTAGTATTGGCTTGGGCTTCTCAAGCCGCTCGAAGGAGACACGCTGGCTTCCATCCATTGGCTTAGCGCTAGGCTTGGTAGTGGTTGGTACGGAGGGACCAGGAACGCCATCTGACAATGGAGCGCGAGGACTGAGTCCCAGAGAGACATCCTCCTCGCTGTCGTCCATGTCAGACAGGCCCGATTCACGCTCTTTCAAAACCCCGCTGCGGTTAGAACAGCTTATATTGACAACTGCCGAAGCAGCAGAGGTTGCAAGTTTATTGGCAGGTGACACCTTCGACTTGGGGCTACTTGCGAGCGATTCAGGTGCGAGCCGTTTGTTGCTCGAAGGTTTTTGAGTTGGCTCTCGATCCAACTCTTTCAGAGCTTCAACTACTTCCTTGACCGTAGATTGCCGAGTGATATGGGTCGAGGCGCCAGCCGCTCTTAGAACGCTGGCCGCACTCTTCCACTGACTATTGGTCAACTTGTTCTTGCTAGAATGCTGCCCACGTGTCGGGGATGGTGCCGAACATCCCACGACGTCGACATCTTCATCCTCGTCATCACTGGACAGTGTTGAGCTGGGGGCTTGAGTAGCGCCGGTTGCAGAGGTGGTTGCAGTCTTGCTGCTGACGTTAACCTTATTGGTTGCAAAAGGTTTGATTGGCGCAGAAGATTTAACCTTGCCATCCAAAAAGCGCGCCGTCTTCTTCATTTTAACGGCACAGGCCGCCAACTTGCTGGGGAAGAAGTTGTAGATGTCGCTGCTTTTTGCTTATTTTTCCCGGAATTAATTCAACGAATTTTCGCGGCGTATGTATTTTTCTTTTTAGGAATCAGCTTTGAGCCGAAAATTTTACGTATTTTAAAATCACACAATTTTTTGTTTTTTTAAAAACGAGAGAGAAAAAGGAAAAAAAATTTTTTTAAATTTTTTTTTTTTAGATGTTGTCGCTTCAGTATCGAAACGATGAATGAATTCAAACACAAAATTCTAGCCCCAGGACCGATCAAATTTGATCCGGCCTACTGGGATTCGAATAGTGTGCGTGAATATGTTTATTCAAATAATATTTTTTTTTTAACATTTTTTTTGAATATGATGGCGCCGCATTAAGGTTAAATGCCATTGGCTAGGATTGGCAAGATTATCTAAATAATCGCAATGGTAGAGTTCTGGGGTTTGCAGTTGATGCACCTCCAGATGGCGATTAACAAGGAGTCAGCGTCATTACTGGTCGTTCGAGCTATCCGCCTGCTGATTGCTATCAGCTGGAGGCTCGACGATAACGGATATAGAATCAGTGGGCGGACCCAAGTTATAAGGCCGGGTAGCAGGTGAGCTAATGATAGCCAGGATCCCAGCCGCAAGGCTGCCTTCAGAATTTTCGCATTCCGACCGCAAGTGATTAGCGTCATGCAAGGTGTTCGTGACATCCTGAGATGATGCAGGAACTGGACGCGGATCCGAAGGTGCTGCTATGATAGCACGAATACCAGCTGCCAGACTATTGATTTCAAGATCATCAGCTACTAGTTCGTGGACCAAGGGATGATTGATGAGTGAATGAGTGGGCTCAGGGGTGAACCTCGTCTCTCTTCTATTCAATATGTCCTGTAGTTCCAGGTAACGTTGGTGCCGTTTTGCTGCGTTTAGGGCCTCATCTTCTGGGGAAGGTTTGGTCCTTGGTGGGAGAAGAGGTATTGCCATTATACGTCGTGCTTCTTCCTCCTCACGTGCAATCCTTTGAGCTTTTAATTCATCAAATCTTAGCTGCTGGATTTGTTGGAGTTTAGTCTGCTCCAGATCTTTTCGGGCCCTAATAGCATCGCGCTCCTGCTCAAGATAATATAGCCGGTCTCTTGGGCCAATGAACGGCTGCCTCGGGATGGACCGGGTCAGCTCGGAGACTACAGGGGGTTGCCTCCTCTGCTCTGAAGGTATGCATTTATTTATCATAGATAAATACCTTGGTCGACTTAGTCGTTGAGGAATATATGGATATAAAGCAAGGTTTCTTGCCTCACTATTTCGATGCGCCATAAGCCTTTTGACATACTTTTCACATATATCGTGATAGCGATCATCAGCTGTCTGGATCTGAAGATCGTTGTGTAGCGTAACGTTTCTTACATACCAGGGAGCACCAGTGATGGTCCTTAGAGTCTTGTTCTGGACAGTTTGAATCTTTCGAAACTGTCCTTCAGAGGTAAGAGGACCCCAGACAGCTAATGAATAGTGCCAAATTGGCGCTATTAGCTGCTTATATAAAATGGTTTTGGTTTTGAGTGGAAGCTTATCACTACTTAGCAGCCAATGGAGCTTCTTGACTCTAGACCTCATTTTATTTGTAGCTGCAGTAACTTGCTGATTCATGTTGAGCTTCACATCCATCTTCACACCCAGATACGTTTGAACGCTCTTACTTTCAAGTCTGCTACCAGACAGACACGGTGCCAGAGAAGAGGTTCCCGGAGACCTGAGTGAATGCATGACATGTGCAGTTTTCGATAGGTTCACCTTGATGCACCATTTCTGCGCCCAGCGGTGAAAGGTGGCAAGGTATTCGTCCATCCTTTTAATTGCAACCTCTTGCGAGCAGTGAGCAGACAATACAACGGTGTCATCCGCATAAGTAGCTAAGAGCATACTCCGTCTATGATGGTCTGTAGAATTAACTGGTAGAGGCACATCAGAGGTGTACAAGCTGTAGAGGATTGGCCCGAGCACACTACCCTGGGGGACTCCAGCAGCCACAAGTTTGGTGGAAGACCGTACACCACCACTGCATTCAACTTGGAAGGAACGCTGCGCTAAGTAGCTCTTTAAGACTGTGTAAAGTGAGCCAGGAAGAACCTCTTTAAGTTTATAGAGTAAGCCATCGTGCCACACTCTATCAAAAGCCTCCTGGATGTCCAGGTAGACTGCAGAGCAGTAGCTTCCACTCTCAAATGCCTTCAGCATGAATTGCGTTACCCTGCCCAGTTGCTGTTCAGCACCATGCTCCTTTCGGAATCCGAACTGGTGGGTTGGAATTTTATCAGCAAAAGCTGGGTAATCAAACAGTCTTTTGAGTATAATGGACTCGAATATTTTGGAGATACCAGAGAGTAGACTGATCGGGCGGTATGACACCAACTGGTCAGGAGGCTTTCCAGGCTTGGGGATCATTTTTACCAGTGCTAGCTTCCATTTTTCCGGATAATGACCGTATTTTAAGATGCTGTTGTATATGCTGGTGACATAGATGATTGCTGAGGGAGGAAGCGCTTTGATGGTTGCATTATCTATGCAGTCAATGCCTGGCGATTTACCGGGCTTCAAGCATTGAATTTCTGCAATAACCTCAGCTGGAGTAATGTCTTCAACCGCAGCTTCAGCATCTTGCGAGGACTTTTGCAGTTCGCTCTCAATTAGTCTTTTATCAACCGTTGTAATGGTAGCAAATGGTGAGAATCTGGATTCTAAGTGCTGACCGAACGCCTCAGCTTTCTCTTCAGTTGTCAAACACCAGCTGTCACTACCATGCTTTCTAACAGCCACGTTTGGGGGAGGTTGCCTCTTCATCCTATTAGTGACCCGCCATAGAAGCTGCATGTTGTAGCGGTTGTCAGGGTCAATTTTCTCAAGCATCGCGTCAGTGCGTCTGCTCTTTTCCCTCTTAAGCTCCTTAGAAATGCGATTTGTAAGGTGATTAACGATGACTCTAACCAAAGGGTGGCGCGTTGTAGTAATATGCTTCCTAAGCAACCGCTTCGCTTCAATCATAAGCCTAACAGTACGGCTTGCAGATGAGCGTTGTGCATGTGGCAGATGCCTGGGAGAAGGTCTGTCTGCATAAGCTGCTGCAATGCTAATGTTCCGCTCCAAAATGTCAATACAATCATCTATGTCAGCCCCAGATCGGATTTCAGTGTCGTTGAGCACAAGATCATCAAGACATTGCTGAAATCGCTTAATACATGATTTGGCCGGAAGCAGGCGATGCTTACAGTGCCTTATTGGTTCCGAATCCAAGATAGTAACCTGAAGAGGTAGGTGGTCCGACGCTAAATAATGCAGCTCCTGAATGCGGAGGCGCGAGTGTCTTAAGCCACCATAAACTGCAAAGTCAATGGCCGACGGGGATTGACGAGGATTGAATGGGTAGTGCGTGGGGGATCCTGTAGCCAAGATCTCAAAATTGCTTGTTTGTATAAACTGCAGCAGCCTTGTTCCACGCTTACATGAACGGGCATTGCCCCACCAGTGACTTTTAGCATTCCAGTCCCCTGCTACTAAGAATTTACTGCCCATGTTGCTAAACAGAGCAAGGAAGTCATCTGAAGTCCAGTCAATCAGTGGCGGCAGGTAAGCAGATGCGATGTTAATGGAAGATCCATCTTGGAGCGCGACTGATACTGTAGCACACTGAATTTGTATCAAGGATGAAGAAGCCAGGGCAATATGACGTAGCGATTGATTAATAAAGATGGCCGCACCTCCGCGCCTCCGATTTGAGGGATGGTTTGCCATATAAGTGATGTACCCATTGATGCTGATGTTGTCCGTATCCAAAAGGTGGGTTTCGATAAAAAAAAAATGTCCACTTTGTTGGCATTGACAAAAGCTTTTTAATGTTGTAATCCGTTAGTGTGGAGGGAACATGAAAAGTTTTATTCAAAATAATATTTTCCTATAACATTTTCTTTGAATTTGTTGGTGCCGCATTTTCCAATCCAAATGCTACAGGCTCAGATTGGCTGGATTAAATTAATAATCATGTTGGTAAAGTTTTCTGGTTTTTGCAGGTATTGCTGCTCCAGATGGCAATTGTTGTGTACTAATTCTGACTGGAGGATCAGGTATTGTGGTTACTTTATGAGTGGAGAACCCCCATCCCCCCCATCTCAACTGTCCACTAATTTGTCAAGTTTTCCCTCGAGCTTGGCAAAGCTAGAATTGGCGCTGTCATCAGTTTTACGGAGACGATCCTCCACGAGTAAGTCAGCGAGCTTGTCCAGTTTCTGGCAGATCAGTTCACTGAAGCCAAGCCGTTGCGATACTCCTTTTAAGATGTTGTCGTATCAGAACCGATACGAAACTGATTTCATGTTTGTTTTCACAATCCCAGGACCAATAATTTAAGTATCGGCCTACTGGGATTGCAAAAATGTTCATGAATAGTTTATTCAAATAATATTTAACAAAACATTTTCTTTGAAATTAATTGGTGCCACATTAACTTGAATGCTTCTGGCTCGCAATGGTTAAGGCTAACTTAATGGCCGTTTTAAATATAATTTTCTGGATTATGCAGGTGTTGCTGCTCCAGATGGCAATTGGGTGCTTCTCACGATGGGAGTCAGCGCCGCTGCTGGTTGAGCGTGTCGTCCACAGGTTCGGAAGGATTTATTGTTGGAGATGATGGACCCGAACTGACTGAGCAAGAGACGGGTGGGTTAATTATGGCCAGAATGCCGGCCACCAAGCTGCTACCAGAGTCAGGCTGCATACGATTTGCCTCTAGATGGGCACTCAAATCGATATGTTCCGAGGAAGTTGAAGCTGCACAAGGATCCAGTGAGGCTACTGAAGCCATCATCCGCATACTCGACATAGGTTGAATAGGAGCCGCTAAATGTGAATAGCTCTGGAGGGTTATATCCTGATTTCCTTGAGGGGCCAAAGGAAGTTGATTAAATATTGGGGATACCGGAGAGGTAATAATGGCAAGAATGCCAGCTGCCAGGCTGTTTCCTCCAGATCCATCAGCTGTAAGGTTACTGACCATTGGGGGATGTAGTTGCGAAGGCACCAAGGTGCTCCTCCCATCTTTACTATCAAATATTGCCAGTAAGTCAAGATATCTTTGATGTCTTCTAGCTGCGTCAAGTGCAACAGATTCTTGGGTTAGATTAGGCTTTGGTGGTTTTGGTGGGAGAAGTGCCAATGCCTCCAAGCGTCGATCCTCCTCCTTTTCTCGCGCGATCCTCAGGGCTCGGAATTCTTCAAAGCGGAGCTGCTGAGCTTGCTCAAGTACAGCCTGCTCTTGCTCCCTCTGAGCCTTTAGAGCATCGCGCTCTTGCTCAAGGTAAAACAACCTTTCTCTGGGCCCAATAAATGGTTGTCTAGGACGGGATGGGGCAAGTTCGGAGGCTTGACGGGGTTGCCTCCTCTGTTCTGGAGGCATACATTTATCGACCATTAGGAGGTACCTTGGTCGACTTAGACGTTCGGGTACGTATGGATAGAGAGCTATGTTTCTTGCCTCGCGGTTACAATGCGCTAGGAGTCGTTTGGCATATCTAGCGCATATGTCGTGGTATCGATCCTCAACTGTTTGGATTTTCAAGTCGTTGTGCAACGTAGCATTTCTGATGTACCACGGGGCTCCAGTGATAGTCCTAAGCGTCTTGTTCTGGACAGTTTGTAATTTTTGAAAATGCAGATCAGAGGAAAGTGGTCCCCAAACA
Source organism: Scaptomyza hsui (assembly GCA_018152825.1). Classification (NCBI taxonomy): domain Eukaryota; kingdom Metazoa; phylum Arthropoda; class Insecta; order Diptera; family Drosophilidae; genus Scaptomyza; species Scaptomyza hsui. The sequence continues at coordinate 17,325,597 of JAECXO010000002.1, forward strand.
GCTAGTGAGTATTGCCATATTGGCGCAATCAACTGTTTATATATAATAATTTTGGTTTTTAGAGGGAGCTTGTTGCTACTTATCAGCCAGTGAAGGCTTTTGAGCCTAGTCCTTATTTTGCAAATTATGTTAGTAATTTGCTGGATCATGTTAAGCTTTACGTCCATTTTTACTCCCAAGTACATATGGACGTTCTTGCTACCAAGGGTGTTACCAGACAGGCATGGTGCTAGTGGTGAGGCTCCCTGCGATCTGAGAGAGTGCAGTACGTGGGCAGATTTAGTAACATTAATTTGGATGCACCATTTCTGTGTCCAGCTGTGGAAAGCGGAGAGATATTCATCTATTCTTTTGATAGCGACCTCTTGCGAGCAATGCGCAGACATGACGACTGTGTCATCGGCATATGTTGCTAGGAGCATACTCCGATTAAGCGGTAACGGCATATCCGAAGTATACAGGTTGTACAGTACTGGCCCAAGGACGCTACCCTGTGGGACTCCAGCAGACACGAGCTTGACAGATGATAGCACACCTCCACTGCATTCGACTTTAAATGAGCGCTGCGTTAAGTAGCTTCGCAGAACTCTGTAGAGCGAGTCAGGAACAACTTTCTTGAGTTTGTAGAGCAGGCCATTGTGCCATACTCGATCGAATGCCTCCTGGATGTCCAGGTAGACAGTAGAGCAGTAACTCCCACTCTCAAAGGCCTTCAGCATGAATTGCGTTACTCTACCGAGTTGTTGCTCAGCACCATGCTCTTTGCGAAAGCCAAACTGGTGGGAAGGAATTTTGGATGCAAATTCTGGAATATCATATAGCCTTTTGAGTATTATTGATTCGAAAAGTTTGGAGATTCCAGATAGGAGGCTGATAGGACGATATGATGCCAGCTGATCGGGCGGCTTGCCAGGCTTAGGGATCATTTTTACCACTGCCATTTTCCATCTGTTAGGATAGTGGCCAATTCTTAGCATGCTGTTAAAAATGTTGGTAATGTAGATGACCGCCGAAGGAGGAAGCGCTTTTTTTTTTTTGTTTGTCGCTTCAAGATCGAAACGATGAGTGATTTCATGCTTACTTCAACAATCCCAGGGCCGAATTAGGATTCAGCCTACTGGGATTGTGAGTGTGTGCATGAAAACTTTTATTCAACACAATATTTTACGTTAACATTTTTCGTTGAATCAGTTGGTGCCGCAATAATTTATATGCATTCGGCTCAGAATGGCAAGGTTACAAAATAGCAACCGCAGTAATGTTGCGTATGGAATTAGCGGATGCTGATCCATATGGCGAGTGCTACTCATCTAAGCAAGTCCGCACTGTAGCTTGCAGAGCGTTCGCTCGCACCCAGAGTGTCCATCCAGGCCCCTCCTCCGACTCTTCTGGCTTGCTTAAAAGCCCAGCAGCATTCCAAGAAACAATTTTTAAAAGAGTAATGTTGGTTGGAATGCTGCTGTAGCTGTATTGACCCTAACAGAGTTAGACACTGTTAGCGTGAATGGTTTGCATCACCTCCAGCATCACACTAATCAGCTGATCTATTTTCAGCTCAATGGAGGCAATGCTAGAAGGTTCGCTGGTGACAGCCTTCTGGGAGCGATCCTGGATAAGAATGTCCGTAAGCATGTCCAGTTTTTGGCATATTAACACGATTGTAGTCCGGAGCTTGCTTGGGTTGATCCACTGTTGCCAGCCTGGGTTGCCTTGGTTGCAGAGCAGGACTCTGCGTGGAGTCAGAAGCACCTCTAGCCACCGCAGCGTAAGAGGGACCAGTACTACTTAGTGGTTGAGGTGCGCAGGTTGCTGCCGTTGCTGTATACCCTGAAACAACTGGAGATCGCTGCGCCAGTTGTGGAGTCGATAAACGTTGAGGCTGCGCATTGTTGCGGCCAGCTGGATATTGCCTGCTTCTATTCGTAGCTTGCAGAACAGGAGCTGGGATCTGTGGAATCTTGAGCTTCCCTAGGATGTTGTTGGCTCGGTGGATGCTTGTTGGCTCACGAACCTTACAAGCTTTCGCAAAGGCTTTACAGCCGCGGTAGCTTGCAGCATGCTGACCACTGCAATTGGCGCATTTAGCGGGTTCCTCCAAAGTCTTTTTGCATAGTGTGGATTGGTGGTCACCAGCACACTTTACGCACACAAAACGACGGCGGCAGTAGTTTTTTGTGTGCCCATATTGCTGGCAGCGGTGGCACTGTACAGCATCAGCTGCTTTGAGGGGCCGTTCCACTACTACCTGCTGGTTTCCCAGCGTGGTCAGTTTCAGAACCTCAGTTATGCATTCTGCAGTTTCGAACTCAACCTCAAAGAGGTCGATGGGCTCTCTTGTAAATTTCCTTTTAATAACGTTTAGATATCGCACCTTATATCCAAGATCTGTTAATTTTGAGCGGATCCAGTCTGGAGGGGTGGACCTGTGGAGGTGCCGAATGACCACCCGGAATCCTCGATCATGTTGCAGCTGGTACGTGTGACTCTGGATACCGTTTTTAGCAAAGTGCGCAGTGAGTTTCCTATAGGAGTCCACATCACTGCACAGAATTCGGAGGCCCTTATTTGCAGTGGGTTTTGTAACAAACTTATCTCCAATGACATTAGAGATAGTTTGCAGAGTCTCAATAATGTTGTCCACGTGGGGAATGATGATTGGCTTCGGCTTTTCCGAGCGGCTGAATGTGGTACTATTAGTAGCACTTGTCCGAGGGGCGGCGCAGGGGTTTGCGTCTTTTGCCGTAGATGGTACCTCCTCTTCAAAGTCTAAGTCATCCATGTCAGATATGTCGCTTCCAAGCTCTTCAGCAAGCTCGCGAAAGCGGTTTGATGAGAGGAGTTGCTGTATGCAAGCCTCTGCAGCAGAAGCGGATTTTGGTGGCGACATCGTAGGTTTAATCATTTTAGAGACACCGGTATGCTTGGAGGAAGAAACCCTTTTCCCGAGTTTCTTAAGTGGCTCTGAGCGCTCCTCACGTTCCATGTCTTGCAGCATTTGCTTGTAAGAGGCAAGAGAGGAGTTGGAAGCTCGAGAACTGCTGGTTGCTGATGTGGCTGCTGCCTTGCTACTTGGCTTAACCTGATTGGTAGCTATAGCAGGAATAATTGGCGCAGTGAATCCTTCGACGTCGATTTCTTCATCATCGCTATCCAATATGCGCATTGGCTTCTTCATATTTGACGGCCTAGGCCGCCAAATGGCTGGGGAAGAAGGTGCAGCTTACGCTGCTTTATGCTTAATTTATCCGGATTTTTAAATCAAGAATTTTTTCACGGCGTATTTATTTTTTTTTTGGAAAACAGCTTTGAGCTGAAATTACACGTTTTTTTTAAAACTGCACGATTTTTTTTTTTTTTTTTTTTTTTTTTTTTCTCGCTTCGAAGCCGAAACGAGTAATGATTTCATGTAAATTTCACAGCCCCAGGGCCGAATATAAATTCGGCCTACTGGGTTAGTGAGAGTGAACATGAAAAGTTTTATTCAAAATAATATTTTCCTATAACATTTTCTTTGAATTTGTTGGTGCCGCATTTTTCCAAAATGCTACTGGCTCAGATTGGCAGGATTAAATTAATAATCGTGTTGGTAGAGTTTTCTGGTTTTTGCAGGTGTAATGCTGCTCCAGATGGCAATAGTTGTGTACTAATTTAATCCTGACTGGAGGATCAGGTATTGCGGTTTACTAATGACTGGATGACCGTCATCATCCACATCATACTGTCCACTAATTTGTCAAGTTTTCCCTCAAGTTTGGCAAAGCTAGAATTGGCGCTGTCATCTGTTTTACGGAGACGATCCTCCACCGAGTAAGTCAGCGAGCTTGTCCAGTTTCTGGCAGATCAGCTCACTGAAGTCAAGCCGTTGCGATACTCCGCGATGGTTACTGCGGCTGCGGTTACGGTTGCGGGAAGCAAGCTCAACAGGTGCTTGCGGGTGTAGGGGCACAGTTTGTGCACGCACCAGGCTGGACTGGCGTGATGCAGACTGAGGAGTCGGCTTCCGGAGTGCCATCTGCGGCTGTCGTTGATGAGTAGCTGCTCTGGCTACTGACGCATAGGAAGTAGCTGCTCCGTTCTGCTCTTGAAGCTGACGCTGGACTGCCACAACCTGAGGGCGCTGAGACGCTCGTTGGGAAGAGGATGTCCGCTTTTGATGGCAGTTAGCTGCTGGAGCTCGTTGTGGTAGCTGCACCATGGGTTTGGTAACCCGCTGACCACTACGCGTCACTGGCTGCTTGTCGGCTATTGGTATTTGGGGTATACCGATCTCACCCAAGATATAATTGGCACGTTGGATGCTGGCAGGCTCGCGCAGCTTACTTGCAACTGCGTATGCCTTGCATCCTCGGTAGCTGGCTGCATGCTCGCCTTGACAGTTTGCGCACTTTGGTGGTTCCTCAGGACGCTTCCTACATGCCGTGGACTGGTGAGCACCAGCACATTTGACGCATACGAAGGGACGTCGGCAGTAGTTTTTGGTGTGACCAAATTGTTGGCACCTGTGGCACTGGGCTGCATCAGCAGCGCGCAGGGGGCGCTCAACAACAATTTGCTGGTTGCCAAGCGTGCTAAGCTTTAGCACCTCCGTTATGTTCTCAGCCGACTCAAACTCGACTTCAAACAGGTCTAGTGGCTCCCTCGAGTAACGTCTCTTAATGACGCTAAGGTACCTGACTTTGTACCCAAGGTCGGACAGCTTTGCACGGATCCAGTCCAGGGGAGTGGTCTTGTGCAGATGCCGTATAATGACTCTAAACCCACGTTCGTGTTCGAGTTGATAAGTGTGCGACTCGATTTGGTTATCATGAAAATGACGGATCAGCTTCCTGTACGCGTCTATATCGCTGCACAAAATACGTAGTCCATGATTCGCAGATGGCTTAGTAACGAACTTGTCACCAATGACTGCGGTTATAGACTCCAAGGTCGTAATAATGTTATCTACCTTAGGAAGAAGAATTGGTTTGGGCTTCTCAAGCCGCTCGAAGGAAACACGCTGGCTTCCATCCATTGGCTTAGCGCTAGGCTTGGTAGTGGCTGGTACGGAGGGACCAGAAGCGCCATCTGACACTGGAGCGCGAGGACTGAGTCCCAGAGAGTCATCCTCCTCGCTGTCGTCCATGTCAGACAGGCCCGATTCACGCTCTTGCACAATCACGCTGCGGTTTGAACAGCTTTTATTGGCAGCTGCCGAAGCAGCAGAGGTTGCGAGTTTGTTAGCAGGTGACACCTTCGACTTGGGGCTACTTGCGAGCGATTCAGGTGCGAGCCGTTTGTTGCTCGAAGGTTTTTGAGTTGGCTCTCGATCCAACTCTTTCAGAGCTTCAACTACTTCCTTGACCGTAGATTGCCGAGTGATATGGGTCGAGGCGCCAGCCGCTCTTAGAACGCTGGCCGCACTCTTCCACTGACTATTGGTCAACTTGTTCTTGCTAGAATGCTGTCCACGTGTCGGGGATGGTGCCGAACATCCCACGACGTCGACATCTTCATCCTCGTCATCACTGGACAGTGTTGAGCTGGGAGCTTGAGTAGCGCCGGTTGCAGAAGTGGTTGCAGTCTTGCTGCTGCCGTTAACCTTATTGGTTGCGCAAAGGTTTGATTTGGCGCAAAGATTTTATTCTTGCCATCCAAAAAGCGCGCCGTTTTCTTCATTTTAAACGGCCAAGGGCCGCCAACTTGCTGGGGAAGAAGTTGTAGATTCCGCTGCTTTTTGCTTATTTTTCCCGGGAATTAATTCAACGAATTTTCACGGCGTATGTACCATTTCTTTTTAGGAATCCAGCTTTGAGCCGAAAATTTTACGTATTTTGAAATCACGACAATTTTTGTTTTTTTTAACGAGAGAAAAATAAAAAATTAAACAAAAAATTTTCCTAAATTTTTTATTTTTACCGCTTTTTTTTGATGTTTTCGCTCAGTATCGAAAGATAGAATGAATTCAAACACAAAGTTCTGCCCCAGGACCGATGTTCGAAGTCTGATCCGGCCTACTGGGGCTACCGAATAGTGTGCGTGAATATGTTTATTCAAATAATATTTTTTTAACATTTTTTTGAATATGATGGCGAACGCATTAAGGTTAATGCAGCATGGGACAGGAGATAGGCAAGAATTATCTAAATAATCTGAATGGTTGAGTTCTGGGGTTTGTAGTTGATGGCACCTCCAGATGGCGATTAACAAGGAGTCAGCGTCATTACTGGACGTTCAGCCTGCGGCTGCTGATTAGCCTATAGTTAGAGGCCCAGACGATAACGGATATAGAATCAGTGGTGCGGAAGAGTGAGCTAAGGCACGGTTAGCAGGTGAGCATAATGATCCAGGATCCCAGCGATATCGGCGGCGCACTCGGAATTTTGCATTCCGACCGCAACTGATTAGCGTCAGTGCAAGGTGTATCGTGACATCCTGAGATGATGCAGGAACTGGACGCGGATCCGAAGGTGATGCCATGAGACCAGACGAATACCAGCTGCCAGACTATTGATTTCAGATCATCAGCTACTAGTTCGTGGACCAAGGGATGATTGATGAGTGAATGGTTGGGCTCAGGGGTGAACCTCGTCTCTCTTCTATTCAATATGTCCTGTAGTTCCAGGTAACGTTGGTGCCGTTTTGCTGCGTTTAGGGCCTCATCTTCTGGGGAAGGTTTGGTCCTTGGTGGGAGAAGAGGTATTGCCATTATACGTCGTGCTTCTTCGCCCTCACGTGCAAACCTTTGAGCTTTTAATTCATCAAATCTTAGCTGCTCACGGATTTGTTGGAGTTTAGTCTGCTCCAGATCTTTTCGGGCCCTGCTAGCATCGCGCTCCTGCTCAAGATAATATAGCCGGTCTCTTGGGCCAATGAACGGCTGCCTCACGGAATTGGATCCAGCTGGGAGACTGGGGTTGGGGGTTGCACTCCTCTGGTTGAAGGTATGCATTTATTTATCATAGATCTCGTACCTTGGACGACTTAGTCGGTTGAGGAATATATGGATATAAAGCAAGGTTTCTAGTGCCTCACGTATTTCGATGCGCCATAAGCCTTTTGACATATCTTTCACATGCAGATGTGATAGTGATCATCGACCTTTTTGATCTGAAGGTCGTTGTGCAGCGTAACGTTTCTGACATACCATGGGGCTAGCACCAGCCTGATGGTCCTTAGAGTCTTGTTACTTGGACAGTTTGAATCTTTCGAAACTGTCCTTCAGAGGTAAGAGGACCCCAGACCAGCTAATGGAGTAGTGCCAGATTGGCGCTATTAGCTGCTTATAGAAAATGGTTTTGGTTTTAAGTGGAAGCTTATCACTACTTAGCAGCCAATGGAGCTTCTTGATCTCTTGACCTAATTTTAGTTGTAGTGGCAGTAACATGCTGATTATAGTTGAGCTTCACGTCCATCTTCACACCCAGGTACGTTTGAACGCTCTTCGTTTGCAAGTCTGCTACCAGACAGACACGGTGCCAGAGAAGTAGGGTTCCCGGAGATCCGGAGTGAATGCAAGACATGCGCAGTTTTAGATACGTTGACTCTGATGCACCATTTCTTAGCCCAGCTGGTGAAACGTGGCTAAGGTATTCGTCCATCCTTGTAATTGCAACCTCTTGCGAGCAGTGCGCAGACAATACAATGTGTGTCGTCCGCATATGTCGCTAAGAAGCATCTCTTCTATGATGGTGAGCATTAATGGTAGAGGCACATCTGCGGTGTACAAGTTGTAAAGGATTGGCCCCAGGACGCTACCCTGAGGGACTCCAGCAGCCACACGTTTGGAAGAAGAGCGTACACCACCACTGCATTCAACTTGCACAGAACGTTCTCTGAGCAAGATAGCTTTTCAGCACTCTATAAAGTGAGCCAGGAAGCACTCCCTTTAAGCTTATAGAGCAGGCCATCGTGCCACACTCGATCGAAAAGCCTCCTGAATGTCCAGGTAGACCGCGGAGCAGTGGCATCCACTCTCAAATGCCTTCAGCATGAATTGCGTTACCCTTCCCAGTTGTTGTTCAGCTACCATGCTCCTTACGAAAACCGAACTGGTGGTTGGGGATTGCTTTCAGCAAAAGTGGGCGTGCTCAAAGAGTCTTTTGAGCATAATTGACTCAAAGATTTTTGAGATACCAGAGAGCAGGCTTATTGGGCTGTAAGACGCAAGCTGCTCAGGAGGCTTCCCAGGCTTGGGGATCATTTTAACCAGTGCACACTTCCACTTCGTCGGGATAGTGGCCGTATTTTATAATGCTGTTGTATACATGTGATGTACTCCATAGCCGATTGCTGGGAGGAGCGCTTTGATTGTTCGATTGTCCACGCAGTCGATGCCCAGGCGACTTACCGGGCTTCAAGCTGCTTAATTTGATCTCGCAATAACCTCAGCTGGAGTTATCTCTCCGAAACGCAAGCTTCAGCATCTTGGGAAGACGTTCGTTCGCTTCCTTTCAATTAGTCTCTCTGCCATTAGCTTGGGATGGAAGGGAAGGGAGAGAATCTGGCCTCAAGGTGCAGACCAAAGGCCTCAGCTTTCTCCTCAGTGGATCTGCACCAGACATCAATACCACTGCCGGGTCACTTACGTCAAGTGCTTCTCTCACAGGAAGGTTTGGGGCGGGTTGCCTTTTCATCCTGTTTGTGATCCGCCAGAGCTTGCATGTTGTACCTGTCACCAGGATCCAAGCTTTCTAACATTCTGTTCAATCTCTTCTCCTTCTCCTTTTTTAGCTCTTTGGAAATTCGGTTCGTGAGATGGTTAACAACTACTCTTATAAGGGGATGTCGATGCCTTGTCAGATGCTTCCTGAGCAATCGCTTAGCCTCAATCATAAGCAGGACCAACTTACTAGCAGAATGGCGGGTATGCTGCAAAGGAAGAGCCGGAGGCCTAGCAGCGTAAGCAGCAGCAATATTTATATTGCGTTCGAGCACGTCGATACAGTCATCAATGTCCTCTCCTGATCTTATCTCAGTGTCATTGAGCACGTGATCATTAAGCCACTCTTGAAACTTCTTAATGTTAGATCAGGCGGAAGAAGCGCCGCTTAGTGTGCCTTATGGGTTCCGAATCCAAAACCGTAATTTCAAGAGGAGGTGGTCCGACCCAAGACAGTGAAGGGCCTGAATTTGGAGGCGCAAGTGCTTAAATCCGCCATAAACCGCAAAGTCAATCGCGGACGGGGACTGACGTATTTTGAGGGGGTAAAAGGGGGGGGACCCCGCCCCACAATTTAAAATTTTTGCATTTTTATACATACAACACCCCCCTTCCCCCCAAACCAAAACCACCACCCACCACCCCTTTCTGTTGGGGTTGATGAGCAGGTCACATGCAGAAGAGTGTTGAATGACTTCTTTGAAGAGGACTGCGTTTTTGGGCGCACTTGCTCACCATCCGTTAGGAGGCACTTGTCAATGGTGGTCACTGGCGGTCACCGGCGGCAGGACGAACGCGGTACAGACGGACGAGTGGCGAGGCGAGTTGAGTTGCGAGTTGAGTTGAGTTGCGAGCTAAGAATCGTTGCGTTGCGCGTGGTTTAAGCATTCGAAAAAGACTGCCAGACCAGCGTTCAGCAACGATCCATTGCAGTCAAAAGCAGCGGGCAGCGAAAAACGATCGAACAATCTAGCAGTGAACGGCGCGAAGCGCCAATAGAAACGATAATAGCGGCAGCGAAGCTGACGCTTTTAGCAAAAAATACTGAACAGACACACGCACACATGCATACAATAAGCGGCGCGAAGCGCCGAATAGCGGCAGCGCAGCTATTGCTGCAACGACAATGGCGGCAGCGAAGCTGACGCAGTAGCGAAGATCAGCGACGCTGCAGCGAGAGAGAACAGGACAGACACACGTATAGCTAAAAAAGACACACGCATACAATGGGCAGCGCTGAGAAGACAATGGCGGCAGCGAAGCTGACGCAGTAGCGAAAAACAGCGACGCTGCAGCGAGAAAAAGCAGAACAGACACACGTATAGCTAAATAGGCACACGCATACATGCATACAATAGGCGGTGCTGAAACGACAATGGCGGCAGCGAAGCTGACGCAGTAGCGAAAAACAGCGACGCTGCAGCGAGAAAAAGCAGAACAGACACACGTATAGCTAAATAGGCACACGCATACATGCATACAATAGGCGGTGCTGAAACGACAATGGCGGCAGCGAAGCTGACGCAGCAGCGAAAATCAGCGACGCTGCAGCGAGAAAACGCAGAACAGACACACGTACACATACTATGAAAGAGGCGGGAGACCAATAGAAAGCGAGAATAGCGATAGCGGCAGCGCAGTCGGGGCGGCAGCGCAGTCGGGGCGGCAGCTAGAAGCAGCGAAGCCAGTGGAAAAATACTGAACAAAAACCGCGTGTACGTGTGAAAAAGCACACGCACACAAGCAAACACAGAATTTGCAGACCAGTCCTTTCATGTTTAAGAACTGGCCATATGCTGATATCAGTGATGCCAGTTTGGCTTTTTTCAAGCCAAATAGAGATGCCAATTTAGCCTTTTTAGAGCCAAATCTGGCCTTTTTCAGTGATGCCAATTTGGCTTTTTTCAAGCCAAATAGAGATGCCAATTTAGCCTTTTTAGAGCCAAATCTGGCCTTTTTCAGTGATGCCAATTTGGCTTTTTTCAAGCCAAATAGAGATGCCAATTTAGCCTTTTTAAGAGCCAAATCTGGCCTTTTTCAGTGATGCCAATTTGGCTTTTTTCAAGCCAAATAGAGATGCCAATTTAGCCTTTTTTAAGGCCAAATCTGGCCTTTTTCAGAGATGCCAGTTTAGCTTTTTTCAAGCTAAATCTGGCTTTTTTGCAGGGAATTTGGAACAAACAGCAGGCAGCGGGAATTTTGGCTGAAAGTATTGAGAGAGACAGCGACCTATCAGTAAATGCCGATTTTAGTCTTTTCAAACTAAGACTGGCTTTTTTACAGGGCATTTGGGTAGCAATAATTTTTGCTATTTTTTATGTGATGCTACTGAAAGTATCACAGTAAAAATAAGCGAGAGAGCGACCTATCAGTGTTGTTAAATTTGCTTTTTTTTTTTCAAGCTAGTTTCTAACTTCTTTTTTTTCAAGCTAAATCTGAGTTTTCTACAGGGCATTTGGGCAGCGGAAATTTTTTTTGGCTATTTTTTATGTGAAGCTACTGAAAGTATCACAGTAAAAGCAAGCAAGAGAGCGACCTATCAGTGTTGTTAAATTTGCTTTTTTCAAGCTAATTTCTAACTTCTTCCTTTTTTTTTTTTTTTTTTTTTTTTTCAAGCTAAATCTGAGTTTCCTACAGGGCATTTGGGCAGCGGAAATTTTTGGCTACTTTTTATGTGATGCTACTGAAAGCATCACAGTAAAAATAAGCGGAAGAGCGACCTATTAGTGTTGTTAAATTTGCTTTTTTCAAGCTAATTCCTTTTTTTCGAGCAAAATCTGAGTTTTCTACAGGGTATTTGGGCAGCGGAAATTTTTGGCTATTATTTTATTATTGAAAAGCTGGGCGACACCAGCAGCCCAATACAAATACACGCAAAATACATACCAGCAAGATGTTAAGAGAAGAAATTTAACTGGAAAATCTAACTGGAAAGCTGGGCGACACCAGCAGCCCAAAAGTAAACAGGGTCTATTTTCTTGTTAAAAGCATAATTCTGCTAATAGAAAAAATTAGGAAAAATCTAACTGAATAGCTGGGCGACACCAGCAGCCCAATACAGATATTGGCAAAATACGTACTAACAGTATGTTGAGAGAATTTTATTTGAAATCAAACTGAAAAACTGGGCGACACCAGCAGCCCAAAACAGATACTAACAGGATGTTGAGAAAAGTTTTAATTGAAAATCAAACTGAAAAACTGGGCGACACTAGCAGCCCAATATAAGTGCACGCGAAAGTAAAAATTAGCAAGATGTTAAGAAGGATTTAGCTGGAAAATCCAACTGGAACGCAATTCTGCTATAAGAAAAAATAAGGAAAAATTTAGCTGAATAGCTGGGCGACACCAGCAGCCCAATACAGATTCACGCAAAATACATTCTAATAAGATGTTAAGAGAAGAAATTTAACTGGAAAATCTAACTGGAGAGCTGGGCGACACCAGCGGCCCAAAAGTTAACAGAGTCTTTTTCCTTGTTAAAACCACAATTCTGCTAATAGAAAAATTAGGAAAAATCTAACTGAATAGCTGGGCGACACCAGCAGCCCAATATAAATGAACGCGAAATTAAAAACTAGTAAGATATTAAGAAAATTTACCTGGAGAATTCAACTGGAGAGCTGGGCGACACCAGCGGCCCAAAAGTTAACAGAGTCTTTTTCCTTGTTAAAAGCACAATTCTGCTAATAGAAAAATTAGGAAAAATCTAACTGAATAGCTGGGCGACACCAGCAGCCCAATACAGATACTAACAGGATGTTGAGAAAATTTTTAATTGAAAATAAAACTGAAAAGCTGGGCGACACCAGCAGCCCAATATAAATGCACGCAAAAAATAAAAACTAGCAAGATGTTAAGAAAGATTTAACTGGAAAATCCAACTGGAACGCAATTCTGCTATAAGAAAAAATAAGGAAAAATTTAGCTGAAAAACTGGGCGACACCAGCAGCCCAATATAAATGCACGCAAAAAATAAAAACTAGTAAGGTGTTAAGAGGGATTTAACTGGAAAATCCAACTGGAAAGCTGGGCGACACCAGCAGCCCAAAAGTAAACAGAGTCTATTTTCTTGTTAAAAGGACAATTCTGCTATAAGAAAAATAAGGAAAAATTTAACTGAAATGCTGGGCGACACCAGCAGCCCAATACAGATATTGGTAAAATACGTACTAACAGTATGTTGAGAGAATTTTAATTGAAAATCAAACTGAAAAACTGGGCGACACCAGCAGCCCAATATAAATGCACGCAAAAAATAAAAGCTAGCAAGATGTTAAGAAGGATTTAACTGGAAAATCAAACTGAAAAGCTGGGCGACACCAGCAGCCCAATACAAATACACGCAAAAATACATACTAACAAGATGTAAAGGAAAATCGAATTGAAAATCAAACTGAAAAGCTGGGCGACACCAGCAGCCTAAAAGTAATCGAACTCTTCCCTTCTATAAAGAACCGCCAAAGCCGTAGCGACATACTAACAAGTAGTAGAGAGTAATCTAACTGAAATTGCTGGGCGACACCAGCGTGTAAACGTATAAAAAGTTAGAGAATTTGACAAAGGCAGGAAGGGGGGGGGAAGTAGCTCGCAACTCAACCAGTCGCCACAAAATATCAGTCCCAAGACCAGTAACCGCGAAAATAATACCCACACGTTAGTCCACCGCAAGGTCCGTCCATTTTTAAAACGACACCAGACAATGCCAGACTCCTAACCCAATAAGGACCACTAGCTTGCCTGCTAGTAGCGGAGGGAGAAGGGGTTTGCTTACAACAGTTTTTAGTTGTCAAAGGACCTTTATAGATCACACCATGTTCATTTAGTAATAGAAAATAAAAAGTGGGAGTAAAATAATAAATGTGGGAGTAATAATAATGCAGATTGCCGGTCTGCTAGAAACGAACAGGCTTAACACACTCAGTTAAAAACTTAGCGTGCTAGATCGATGGTTGGTTGTGAATAAAGGTTACAGCGGCCTCAGCAAATCTATGTTGCCATTATCCTGCTATGATCAATGTGAGATATTGGTAATTGGAGCATACATACTTATTGCCTCAATGCAACAAACAATAGTATGTAGTTGTCGATGAAATCAAGCGCCAGATTGATGCATCGTTTTTTGCATACATACAACATATATATACATATGGGTATACGCCCACGCACAACACATACATACAGTACTGCAAGCATGTATAAGCGCGTGCGCACACACATAGGTACACAGATGATTTAAGCAGGCGGGTACCAAATTGCTCGACCCCAGCTGCTTTGCATGTATGCAAAAGAATGGCGGAGATTTTTGGAATGCAACCAGTTTTAAGCAGTTGCATGTTGTCATACTCAATTTCCCGGCAAGAAAAGAGATTTTTTGTAGAATCACAATTATAGTGATGTGAGTCAATGTAACTACAATAATTGTAGGTTGTCAATGAAAAATAAAAGTAACATCTGCATCATAGAAATAAATCTAAGATGTGAGTTTTTACTTTGTGGTCAATGTGTAGGGTTTTTTATATATGTACATCACACAGCGGCAAAACATGTGTGTACATAGGTATCAGTGGAATAGAGTGTTCAAATCACTCGGCAATACGCACGAGTGACGATCCTCTAGTTGTCAATTTCAGGGACTTTTTTGCACAGTAACACACACTCGCAGGGCGTACATGTGTGTCTGGGCAGATGATCAATGTAAGCATATACATAGTTAGGCAAGTATATGATTGGAGGTGTTCTATAGTGCGGTATGGCACGTGTTCAATGTCTAGAGATCAGGGGGGGGGGGTGGATGCGATTGTGCCTTCCGAGTAACCTAGCAAGCATAATTAAACAATTTATGCAAAATGTGTCTACATATAGCCGGTGATTTTGTAAATATACAAATTTTAATTTTAATTTTTAATTTAATTTCAATCAATTAGCAATGGCAGCAAGTACTTGGTCGAGATTGTTGTGAGCAGAATTAAAAAGAAATGATTTTTGCCTCAATCACATTCAATGAATACCAGTGCAGCAGCTGGTCTACCCCATCCGCCGCCCCCCACTCAGACATTAAGAAACAGATCCCCTCCCACCTCATGCTTTCCCCAGTAATCAGAATATGGTTGTTCACATATATGCAATTACGCATAAAAGAATGCCGTTTTATCATCATGTACTGGGCAAACGCAGAGGAAGGATCTGTTTTCGAGTGGGGAAGCAGAGAGAGCAGACACACCGCGTTTGAGAAAAAAGTGAGCAGAGGCGGGGAGCAGTATATGTGCAAGCACACATATGCTCAGGAAACACGATAGACGCACTCTGTGGTAGAAGGAAAAGTTTGAGTTAAGATAGTATTCATTGAATGTTCAAATTGAGACTGCTTTTTACGTTAATTTAATGCAAGTTTGTATCAAGTTTTGTATTTACGTTAATTTTTGATGCAAGCTCAATTTAATAAGGCAAAGTTTACGTTAATTTTGAAAGAATATGCAAAATAGTTGCTCACAACAATTGGAATTTTAAACGAGAATTTAAGCGGGAATCCGATAAGTTTTGCGCGCGCATACGAAAGCGAGAGCGGAGTAGAAAATGAATAATTTTAATCTAAAAATAAGAAATTTTAATAAAAGGATTTTTAACCCTCCCTCCAAGAGCTGTAAATGAGAATTTAAAGTAATTTTTATATCGAAATTTTTAATATAATAATATAATAATAGTATGTAATATAATATAGTTGATAATGTAATATGTGTGCTGGTAATTAAGGGAGGGAGGGGCAGGGGCCGTGGCAGGGCAGTTTTTGTCCGAGTCAGTCATTGAAAGGGCTGTGTTGTCTTTGTTTAGTGGTTGGTACACTTTCTAATTGGCTAGTCGAGACAAATATTGGTGCACGGGCTATGCGATGGTTGGTGTATCGGACAGAGAGTGAAGTATTAAAACGGAGCATGGTGTGCACAACGATTTATAAGATCGTTACCCGGCCATATTCGTCTGAGCCTATGATAGGCACGATGGCCCTCGGACGAGGCTAAGAGTTTGTTAGCTAATTTATTCGGATGCGTTCTAAGTCTGTTAATATATCGGCTGGAATGTGAGTTTATTTCGTCCCATATGGTTGGCATATTCATATCGTGATGCAGAGTACGATTACTAACATAATATGGTGCATCACATATGAAGCGCAGAGCCCTTGACTGTATGCTCTGCAGTTTAAGCAGGTGGACATCAGCAGCACAGCCATAGAGCTCAACGCCGTAACGCCATACAGGAGCAATTATTTGCTTATATATTAGAATTTTATTATTTAGAGATAGCTTTGAGCGGCGTGCAGAGAGAAGCCAATTGGATTTGGATAGTTTGGAGCGCACAGTTTGAGCCGTGATTTGGGCGTGTCGTGCCCAGTTCAGTTTACTGTCCAAGTGCAGACCTAAGTATTTGACAACATTCTTGACCGGAATAACGTTATTGTTTATTAAAATAGGGGGTGGAGAAGCTGAATTTCTTAGGCTGAATAGCACATGAACCGATTTGCTACCATTGACTTTAATATTCCACTTGGTGGCCCAGTCAGCGAATCGGTGCATGTGCTCCTGCATACGGGAGGAGGCAATATTTGCGTTTGAAGCGCTGTAGAGGAATGCGGTATCGTCAGCGTATGTTGCCGTGAGGGCAAATGTTGAGCAAGGCAAGGTATCACATTCTGTTTGCAGGTAGTCATCAATACATGGCATGTCCGAGACGTAGATATTAAATAGCAACGGCGCCAGCACACTGCCCTGAGGGACGCCAGCTAGGATCTGCCGCACTGAAGAAAGGCAGAGAGGGTTTTGTGTGCTGGCACCGCCGCGTCCTGACGAGGGGGCACAGTTTCCTAATACACAAAATGTCCGGTTTGATAAGAAGGATTTTAGAATTAAGTAGAGGGGCTCAGTCAGGTGAATACGTAATTTAAATAGGAGGCCATCGTGCCAAACACGATCAAAGGCCTGCTGCAAATCGAGGAACACACCAGATGTACAGCAGCCCCTGTCGAAGGCAATGAGTATGTGCTCGACAAGTCGATGCACCTGTTGAATGGTGCTGTGGCCCGCCCGAAAACCAAATTGGTGATCCGGAATGACAGCAGCACCGTCTAGTAACGTCGATGGGTCAGGTGATTGCAGCTCGTCAATCAGTCGTTCATAGATGATTTTTTCGAAAAGTTTCGAGAAGGTCGAAAGCAAACTGATTGGTCTGTAGGAGTTTAAATCAGATGGAGATCTAGTGCCCCCCTTCAACACCATGCGGACCGCTGCACACTTCCAGCACGACGGAAAATATTGCAGACGAAGCATGTTGTTGAAAAGGAGCAAGAGGAAAAGTCTTGCTTTAGTTGGTAATGATTTTATTAAGAAGTTATCTATTTTGTCCAGACCTGGAGATTTGCACATTTGCAGCTGTGTTATATAAGAGTCAAGTTCAGCAATAGTGACATGTCTAATATGTAAGGAAGGTCTCGTCGAAGTAATAGTTCCTAAGCTAGTTATAGTATTAGAGGTAAGGCTAACCGGTCTAGTAATAAGTCTATTAACTCTTTGACAGTGATCATCAGGTGCAAAGTCAAAAGGCTTGAAACGCTCTTCAAGATCGTCAGCAAATGCTTCAACCTTATCTTGCTCAGTTTGACACCATTGTCCGTTCGGATTCCGAACACTATGCCGCGGTTGAGGTTGACGCTTTAGGTGCTTTGTGGCATGCCACAAATTGAAAACTCCTTTCTTTTGGGGATCTGCGTTGAGCAGCACGTAGTCAGTGTAATTTTGTTGCTGTTCCTGAAGCAGGCGTTTTAGTTGCCGTGCAGCTTGCTGCCATTGCTGCCAGTCGTCATGACGACGTGTGCGTAACCAACGTTTGCGCAAGGTGCGCTTCAGACGCAACAGATGAATTTGTTCAGGCGTTCGAGTTGATGCCGAGGGAATGAGCGGAATTTGTTCTGGATTGTCATCGATATTGTTGTTGTTGCTAGCCTGCCTATTGTTTTGTTGGCGATTTGATGGGGAGTTTGCAGCTTTGGCAGCCCGGTGCAATTTTTGCATGAAGGTTTCTAGCAGATCGTCAATGTCGCTAACAGAGTTAATTTCTGCATTAAGAAGGATGCTATTTTCAAGTTTGGATTGAAAGACAGACAAGTTCGATTTTTTATTTAGTAGACGATATCGAGAAGTTTGGGTCCTAGTATGTAAGGAGAGATAATGGCCACTGAGAGTCAGACCTAATTCCACCAATAAGGGTAGGTGGTCACTGTGAAGCTCGGTGGTCCGGCTAATTGTTAGTCTGTGACTGGAGATGCCGGAGAAAACAGCAAAGTCGAGTACACTGGGACAGTGACGACCATTTGATGGGAAATAAGTTGGCTCTGCAGTGGTGAGAACGTTCAACAGATTGGATCTCAGTAGGATGCTAGCCAGCACAGAGCCGCGTGCACAGCCACGCGCGTTGCCCCACAGTCTATGTTTGGCGTTCCAATCGCCCCCAATCAGAAAGTTTGAGCCCAAGTGTTCGAACAGCCAGGCATAATCCAATATATCAACACGCTGATTGGGTGGCCAGTAGCATGAGGCTATATTTACGCCGCCCAAGTCAGTTTGTAACCGAATTATTGCACAGTGTACGTGTGGCAAGGATATGCCCGGCTGCGCAATGCACTGTATACGGTTAGAGAAGATAACTGCAGCACCCCCGATTTGAAGATGTGCACGGTCTGAATTGGCTGAGTGAACGGTGAAGCCAGGAATTTCAATGGGAGAATCATAGTTAAAATGAGTTTCGCTGACGAGCATAATATCAATATTGTGCCGATTAATAAATTCAATTAGCTCTTCCACTTTGCGTGAGAGGCCATTAGCATTCCAGATGCCAATATGTAAACCAAGCATATTGGATGGATAATTAATTCGAGTAAGTTAAGGAGTTTTACTAGGTTTAAGAAGGCAGTAGAATTTAATGATTTTATTTTTAATTTTAATTGTATCTTTTGGTTTGATTTTAATAATATTAGCTAACTTTATTTTATTTAGCTATAAGTTTAAATTTAATTTAATTTCGAGTTGTGCAAAGGGCGTTTTGCTTGGCGGTTGGTGCACTGGCTAGCCGAGACAAAATATTGGTGTACGGACTAAGCAATGGTTGGTGTATCGGACAAAGAGTGAAAACGCAACACGGAAAAAACAGCAAAAGCTGCTGCTCAAGGGGCGCTGCAAAAAATAATAATAATAAAAATATAAAAAACTGAAAAAGAAAATAATTTGGTTAAATATATGAATGTATAAATACTTGGTAACCAATATTAGGTTAGTTAGTAGCAGGGTGGGTATGAGCGTCTCTTCAAAAATTCCAGTATGGGTATTTTAGTAGCGTCGAAAAATTCCAGTATTTAATAGCATCAAAGATTCCAGTATGGGTAGTCACTAGCATCAGTATGGGTAGTCAATAGCATCAAAAATTCCAGGACGGGTCGTCGTCGTCAGTGGCGTCACAAGCGTAGTATTAGAGCGGAGAATTAGCACAGAGTATGGGTAGTCACTAGCATCAGTATGGGTAGTCAATAGCATCAAAATTCCAGGACGGGTCGTCACTAGCATCAGTATGGGTAGTCAATAGCATCAAAAATTCCAGGACGGGTCGTCGTCGTCAGTGGCGTCACAAGCGTAGTATTAGAGCGGAGAATTAGCACAGAGAGAACCGAATTCCGGAGGCGAGGATGAACACGTTTTATTTGTCTATGCAAATATATGAGTTTTCCTAGAACGCACACACGAAAAACCGAAAAACCGAAAACCGAAAAAACCGAAAAGTCAAGATACCAGAACGCCACCTTAGTGGGGGCTAGCCCCTGAGTTAAATTGTTCACTACACACACAGCACTATATTTATAGACACGCTGGTCTCGAAAAGTCACAGATCGCTGTGTCCTTTTCTTTTTCTGTTGGGGTTGATGAGCAGGTCACGCGCACTTGCTCACCATCCGTTAGGAGGCACTTGTCAATGGTGGTCACTGGCGGTCACCGGCGGCAGGACGAACGCGGTACAGACGGACGAGTGGCGAGGCGAGTTGAGTTGAGTTGCGAGCTAAGAATCGTTGCGTTGCGCGTGGTTTAAGCATTCGAAAAAGACTGCCAGACCAGCGTTCAGCAACGATCCATTGCAGTCAAAAGCAGCGGGCAGCGAAAAACGATCGAACAATCTAGCAGTGAACGGCGCGAAGCGCCAATAGAAACGATAATAGCGGCAGCGAAGCTGACGCTTTTAGCAAAAAATACTGAACAGACACACGCACACATGCATACAATAGGCGGCGCGAAGCGCCGAATAGCGGCAGCGCAGCTATTGCTGCAACGACAATGGCGGCAGCGAAGCTGACGCAGTAGCGAAGATCAGCGACGCTGCAGCGAGAGAGAACAGGACAGACACACGTATAGCTAAAAAAGACACACGCATACAATGGGCAGCGCTGAGAAGACAATGGCGGCAGCGAAGCTAGCGGCACGAAGCTGACGCAGTAGCGAAAAATCAGCGACGCTGCAGCGAGAAAGAACAGAACAGACATACGTATAGCTAAAATAGACACACGCATACATGCATACAATAGGCGGTGCTGAAACGACAATGGCGGCAGCGAAGCTGACGCAGTAGCGAAAATCAGCGACGCTGCAGCGAGAAAGAACAGAACAGACATACGTATAGCTAAAATAGACACACGCATACATGCATACAATAGGCGGTGCTGAAACGACAATGGCGGCAGCGAAGCTGACGCAGTAGCGAAAATCAGCGACGCTGCAGCGAGAAAAAGCAGAACAGACACACGTACACATACTATGAAAGGGGCGGGAGACCAATAGAAAGCGAGAATAGCGATAGCGACAGCGCAGTCGGGGCGGCAGCTAGAAGCAGCGAAGCCAGTGGAAAAATACTGAACAAAAACCGCGTGTACGTGTGAAAAAGCACACGCACACAAGTAAACACAGAATTTGCAGACCAGTCCTTTCATGTTTAAGAACTGGCCATATGCTGATATCAGTGATGCCAGTTTGGCCTTTTCAGGCCAAATAGTGATACCAATTTAGCCTTTTTAAAGCCAAATCTGGCCTTTTTCAGTGATGCCTATTTGGCTTTTTTCAAGCCAAAAGGTAGAGCATTTATGCCAATTTGGCTTTTTTTAAGGCCAAATCTGGCCTTTTTTCAGAGATGCCAATTTAGCTTTTTTCAAGCTAAATCTGGCTTTTTGCAGGGAATTTGGAAAAACAGCAGGCAGCGGGAATTTTGGCTGAAAGTATTGAGAGAGAGAGCGACCTATCAGTAAATGCCGATTTTAGTCTTTTCAAACTAAATCTGGCTTTTTTTACAGGGCATTTGGGCAGCAATAATTTTTGCTATTTTTTATGTGATGCTACTGAAAGTATCACAGTAAAAAATAAGCGAGAGAGCGACCTATCAATGTTGTTAAATTTGCATTTTTTTTTATTTTTCAAGCTAGTTTCTAACTTCTTTTTTTTTCAAGCTAAATCTGAGTTTTCTACAGGGCATTTGTGCAGCGGAAATTTTGGCTATTTTTTTATGTGATGCTACTGAAAGTATCACAGTAAAAATAAGCGAGAGAGCGACCTATCAGTGTTGTTAAATTTGCTTTTTTCAAGCTAATTTCTAACTTCTTTTTTTTTTTTTCAAGCTAAATCTGAGTTTTCTACAGGGCATTTGGGCAGCGGAAATTTTTGGCTATTTTTTTGTGTGATGCTACTGAAAGTATCACAGTAAAAATAAGCGAAAGAGCGACCTATCAGTGTTGTTAAATTTGTTTTTTCAAGCTAATTCCTCTTTTTTTTCGAGCAAAATCTGAGTTTTCTACAGGGTATTTGGGCAGCGGAAATTTTTGGCTATTATTTTATTATTGAAAAGCTGGGCGACACCAGCAGCCCAATACAAATACACGCAAAATACATACCAGCAAGATGTTAAGAGAAGAAATTTAACTGGAAAATCTAACTGGAAAGCTGGGCGACACCAGCAGCCCAAAAGTAAACAGGGTCTATTTTCTTGTTAAAAGCATAATTCTGCTAATAGAAAAAATTAGGAAAAATCTAACTGAATAGCTGGGCGACACCAGCAGCCCAATACAGATATTGGCAAAATACGTACTAACAGTATGTTGAGAGAATTTTATTTGAAATCAAACTGAAAAACTGGGCGACACCAGCAGCCCAAAACAGAATACTAACAGGATGTTGAGAAAAGTTTTAACTTGAAAATCAAACTGAAAAACTGGGCGACACCAGCAGCCCAATATAAGTGCACGCAAAAGTAAAAATTAGCAAGATGTTAAGAAGATTTAGCTGGAAAATCCAACTGGAACAGCAATTCTGCTAATAGAAAAAATTAGGAAAAATTTAACTGAATAGCTGGGCGACACCAGCAGCCCAATACAGATTCACGCAAAATACATTCTAATAAGATGTTAAGAGAAGAAATTTAACTGGAAAATCTAACTGGAGAGCTGGGCGACACCAGCGGCCCAAAAGTTAACAGAGTATATTTTCTTGTTAAAAGCACAATTCTGCTAATAGAAAAATTAGGAAAATCTAATTGAATAGCTGGGCGACACCAGCAGCCCAATATAAATGAACGCGAAATTAAAAACTAGTAAGATATTAAGAAAAATTTACCTGGAGAATTCAACTGGAAAGCTGGGCGACACCAGCAGCCCAAAAGTAAACAGAGTCTATTTTCTTGTTAAAAGCACAATTCTGCTAATAGAAAAATTAGGAAAAATCTAACTGAATAGCTGGGCGACACCAGCAGCCCAATACAGATATTCGCAAAAGTACATACTAACAGGATGTTGAGAAAATTTTAATTGAAAATCAAACTGAAAAACTGGGCGACACCAGCAGCCCAATATAAATACACGCAAAAAATAAAAAGCTAGCAAGATGTTAGGAGAAAGATTTAACTGGAAAATCATAACTGGAAAGCTGGGCGACACCAGCAGCCCAATATAAATGCCGAAAAATAAAAATTGCAAGGTAAGAAAATTTAGCTGAAAAGCTGCACATATAAATGCACAAAAATAAAAACTAGTAAGATGTTAAGAAAGATTTAACTGGAAAATCCAACTGGAAAGCTGGGCGACACCAGCAGCCCAAAAGTAAACAGAGTCTATTTTCTTGTTAAAAGCACAATTCTGCTATAAGAAAAATAAGGAAAAATTTAACTGAAATGCTGGGCGACACCAGCAGCCCAATACAGATATTGGCAAAAATACATACTAGCAAGATGTTAAGAAAGATTTAACTTGAAAATCAAACTGAAAAACTGGGCGACACCAGCAGCCCAATATAAATTGCACGCAAAAAATAAAAGCTAGTAAGATGTTAAAGAAAAGATTTAACTGGAAAATCAAACTGAGAAAGCTGGGCGACACCAGCAGCCCAATACAAATACACGCAAAAATACATACTAACAAGATGTTAAGGAAAATTTTAATTGAAAATCAAACTGAAAAAGCTGGGCGACACCAGCAGCCCAATACAAATACACGCAAAATATATACTAACAAGATGTAAAGGAAAATCTACTTGAAAATCTAACTGAAAAGCAATATACTAGCAAAAGTAGAGCGTGGTCTAACTGATTATACTTTCTAAACATGTAAACCTAACTAACAAGTAGTAGAGAGTAATCTAACTGAAATTGCTGGGCGACACCAGCGTGTAAACGTATAAAAAGTTAGAGAATTTGACAAAGGCAGGAAGGGGGGGAAGTAGCTCGCAACTCAACCAGTCGCCACAAAAATATCAGTCCCAAGACCAGTAACCGCGAAAATAATACCCACACGTTAGTCCACCGCAAGGTCCGTCCATTTTTAAAACGACACCAGACAATGCCAGACTCCTAACCCAATAAGGACCACTAGCTTGCCTGCTAGTAGCGGAGGGAGAAGGGGTTTGCTTACAACAGTTTTTAGTTGTCAAAGGACCTTTATAGATCACACCATGTTCATTTAGTAATAGAAAATAAAAAGTGGGAGTAAAATAATAAATGTGGGAGTAATAATAATGCAGATTGCCGGTCTGCTAGAAACGAACAGGCTTAACACACTCAGTTAAAAACTTAGCGTGCTAGATCGATGGTTGGTTGTGAATAAAGGTTACAGCGGCCTCAGCAAATCTATGTTGCCATTATCCTGCTATGATCAATGTGAGATATTGGTAATTGGAGCATACATACTTATTGCCTCAATGCAACAAACAATAGTATGTAGTTGTCAATGAAATCAAGCGCCAGATTGATGCATCGTTTTTTGCATACATACAACATGTATATACATATGGGTATACGCCCACGCACACACATACATACAGTACTGCAAGCATGTATAAGCGCGTGCGCACACACATAGGTACACAGATGATTTAAGCAGGCGGGTACCAAATTGCTCGACCCCAGCTGCTTTATATGTATGCAAAAGAATGGCGGAGATTTTTGGAATGCAACCAGTTTTAAGCAGTTGCATGTTGTCATACTCAATTTCCCGGCAAGAAAAGAGATTTTTTGTAGAATCACAATTATAGTGATGTGAGTCAATGTAACTACAATAATTGTAGGTTGTCAATGAAAAATAAAAGTAACATCTGCATCATAGAAATAAATCTAAGATGTGAGTTTTTACTTTGTGGTCAATGTGTAGGGTTTTTTATATATGTACATCACACAGCGGCAAAACATGTGTGTACATAGGTATCAGTGGAATAGAGTGTTCAAATCACTCGGCAATACGCACGAGTGACGATCCTCTAGTTGTCAATTTCAGGGACTTTTTTGCACAGTAACACACACTCGCAGGGCGTACATGTGTGTCTGGGCAGATGATCAATGTAAGCATATACATAGTTAGGCAAGTATATGATTGGAGGTGTTCTATAGTGCGGTATAGCACGTGTTCAATGTCTAGAGATCAGGGGGGGGGGTGGATGCGATTGTGCCTTCCGAGTAACCTAGCAAGCATAATTAAACAATTTATGCAAAATGTGTCTACATATAGCCGGCTTAGTGATTTTGTAAATATACAAATTTTAATTTTAATTTTTAATTTAATTTCAATCAATTAGCAATGGCAGCAAGTACTTGGTCGAGATTGTTGTGAGCAGAATTAAAAAGAAATAATTTTTGCCTCAATCACATTCAATGAATACCAGTGCAGCAGCTGGTCTACCCTATCCGCCCCCCCCACTCAGACATTAAGAAACAGATCCCCTCCCACCTCATGCTTTCCCCAGTAATCAGAATATGGTTGTTCACATATATGCAATTACGCATAAAAGAATGCCGTTTTATCATCATGTACTGGGCAAACGCAGAGGAAGGATCTGTTTTCGAGTGGGGAAGCAGAGAGAGCAGACACACCGCGTTTGGAAAAAAAGTGAGCAGAGGCGGGGAGCAGTATATGTGCAAGCACACATATGCTCAGGAAACACGATAGACGCACTCTGTGGTAGAAGGAAAAGTTTGAGTTAAGATAGTTTATTCATTGAATGTTCAAATTGAGACTGCTTTTTACGTTAATTTAATGCAAGTTTGTATCAAGTTTTGTATTTACGTTAATTTTTGATGCAAGCTCAATTTAATAAGGCAAAGTTTACGTTAATTTTGAAAGAATATGCAAAATAGTTGCTCACAACAATTGGAATTTTAAACGAGAATTTAAGCGGGAATCCGATAAGTTTGCTGCGCTAGCAGAAAACATACGAAAGCGAGAGCGGAGTAGAAAAATGAATAATTTTAATCTAAAAATAAGAAATTTTAATAAAAGGATTTTTAACCCTCCCTCCAAGAGCTGTAAATGAGAATTTAAAGTAATTTTTATATCGAAATTTTTAATATAATAATATAATAATAGTATGTAATATAATATAGTTGATAATGTAATATGTGTGCTGGTAATTAAGGGAGGGAGGGGCAGGGGCCGTGGCAGGGCAGTTTTTGTCCGAGTCAGTCATTGAAAGGGCTGTGTTGTCTTTGTTTAGTGGTTGGTACACTTTCTAATTGGCTAGTCGAGACAAATATTGGTGCACGGGCTATGCGATGGTTGGTGTATCGGACAGAGAGTGAAGTATTAAAACGGAGCATGGTGTGCACAACGATTTATAAGATCGTTACCCGGCCATATTCGTCTGAGCCTATGATAGGCACGATGGCCCTCGGACGAGGCTAAGAGTTTGTTAGCTAATTTATTCGGATGCGTTCTAAGTCTGTTAATATATCGGCTGGAATGTGAGTTTATTTCGTCCCATATGGTTGGCATATTCATATCGTGATGCAGAGTACGATTACTAACATAATATGGTGCATCACATATGAAGCGCAGAGCCCTTGACTGTATGCTCTGCAGTTTAAGCAGGTGGACATCAGCAGCACAGCCATAGAGCTCAACGCCGTAACGCCATACAGGAGCAATTATTTGCTTATATATTAGAATTTTATTATTTAGAGATAGCTTTGAGCGGCGTGCAGAGAGAAGCCAATTGGATTTGGATAGTTTGGAGCGCACAGTTTGAGCCGTGATTTGGGCGTGTCGTGCCCAGTTCAGTTTACTGTCCAAGTGCAGACCTAAGTATTTGACAACATTCTTGACCGGAATAACGTTATTGTTTATTAAAATAGGGGGTGGAGAAGCTGAATTTCTTAGGCTGAATAGCACATGAACCGATTTGCTACCATTGACTTTAATATTCCACTTGGTGGCCCAGTCAGCGAATCGGTGCATGTGCTCCTGCATACGGGAGGAGGCAATATTTGCGTTTGAAGCGCTGTAGAGGAATGCGGTATCGTCAGCGTATGTTGCCGTGAGGGCAAATGTTGAGCAAGGCAAGGTATCACATTCTGTTTGCAGGTAGTCATCAATACATGGCATGTCCGAGACGTAGATATTAAATAGCAACGGCGCCAGCACACTGCCCTGAGGGACGCCAGCTAGGATCTGCCGCACTGAAGAAAGGCAGAGAGGGTTTTGTGTGCTGGCACCGCCGCGTCCTGACGAGGGGGCACAGTTTCCTAATACACAAAATGTCCGGTTTGATAAGAAGGATTTTAGAATTAAGTAGAGGGGCTCAGTCAGGTGAATACGTAATTTAAATAGGAGGCCATCGTGCCAAACACGATCAAAGGCCTGCTGCAAATCGAGGAACACACCAGATGTACAGCAGCCCCTGTCGAAGGCAATGAGTATGTGCTCGACAAGTCGATGCACCTGTTGAATGGTGCTGTGGCCCGCCCGAAAACCAAATTGGTGATCCGGAATGACAGCAGCACCGTCTAGTAACGTCGATGGGTCAGGTGATTGCAGCTCGTCAATCAGTCGTTCATAGATGATTTTTTCGAAAAGTTTCGAGAAGGTCGAAAGCAAACTGATTGGTCTGTAGGAGTTTAAATCAGATGGAGATCTAGTGCCCCCCTTCAACACCATGCGGACCGCTGCACACTTCCAGCACGACGGAAAATATTGCAGACGAAGCATGTTGTTGAAGAGGAGCAGGAGGAAAAGTCTTGCTTTAGTTGGTAATGATTTTATTAAGAAGTTATCTATTTTGTCCAGACCTGGAGATTTGCACATTTGCAGCTGTGTTATATAAGAGTCAAGTTCGGCAATAGTGACATGTCTAATATGTAAGGAAGGTCTCGTCGAAGTAATAGTTCCTAAGCTAGTTATAGTATTAGAGGTAAGGCTAATCGGTCTAGTAATAAGTCTATTAACTCTTTGACAGTGATCATCAGGTGCAAAGTCAAAAGGCTTGAAACGCTCTTCAAGATCGTCAGCAAATGCTTCAACCTTATCTTGCTCAGTTTGACACCATTGTCCGTTCGGATTCCGAACACTATGCCGCGGTTGAGGTTGACGCTTTAGGTGCTTTGTGGCATGCCACAAATTGAAAACTCCTTTCTTTTGGGGATCTGCGTTGAGCAGCACGTAATCGGTGTAATTTTGTTGCTGTTCTTGAAGCAGGCGTTTTAGTTGCCGTGCAGCTTGCTGCCATTGCTGCCAGTCGTCATGACGACGTGTGCGTAACCAACGTTTGCGCAAGGTGCGCTTCAGACGCAACAGATGAATTTGTTCAGGCGTTCGAGTTGATGCCGAGGGAATGAGCGGAATTTGTTCTGGATTGTCATCGTTATTGTTGTTGTTGCTAGCCTGCCTATTGATTTGTTGGCGATTTGATGGGGAGTTTGCAGCTTTGGCAGCCCGGTGCAATTTTTGCATGAATGTTTCTAGCAGATCGTCAATGTCGCTAACAGAGTTAATTTCTGCATTAAGAAGGATGCTATTTTCAAGTTTGGATTGAAAGACAGACAAGTTCGATTTTTTATTTAGTAGACGATATCGAGAACTTTGGGTCCTAGTATGTAAGGAGAGATAATGGCCACTGAGAGTCAGACCTAGTTCCACCAATAAGGGTAGGTGGTCACTGTGAAGCTCGGTGGTCCGGCTAATTGTTAGTCTGTGACTGGAGATGCCGGAGAAAACAGCAAAGTCGAGTACACTGGGACAGTGACGACCATTTGATGGGAAATAAGTTGGCTCTGCAGTGGTGAGAACGTTCAACAGATTGGATCTCAGTAGGATGCTAGCCAGCACAGAGCCGCGTGCACAGCCACGCGCGTTGCCCCACAGTCTATGTTTGGCGTTCCAATCGCCCCCAATCAGAAAGTTTGAGCCCAAGTGTTCGAACAGCCAGGCATAATCCAATGATTTTAATAATATTAGCTAACTTTATTTTATTTAGCTATAAGTTTAAATTTAATTTAATTTCGAGTTGTGCAAAGGGCGTTTTGTTTGGCGGTTGGTTTTTTTTTTTTTTTTTTTTTGTTGTTCTCGCTTCGAAGCCGAAACGAGTAATGATTTCATGTAAATTCCACAGCCCCAGGGTCGAATAAAATTCGACCTACTGGGGTTAGTGGAGGGAACATGAAAAGTTTTATTCAAAATAATATTTTCCTATAACATTTTCTTTGAATTTGTTGGTGCCGCATTTTTCCAAATGCTACAGGCTCAGATTGGCAGGATTAAATTAATAATCATGTTGGTAAAGTTTTCTGGTTTTTGCAGGTATTGCTGCTCCAGATGGCAATAGTTGTGTACTAATTCTGACTTTTTTTCCGCTTTGGGCGCTTTCCGGGGTGGCTTTCCTGTGTGGGGGGTCGCTGGGGGAGCTGGGGGGGCGTCTCAGTCGGTCGGGACCCGAGAGCGAAGAGCGGCAGGCACAGAAAGATCAGAGGGATCAGAAAGTTTCACACATAAACGCGCACAGCACACAATGATTATAATAATAGTTATAGTTTTAATAGCTTTTATAGCTTTGGATGGTCGCTGTTAAGGCTTGTCGCAAAGGGAGAGAATAGTGATTTTTAATTTTTTACAGTTTTCACAGTTTCGAATAATAACGAAGAATAATAACAGGAGCGCTTTGAAAAAGCACGTCCGTTCACTACGAGAGCACAAAAAGAAAAACTCAAGAGTCAAGGGTCCTGAGTTTCATTATGCAAATTTAGGCAGAGATCGCGAGTGGCGAAAACGCACACAAGTGCATATGCAGAGACATACACTTGTGCGGTAAAAGGGTTAGGTAGCAAAAAAGGGTAAAAGGATGATGTAATAGTGATTTTTGTAGCTATTTTGAGCTATTTTTGAGCTATTTTTCTGCTGCTGCTGCCTAATGGAAAAGTACTGAGTTGCATTTTGCAAATTTAGGCAGAGATCGCGAGTGGCGAAAAGAACGAACACAATTGCATATGTAGAGACATACACTTGTGTGGTAAAAGGGTTAGGTAGCAAAAAAGGGTAAAAGGATGATTGTAATAGTGATTTTTGTAGCTATTTTGAGCTATTTTTGAGCTATTTTTCTGCTGCTGCTGCCTAATGGAAAAGTACTGAGTTGCATTTTGCAAATTTAGGCATAGATCATGAGTGGCGAAAAACGCACACAAGTGCATATGCAGAGACATACACTTGTGCGGTAAAAGGGTTAGGTAGCAAAAAAGGGTAAAAGGATGATGTAATAGTGATTTTTGTAGCTATTTTGAGCTATTTTTGAGCTATTTTTCTGCTGCTGCTGCCTAATGGAAAAGTACTGAGTTTCATTATGCAGATTTCGGCGAGTTCGCGAGTGGCGAAAACGCACACAAGTGCATATGCAGAGACATACACTTGTGCGGTAAAAGGGTTGGGTAGCAAAAAAGGGTAAAAGGATGATGTAATAGTGATTTTTGTAGCTATTTTGAGCTATTTTTGAGCTATTTTTCTGCTGCTGCTGCCTAATGGAAAAGTACTGAGTTTCATTATGCAGATTTCGGCGAGTTCGCGAGTGGCGAAAAGAGCGAACACAATTGCATATGTAGAGACATACACTTGTGTGGTAAAAGGGGTTAGGTGGCGAAAAGGATGACGTAATAGGGAGTTTTGTAGCTATTCTGAGCTATTTTTCTGCTGCTGCTGGCAAATGGAAAAATACTGAGTATTTAGCGCGAGAAATTAAACCCAGAGTAAAGACCGCGGCTAGCGGTGCTGGGAGGGAATGATTTTGTGCGAGCAGAGCAGGCTTGCGGGCAGAGTAGAAATGTGAACGGGGCAGAAGTTGCGAGCAGAGCAGGTTTTCGGGCAGTGAAATGTGGGTGAGGAAACTATGTTACCCTTTCTTTGATTAAGCGGTTTGGATGGACTGCTGCTATTTGTTTTTTTTTTATATTTTTCTTACTTAATCTTGTCGACCCGAGGCCGTATTTTAAAAGTTCTCTAGTGGGCAGAGAGCTGAGGAGAGGTAGGGAAGTTAGTGGCCTTGAAAGAAAGAAAGGGTTTGTCACTCATTGTTGGGCCGTCGGATGCGCCGAGCCAGGCCCTTCATAGTCAGTACACACACGCACACGCATACTAGGGCGTGGGTGAGGGTGCGAAGACAGCTCTAGCGACACTCTCAGCGACCACAAGCCAGGCAGTGAGTGTCAAGTACCTGTTTAAGGGCCTATAATTGTGGATGGACAAAAGAGTCCCTAATTATGTGAGTCGGAGGGATTATTGCGACTCTGACCACGGCCATTCACACCCACATATACAGCCTCTGAGTATATGTGAGATGTGCGTGGGTAGACAGCGCCGGCACGCGAACAGCGATATGCTGACAGGTGTTGGAAGGGGGTAAAAAAAAAAAAAGAAAAGCTGTGAAAACTGTAAAAGGAAATTGTGCGAGGTTAGTTATATTAAGATAAGTAATAGCTAGTGACCACTACTACAATTCTGCGGCTGTGCATGTGTATGGGTGGGAGTATGTTTGGCAAATATGCCTGTGATTTAAAGGAGAAACGAAAGAAAATCATAAGAAATTGTAAGATTGTAAAATTGTGAAATTGTGCCTACGCCGCTTTCGGGTGGCAATGCAACTCGATCGCCTCGCTTGTTGCCCATCTAACTACCTCAAAAGCGATCGCGCTACCGACACACGGTGAGTAATGGGAGGATATGATTTGATCCGTCTGACCATACCATTTCGTCGAAAGGCCCCGGAAAAAAGCAGTTTATCTTACTAAAAGTGCCTTTTATGCGCCTTTCGGCGTGTCACGCCTGCGTTCGTTATAGTGGGAGTTTAGCAGAAAGTTTTCTAAAAGGGGTTAGGATAAGGATAGGATTGATTTTACTCTAACTAGGTAGATAAAGATTGCCAATCTTTGATTTTGGGGAACGAACGGGCTTTGAGCATTGAAGGACAATTGTGACCATAACATAAAGAGGGCAGAGCGACATCAGAATACATAAAGATTCCATTAGTACGCAATTATAAGTGTGGGAGTTGGATAAATAAAGATGAATGAAAGACCAGAAAAGTTCACCGGTTTAACCATACACTGACTCGCGTTGAGGCTGGCGTGCATGGCCGGATCCCAAATCGATACAATTTCATTTTTCATATTCACATGTCGACTGTCTCGATGCAAGGAACAGTCACATGTAACCCTGTGCGGATACAGAACCGCCATAAAGTTTATACGAATTGTGTGTGTGATTAGGTGGTTTATCATTGTACACTTGCTTCAGCTGAACTAGTAGCAAGACTGCGCATCTAATTTGATGGACAGCTTGTCTACAGGTGCAGCAGAGAGCAACACCCGGAGAGTGGTATGCTGTCCGGGTGTGGGGGTGTGCGTACAATGCCACCATCAGACCCACAATAAGGGCGGGATCACGGCACTGAAGGAGAACGTACATTAGTACATAATTAATACTCTCCAAACATTAAGGTGGCTGGGTAGTCTGGAGAGATTTTGTAAACATCACACAGTTTGGCATGTGATGACAATTAAACGAATATAAAGACAGAGGCGGACTATTATAGATCAAGCACTCGATGTCTTGTAATTTAAGAAAGAATACTCAAATGACCCACTTTTTCACACACAACACTTGCTTTCTTACTCACACCCACCCTAAGAGCAGCAGAAGTATACTACAATTGGGTGTGTATGGTTTTTATTAAGGTTCGCAAGTCAGGTTGTGTGTGCAGGCATCAAAAGTTTGAGGCGTTAATGAGGTATGGGAGCAATACCTTTTATAGCCGCTATTAAATGTTTTGGCTATACTAAGATGAGCGATTCTCTGTTGTTATGCAGAGCAACGTATGCATATGCACATCCAATGTGGCGTTATGCATAGCGTTGGTTCAGATAATTTGGGGGACTGATGCAGGTGTCATTGAATGTACGTGGACATCAATGACCCGATCAGGTAATATAAGTTTAGCTGGGTACACATATGCTTGTAATTAGTCATATGTGGTAAGATGCGTTCAAAATTGTGAATGGGCACATAATTAATGGGGGCTAAATCTAGACTTTAATAAATTGCGTACACGGTCAAGTGAATGCGTCTAGGTTAATGGATTATCTGGATTGATCAAATTGCTTTGTGGTTGGGATCTAATCTAAAGGGGTAAAGGGAGAGAGAGGGAGGGGTGTTTTTATTAGTTTAAGTGTTTTATATAAATGATGTAGGTTGAAATATGTATGGTGGGTATATACAGACGTGGTTTCTTATCTATTATCACGCGTACATGCATTAGCAGCATGCAACGAACCATACAAACACAGGACGTCTGACGTGAATCGACTATAAACATGGATGAAATTGTGACGGCACGTTAAAATAGAAATTGTCATTGTTGAGGCGCAAATATTTTAAGGATCGATTGGTAGGCCTGTGAGGGTGAATAAAGTGTCGAAACATTACAGATTTAGCAATGAAGGTAAGTATGATAAAGGTGAGTGAGGATAGAGCCCTGATTTGCCTCGGGCAGCCAACGCAAGGAAGATATTTGTGGAGGCTGATCGATGCCACTTTCAGCGGGTATATTTGTGGAGTATGCGCTTTTTGAAAAAACACAGAATAGCAACAAATATTTAGGGTTCGAAGTTAGGTTTGTGAGGGTAAATAAAATGCAAAACATTAATCGCATTTTACAGATTGAGCAATGAAGGTGGGTATGCTAGTTAGAAATCTAGATTTGTTTCGGGCAACTATTGCAAAAAAGGGTATTTGGAGATGGGAGTTTTAAAGAGGGGCGAGAGAACTATGGAGTAAGTACTTTTTGATTTTGTTTTGAAGAAGCAACAAATATTTAAGGATCGATGTGGCTGTTTAACAGGCCAGAGCGATCGTCTAGAGTATCGGTGATCGTTACTATTTTGGGCAGGGTATATTTGTGGAGTAAGTGCTTTTTGAAAAACACAAAATAGCAACAAATATTTAATTTTCAGGAGTAAGTAAGTATTTGTGGAGGGTGATCAAATGCAAAATTGTGAGTATATTTGTTGATTATGTACTTTTGAAGAAGCACAGAATAGCAACAAATATTTAGGGATCGATGGTTTGATCATATTAGGGTATTTGAGAGATGGTGAATAAAATGCAAAACATTAATCGCATTTTACAGATTAAGCAATGAAGGTTTAGGTTCAGTTAGGAGTAAGAATTTTGAATTTGTTTCAGGCCATCTAGCGAAGGAAGATATTTGTGGAGGTTTATCGATACTATTTTGAGTGAGTATATTTGTTGGGTGTGTGCTCTTTCAAAAAACACAGAATAGCAACAAATATTTAAGGATCGATGGTAGGTTTGTGAGGGTGAATAAAATGCAAAACATTAAATGCATTTTATTGAATAAGCAGTGAAGGTAAGTATGAGTAAGAGTAAATTTTTTGAATTGTTCAGGGCAGCTAACGCGGGAAGATATTTGTGGAGGTTGATCGATGCTATTTTGAGTGAGTATATTTGTTGAGTATGTACTTTTTGAAAAAACACAGAATAACAACAAATATTTAAGGATCGATGGTAGGTTTGAGAGGGTGAATAAAATGCAAAACATTAAATGCATTTTATTGAATAAGCAGTGAAGGTAAGTATGAGTAAGAGTAAGAATTTTGAATTGTTCAGGGCAGCTAACGCAGGGAAGATATTTGTGGAGGTTGATCGATACTATTTTGAGTGAGTATATTTGTTGAGTATGTACTTTTGAAAAAACACAGAATAGCAACAAATATTTAAGGATCGATGGTAGGTTTGTGAGGGTGAATAAAATGCAAAACATTAAATGCATTTTATTGAATAAGCAGTGAAGGTAAGTATGAGTAAGAGTAAGAATTTTGAATTGTTCAGGGCAGCTAACGCAGGGAAGATATTTGTGGAGGTATTGTGGGGAAATGAGTAGTGATTTTGTTTAGGGCGGCTAAGCAGGATTTTTGGGGTGTGATCGATGCTATTTTGAGCGAGTATATTTGTTGAGTATGTACTTTTTGAAAAAGCACAGAATAACAACAAATATTTAAGGATCGATGATATGTTTGCGAGGGTAAATAAAATGCAAAACATTAATTGCATTTAATAGAATAAGCAATGAGGGTAAGTATAAGTAAGCAGTTTGGAAGCAGAGAATGAATACTTTTTGCTTTTTGCTAGCAGGTGAGTATTTAACAGAAACAAATTGGACAGTCAGCTGTGTTTGAAAAATATGTGGGTATAATTTGGAGATTGTTTGCAGGATGTATGCAGAAGAATGACCAGCGGGGGCAGAGGTAAGAAGACAGTATGAGTAGGTGAGTATTTTGGGAGTAGGAAGAGTTAGCCGTATAGGCAGTGTGGAGGTAAATATAGGGTTATCAGCAAGGGTAAGTAATTAAAAGTATTTTTGGCAATATTTGCCAGCAGTTAAGTATTTGAAATATCAATTGATATTAGCAGAAATTGAGTCGAAACGCAGCTAATGGGCGATGCTGATTTATGGCCAGGTTTTTTTTTTTTTTATTAGGTAGTCGTGAAAATATGATGAGGTTGGGGGTGACTAACTGGGCAGAATTTGGAATCTATACATTTGTAGTTATTTGGGCTAACAGCAGACATAGAGTGAAGTGATTTTAGCAAGGTTTATAATCGAGTACGATATGTACAGGAGGGGAATTTAACAATATGTGGATTTATGTGCAGATACATGTTTGAGTGTTTACAAAGTGATTTATTTGGCACGCAGGCCAATCACAGAGGTGTCAATAGTGATCCTGTAGCGTGAAGGCGTTGCATGCGAGCTTTGCGGTTGTTGTTTCCATGTAGATGCTGTTCCTTTTCGATGTAATGGTTTAGTTGATGGTTCCGTTGATTTGGTTGTTTGTTGTTTGTTGATGCTTCATTTATGGTTGATGGTGGGTGGTGTATTAGATGTTTATTATGTTGCTCGTAGAATTTGAAGCTGTTTAGGAGTAAGAGTCGAAAGACATCGTAAGTATGAGGTAGGTATGAAGAGTGCATATTGATAAAAGGAGCATGTTATACCAAGCATGCGGTTTTGGGAAAAGGTAGTTTCGATACGTGTTCATTTTGTTGTTTGTTTTTGTTTGATGGTGATGGGTGTATGTATGAGGATTTATCCGTTGTTGATAGTGTACTTTGAACTTGTTACTGTTTGTAGATGAGGTTGTTACTTATCCAGGTTTTTGGGTGAAGGTATTGTTGAATTTTTATTGTTTCCTCCATGTTGTTAGGATTGTATTGTGGAAGAGAAATATAAAAAGTAATAAGTGGTTTGTTGTTAATTTATGATTTTGGTATTAAAGCAGTGTTTAAGTACAAGTGTACAGTGTCCCTGTTGTGGGCATAAGGTATCATACCATATATGGCTAGGTAGTGGACGTAGTTACATTGTAAGATTATTACAATGTTAGACTTAAAAAGGTACCAGGTTTTATGCGAACATGCTAGAGGGCGTGTATACTTTTTTGTTGGTGTTTTTTCAATGCTTTTATTTCTTTGACAAATTATCACCGTATACAGCTCCACTGAATTTTATGTGTTCTTTGGTTGCCATATATGGATGGACGCTGATACACTAGAAGATTTTTAGTGCTAACAGACGCCCACTAGTAAGCATGCGTGAAGCTTGCAATTTTTACTAGAGTGGGAGGATTTGGGTGTAGAATACTTGCGCTATTGTAATTTTACGTTAAGTTAAGTTGAGTAGGTGGAAACATTGCCATGTGGAGAGAGAGGTGATATTTTTATGAATTAATTAATTTTAGCAAAATTTAGGGTAGCAGCTTTTTGGCAGAAGGCTTATGCTGCAGTTTGATTTGTTTTTTGTGTCATTCTTTGGTTGCAGAAGGCAATTTGTTATTTAGATGAATTTATATGAAGCAAAATGTAAAATATATTGTAGTTTTGTGTACAGAGTGTACGGAGTTTTAAGGATTAGAGAATCCATATATGGTTTGAGGTTTAGTTAAGTTTTGTAAGTATGAAGCGTGAAGCTAGTGTGAGATTACGTAAACTATTTTCTAATGAAAAAGCATCACTGAGGATGCAAAGAGAGTGCAAATATTCTACTGAAGAATTTTTATTTTGTTTTGAATTGGCAATGTGTGTATAGCTAGGGGATTGGCTCAGTCTGAGTCGGAGGATGCGCTTTCTGTTGATGCAGTGGGAAGGCTCGTTATCCTGTCCAGCTGCGACTGAAAACGGTTTAAGTTATCCGTCAGTTGAAGCAGCTGAGATTGGTGGCTCCCGAGCACACTTGCAATTGAGTCCAGACGTTTGATAATTTCATCGCTTAGTGTGTTGGGGGACTGTTGTTTCTGTGGTTGCTGTAGGTGGTCTTGTATGTGATCGTGATGACGACGATGAGGAGGCGAGAAGCGCAGATTAGGATTAGGGCGGGGAGTGACATTGTCTCTGTTTGTAGAGGGATTCGGTACATTAGATTCCAAGGACGTACAGGCTATGTTCGGATCGCAGGTCCAGTTCTGGCTGCCAGTACCGGGTGCGGAGGTGCGGGCAGGAACAGAAATCATTGCAGCAGCGGCAGCGGCAGCAGCAGGGTTTATTATAAAATGCCGCTGTCGATGCCGATGATCGTGATGACGACGATGTCGCCGTGTCGTCCCGCTCTCAACTCCGGCACCCGGACTGTCCGGATGTCTACGCTGATCATGATGTCGATGGCGGGGCTGTCGTGGCTGTAGGATTTGTTGCTGTTGCTCAGGTCGTGGCTGATTCGTTAGTTTGAGGCGCGGGTGGAGATCAGGTTGGGGGTCGAGAGAGGTGTGTGGGTTAAGGTTACTCGTCGGCTGCAGCGATGACCGCGATGATGACGACGTAGATGACAATGGTGAAGATATAGGAGAGGGTGGGGTCAATTGCGGATTGCTTGAGGTGAGTGGTGGACTTAAATTGTTTTGTTGTTTTTGCTGTTGTCGTTGTTGTCGTTTGGGATTAATCAATTTTAGTAGGGATGGGCAGCGCGAAAAGTTGGCTGAGTGGTCTTGCGAGCAATTTGCGCATTTGGGTGGGGCATTGCGCGGCTTTGGGCAGGCACGAGAATTGTGCTTGCCACCACATCTAACACATCTCGGGTCATTGTGGCAATATTGAGCTGTATGCTGGAAACGCTGACAGCGTTTGCATTGGGGTATGCGCACTTTATTTCTTGGCCATTCAAAGTGGATTTGATGGTTGCAGAGGTGTTTAATTTGAAAAATGTTTTTATTGGCCTTGAAGTGTGATGGGTTATTTCTATTTGTGCCGCTATTGTTTTCGGGCAAAAGTTCTACAAAGAATATGTTTGCACCGTAGATATTTTGAGTGTGCAGGTTTCCATAACTGGGGTGAAATACATTACGGACATTGAAGCCCAGGAGGGTAAGTTCGTCTCTGATTCTGGTGCAGTTTATTGAGGCATGAAGGCCGACCAGCACTACTCTAAATGGGCGCTCGTGGCGTAATTGGTAAGTATTATATTGGCATTTTCTTTCTTGGAGGATGCGAATGATAAGGCGGTAGGCAGTAGCATTCTGGGGCTGAATGCGTACTATACCCGCGCCGCCCAGTTTGATAGTGAATTCTGTGATCTGAGCGTTATTTAGTGAGGAGATGAGTGACTCAAGGTCAATTTGATGGGAAGAGTGTGGGACTTGGGGGTCCTCGGGTGCCGTATGAACGGTAATTTGGGGTGGTCTGTGGGTATTAACTGCCTCAGGAGTAGTGGAAGTGTGTGAGGAGGTTGCAGCATTGTCAACCTCGTTATCAACAATGTCGCCATCATCACTTTCAGACACGATGGGTGAGGGAGTCCTATTTCGATGTGTTATGTTGTTTGTGTTAGTGGAATTATCCTCTGCGTTTAGGTTGTTGTTGTCGTTTTCGTTGTCATTGTCATCGCTAGCAAGATCGGGCATAGCATCGACATCCATTGCTGGGGCGGCTTCAGTCAGGTTGATGATTGAATTGTTTGAGGTGACATTGATGTCTTCATCGTCTTCCGACGAGTCAATGATGTTGATGATACGTTTGAAGGGGGGACGGTAGGATGGTGTGATGTTTATGATCTGCGATACTACTGCAGCTGCGGGTTTCACTCTAGCGCGGAGGCTAACAGCTGCCGCAGAAGATGCCGATGATGATGGAGGTGCAGTAGCCGGCACCACCGCCGCCGTTGCCGTTGGGACGGTTGAAGCTTGTCTGGCCGCAGCACGGCCGAGCAATACGGTCGGTGCATTCGGCACCGCTGGCAATGTGTTTGCCAACGGCACCTCCTACACCGGCCGAACTTCCCCGCCCACTGCAGCCCGCACGCGCACCGTCATCAATCGTTTTGGCAATAGCGCCAGTCCCAGCACCGCCATCGTCAAGTCTAGCATCAATGCCAACAGTAGGGTTTCGGCTGCGACGCAGTGCGCGAATCTCGGCAGTAGCATTTTTAACAGCAGTAGTGAAGGCAGTGCCATCATTGGTTGCAATGGCGTTGCGGATTGTAGTTAGGAGTGGTGTGGGTATACGTTTGCCGGACAATGAGTTTAGGATTCTTTGACGCGATTCCGCAATAGTGAGCGGGGAAGGGATGGGGGGTACGTAGGCGCCTATCGTTGGCAGATACTTCAGCGGAAGCTGGCTCCCTAGGATTGGTAATCACCTCTGGGGGTGAGGGCATATTGCCGTAGTTATTTAGGGATGAATCGGGCGAGCTTACTGATTGATTTGTGGCTTGAGTTGGAATTGGTGACGACATATTGGTTTGGGGAAGGATGTTTGATGGGAAGTGAGAATTTTATTACGTTAGATAACAACAAGTGGTTGTGTGAAATCAATAGGTTTGGTTAAGAGTTTGAGTGTGAAAATTTGTGTTTTTAATTTCGAGGTGGGCAAAATTTGGTCGTGAAATTTAATGAATTTATTTTTGAGCAACAGTAAGTAGTAGGTATAAGTCAGATCTTCAAAGCTAGTAAGTAAGTATGTCAGGTCTAAGATCTGTGCTCTAGTGTAAGTAAGTGTTTAGAGTTAAGTATGTGTGTAGGTGGGTATATGTGTGAGTATGTGTGTAGGAATAGAATACTAGGGATTTGTCGAAGAATAGCAAATGGGCAAGTAAACGCGAGTAAGCGGCTCGAAAAAGGTTATATGTACGTATGTGTATGTAGAAAATGTATTGGTATATGTAGTTAAAGTAATAATATATATTAAGATAAAAATAAGTTTAATAATTTGTATAAAAATTTAGATGTAAATGTAATGAGGGGGTGAAAGTAATGGTAGCCTACAAGTAATGCTTATGAAATGAGTAATAAAAAATGAAAATGATAATGATAATAATAATAATAATGAATGAAAAATTGAGATTAGCTATTTGGATTTTGAAAAGTTGATGCGGAAATTGTACGATGGAATGTGAGCAGCTAAAAATGCTTACAAGTGGCAAAATTAACTTGAGCAAGTTGCTTGTGTAATGCAAAAAATATGCAGGCAGAAGTCAGATGTTGTGCGCGCACAAAACGAGCAGCGAAAAATAAAGGTCACTATGACGAGAATGGAATAGCGATTCGCTGTAGCGAGCAACAATAATGCAAGTGTTGTATGTGTAAAAATGTATTGATGAATTTGAAATAAATTAATAATTTTAGCAACGTATGTATGGATGAATTGTAGATAAATATTTAATGAAAAATAACTTTAATAATGTATTCAGTAATATTTTTTCTGAATTGAGGGATTGAATGTAATAAGCGGACAAATTGTATTTGGTAGTAGTATTCTAATACCGAAGCAAGTGTAATTGAGTAATTAAATGTTGCAAAAAAGAAGCAGAAACTGTACGCTAAAAAGGCGAGCAGCAAATATGTGCGCAGGCAGAAAAAATGGCGGGCGCTCGAAGCAGCAGCGGCCGTGGCCTACGTGCAGCGAAAAAAGGGTTGCTATGACGTCGTCGCTATACAGAATTCAAATTTATGGAAAAATTCCGCGATGCTGCCTGAATACACTTTTAAAACTTTTTTTTTGAATAATGCAAATGTTGTATTTGTAAGAATGTATTGTTGAATTTTTAATAGTTTAATAATTTTAGCAACGTATGTATGAATGAATTATAGAGAAATATTTAATGAAAAATAAATTTAATAATGTTTATAGTAATGGATTTTTACTGAATTGAGGGATTGAATGTAATAAAGCGGACAAATTGTATTTGGTAGTAGTATTCTAATATCGAAGCAAGTGTAATTGAATAATTAAATGTTGCAAAAAAGAAGCAGAAACTGTACGCTAAAAAGGCGAGCAGCAAATATGTGCGCAGGCAGAAAAAATGGCGGGCGCTCGAAGCAAGCAGCGGCCGTGGCCTACGTGCAGCGAAAAAAGGGTCGCTATGACGTCGTCGCTATACAGAATTCAAATTTATGGAAAAATTCCGCGATGCTGCCTGAATACACTTTTAAAAACTTTTTTTTGAATAATGCAAATGTTGTATTTGTAAGAATGTATTGATGAATTTTTAATAGTTTAATAATTTTAGCAACGTATGTATGAATGAATTATAGAGAAATATTTAATGAAGAATAAATTTAATAATGTTTATAGTAATGGATTTTTACTGAATTGAGGGATTGAATGTAATAAAGCGGACAAATTGTATTTGGTAGTAGTATTCTAATATCGAAGCAAGTGTAATTGAATAATTAAATGTTGCAAAAAAGAAGCAGAAACTGTACGCTAAAAAGGCGAGCAGCAAATATGTGCGCAGGCAGAAAAAATGGCGGGCGCTCGAAGCAAGCAGCGGCCGTGGCCTACGTGCAGCGAAAAAAAGGGTTGCTATGACGTCGTCGCTATACAGAATTCAAATTTATGGAAAAATTCCGCGATGCTGCCTATGTACAGTTTTGCAACTTTTTTTTGAATAATGCAGATTTTTCTTTAAACAGGGATTATTTGATTAGTTAAACTTCAAAATGTTAAATGTTAAGCTGTAATAAATGAAAATGATATATTTAAATGTTTGTTTAATGCGTGTATATTTGCGTTTTTTTTCAAGGCGGCGTCCAAAATGGCGGCAATCACAAAGCAATTTGATCAATGCTGATAATTTAGCGAGAAATCGTCTTTTATTTCCGCTTTGGGTGCTTCCCTGGGTTGCTTTCCTGTGCGGGGGGGTTGCTGGGGGAGTTGGGGGGGCCGAGCACAAGCACAAGCACAAGCACAAGCACAAAAGAAACTATAGTTTTTTGAAAAAAATGCGGAAAAAATGCAGAAGAGTTTAACGCGTAAATCACAGCACAGCACACAGTGAAAAATAATTAATTGATTGTTGTTGGTGGTCGCGGGGAGAATAGTTTTTAATTTTGCGAAAATCTTTTACGAATGAACCGCTTTCAAATAAACACGTCCGTTCGCCACAAGTGCACAAAAGAAAAAACTCAAGAGTCGAGAATCTTGAGTTGCATTATGCAAATTTAGGCAAGATCGCGAGTGGCGACACGCATACAAGTGCATATGCAGAGACATACACTTGTGCGTCAGAAAGGGTTAGGTAGCTAAATAGAGTGACGGAATGCTGCTGCTATTTTGAGCTATTTTTTGCTGCTCAAAAACAATTTTGAGTTGCATTATGCAAATTTAGGTAAGATCGCGAGTGGCGACACGCATACAAGTGCATATGCAGAGACATACACTTGTGCGTCAGAAAGGGTTAGGTAGCTAAATAGAGTGACATAATGCTGCTGCTATTTTGAGCTATTTTTTGCTGCTCATTCAAAAACTCAAGAGTCGAAGATCCTGAGTTGCATTATGCAAATTTAGGTAAGATCGCGAGTGGCGAAACGCATACAAGTGCATATGCAGAGACATACACTTGTGCGTCAAAAAGGGTTAGGTAGCTAAATAGAGTGACCTAACGGGGAATTGCTGCTTTTTGCTATTTTGAGCTATTTTTTGCTGCTAAAAGCTGCCAGAGTGGAAAAATACTGAGTGATTTTGCAATTAGGTAAGATCGAAAACGCATAAGCATAGCAGAGACAAACCTTGGCGGCAAAAGGGTTAGGCAAAAGGTATAACGGGGAGTTTATTTTGAGCTATTTTTTGCTGCGAGCAAGGGAAAAATCTGAGCATTTTGAGCAGGAAAACCGCAGAAAAGCCCGCCGAAGCAGGCCTTTCCAGTCGAACACACACACGCATATTTGAGCGTGTGTGTGGGTGCGAAGATAGATCAGCGACCACAAGTCCTGTTTAACTTGGAGGTCTACCTGTTTAAGGGCCTATTATCGTAAACAGACAGACAAATGAGTCCTTGATTTTAGCTAGAAAGTCAGAGAAACGCAGGCCAAACAATGCCTTAAGCCATTCATACCCACACAAACAAATTCGGGATTTGTGTGAATTTAGGGTAAGTGGACTGCGCTGGCACGCGAACAGCGATCTGCTGACAGGTGTTAGGAGGGAGAAAAAACCATCAATCATCATAATTATGCAGCTGTGTAGAGTATGCGGTCAAACCCTTCCGTAAGTTTATGGCAAATATGCCTGTGATTTAATTTTGTAGAAAATTAGATTCCATTTGTGCTGTTTTTGGGTTGCGATGCAACTCGATCGCCTCGCTTATTGCCCAACTAACTACCTCAAAAGCAATCGCGCTACCGGCACACAGTGAGTAATGGGAGGATATGATTTGATCCTCTGACCATACCATTTCGTCGAAAGTCCCGGAAAAAAGCAGTTTATCTTACTAAATGAGCCTTTTATGCGCCTTTCGGCGTGTCACGCCTGCGTTCGTTATATTGGGAATTTTTGCAAAAAAGTTTTTTCAAAAGGGGTTAGGATGAGGATAGGATTGATTTTACTCTAACTAGGTAGATAAAGATTGCCAATCTTTGATTTTGGGGAACGAACGGGCTTTGAGCATTGAAGGACAATTGTGACCATAACATAAAGAGGGCAGAGCGACATCAGAATACATAAAGATTCCATTAGTACGCAATTATGAATGTGGGAGTTGGATAAATAAAGATGAATGAAAGACCAGAAAAGTTCACCGGTTAACCATACACTGACTCGCGTTGAGGCTGGCGTGCATGGCCGGATCCCAAATCGATACAATTTCATTTTTCATATTCACATGTCGACTGTCTCAATGCAAGGAACAGTCACATGTAACCCTGTGCGGATACAGAACCGCCATAAAGTTTATACGAATTGTGTGTGTGATTAGGTGGTTAATCATTGTACACTTGCTTCAGCTGAACTAGTAGCAAGACTGCGCATCTAATTTGATGGACAACTTGTCTACAGGTACAGCAGAGAGCAACACCCAGAGAGTGGTATGCTGTCCGGGTGTGGGAGTGTGCGTACAATGCCACCATCAGACCCACAATAAGGGCGGGATCACGGCACTGAGGAGAACGTACATTAGTACATAATTAATACTCTCCAAGTTAAGGTGGCTGGGTAGTCTGGAGAGATTTTGTAAACATCACACAGTTTGGCATGTGATGACAATTAAACGAATATAAAGACAGAGGCGGACTATTATAAGTCAAGCACTCGATGTCTTGTAATTTAAAAAAAATACTCAAATGAACCACTTTTTCACACACAACACTTGCTTTCTCACTCACACCCACCCTAAGAGCAGCAGAAATATACTACGATTGGGTGTGTGTGGTTTTTATTAAGGTTCGCAAGTCAGGTTGTGTGTGCAGGCATCAAAGTTTGAGGCGTTAATGAGGTATGGGAGCAATACCTTTTATAGCCGCTATTAAATGTTTTGGCTATACTAAGATGAGCGATTCTCTGTTTTATGCAGAGCAACGTATGCATATGCACATTCAATGTGGCGTTATGCATAGCGTTGGTTCAGATAATTGGGGGGACTGATGCAGGTGTCATTGAATGCACGTGGACATCAATGACCCGATCAGGTAATATAAGTTTAGCTGGGTACACATATGCTTGTAATTAGTCATATGTGGTAAGATGCGTTCAAAATTGTGAATGGGCACATAATTAATAGGGGGCTAAATCTAGACTTTAATAAATTGCATACACGGTCAAGTGAATGCGTCTAGGTTAATGGATTATCTGCATTGATCAAATTGCATTTGGGTTTTGATCTAATCTAAAGGGGTAAAGGGAGAAAGAGAGGCATGGTAAATTATATTAGTTTAAGTGTTTTATATAAATGTGTATGTAGATTGAAGGGTTTGTTGGAAGGGGGGGGAGTTGACACATGCAGCGCAACTCCATACACACACAGGGACCGTATTGGACACTCATGGAGTATAAACATGCATTAGAAATTTGTGAGGAAGCACTAAACACAGGTGCTAAAAATTGATTGATTGTTGGTAGGCGCTACTACTTTTAAGTGAGCCATATATTTATCAGGATCTATGG
This sequence comes from Scaptomyza hsui, assembly GCA_018152825.1. Taxonomy (NCBI): domain Eukaryota; kingdom Metazoa; phylum Arthropoda; class Insecta; order Diptera; family Drosophilidae; genus Scaptomyza; species Scaptomyza hsui. The sequence goes on from JAECXO010000002.1 coordinate 17,370,480, forward strand.
TTTGTGAGGGTGGATAAAGTGCAAAACATCAATCGCATTTTAAAGGTTTAGGCAGTGAAGGTAAGATGATAAGAGTGAGAACCTTGATTTGTCTCGGGCAGCTAACGCAAGGAAGATATTTGTGGAGGCTGATCGATACTATTTTCAGCGGGTATATTTGTGGAGTAAGTGCTTTTTTGAAGAAACACAAAATAGCAACAAATATTTAATTTTCAAAATTATGTTTTGAGGGGTAGGCAAAATGCAAAATGCAAAGAATAAGTTGCATTTCGCTGAATAGGCAACGAAGGTGGGTATGCTGTTAGAAATCTGGTTTGATTCAAACAACTATTGCAAAAAAGTATTTGAGAGATGGGAGTATTAAAGAGGCGGCGAGAGAACAATGGAGGTAAGTAAGCGATTTTGTTTGGGCAGCTAAATAGCAGTGAATTAGTAGTGGCTGTTTAACAGGCCAGAGCGATCGTCTAGGAGTAGTATCGGTGATCGATACTATTTTGGGCGGGTATATTTGTGGAGTAAGTGCTTTTTGAAAAACACAAAATAGCAACAAATATTTAATTTTCAATATTATGTTTTGTGGGGGTAGGCAAAATGCAAAATGCAAGAATTAGTTGCATTTCGCTGAATAGGCAACGAAGAGGGGTATGCTGTTAGAAATCTGGTTTGATTCAAACAACTATTGCAAAAAGGGTATTTGAGAGATGGGAGTATTAAAGTGGCGGCGTTTAGAAAACAATGGAGGCAAGTAAGGGTCGATTTTGTTTAGGCAGCTAAATAGCAGTGAATTAGTAGTTGCTGTTTAACAGGCCAGAGCGATCGTCTAGGAGTAGTATCGGTGATCGATACTATTTTGGGCGGTATATTTGTGGAGTAAGTGCTTTTCAAAAAACACAAAATAGCAACAAATATTTAATTTTCAATATTATGTTTTGTGGGGGGGTAGGCAAAATGCAAAATGCAAGAATTAGTTGCATTTCGTTGAATAGGCAACGAAGAGGGGTATGCTGTTAGAAATCTGGTTTGATTCAAACAACTATTGCAAAAAAAGGGTATTTGAGAGATGGGAGTATTAAAGTGGCGGCGAGAAAACAATGGAGGTAAGTAAGCGATTTTGTTTAGGCAGCTAAATAGCAGTGAATTAGTAGTGGCTGTTTAACAGGCCAGAGCGATCGTCTAGGAGTAGTATCGGTGATCGATACTATTTTGGGCGGGTATATTTGTGGAGTAAGTGCTTTTTGAAAAACACAAAATAGCAACAAATATTTAATTTTCAATATTATGTTTTGTGGGGGGTAGGCAAAATGCAAAATGCAAGAATTAGTTGCATTTCGCTGAATAGGCAACGAAGAGGGGTATGCTGTTAGAAATCTGGTTTGATTCAAACAACTATTGCAAAAAGGGTATTTGAGAGATGGGAGTATTAAAGTGGCGGCGAGAAAACAATGGAGGTAAGTAAGCGATTTTGTTTAGGCAGCTAAATAGCAGTGAATTAGTAGTTGCTGTTTAACAGGCCAGAGCGATCGTCTAGGAGTAGTATCGGTGAACGATACTATTTTTAGCGGGTATATTTGTGGAGTAAGTGCTTTTTGGAAAACACAAAATAGCAACAAATATTTAATTTTCAATATTATGTTTTGTGAGGCGTAGGCAAAATGCAAAATGCAAAGAATTAGTTGCATTTCGCTGAAAAGGCAACGAAGGTGGGTATGCTGTTAGAAATCTGGTTTGATTCCAACAACTATTGCAAAAAAGGGTATTTGAGAGATGGGAGTATTGGGTAGAATCTTGGGTAGAATCATTGGAATGCCGTGAAGGCAGTTTTGGGGTATGAATGGGGGTATTAAAGAGGCGGCGAGAAAGCAGTGGAGGTAAGTAAGCGATTTTGTTTAGGCAGCTAAATAGCAGTGAATTAGAAGTTGCTGTTTAACAGGCCAGAGCAATCGTCTAGGAGTAGTATCGGTGAACGATACTATTTTTAGCGGGTATATTTGTGGAGTAAGTGCTTTTGAAAAACACAAAATAGCAACAAATATTTAATTTTCAATATTATGTTTTGTGAGGGGTAGGCAAAATGCAAAATGCAAAGAATTAGTTGCATTTCGCTGAATAGGCAACGAAGGTGGGTATGCTGTTGGAAATCTGGTTTGATTCAACCAACTATTGCAAAAAAGGGTATTTGAGAGATGGGAGTATTGGGTAGAATCTTGGGTAGAATCATTGGAATGCCGTGAAGGCAGTGTTGGGGTATGAATGGGAGTATTAAAGAGGCGGCGAGAAAACAATGGAGGTAAGTAAGCGATTTTGCTTAGGCAGCTAAGTAGTAGTGAATTAGTGATTGATGTTTTACAGGCGAGTGCGATAGGTGCAGGAGGGAAGTTTAATAGTATATGGATTAGTGTGCAGTTTCATATATGTGTGTTTATAAAGTAGCTTATAGAGTAATTTATTGGGTGCGCAGGTCAGTCACATAGGTGTCGATGGTGTTCCTGTGGCGTGAAGGTGTTGCGTGCGGGCTTTGCGCAGTGGGTCTCCTGCTTATGTTTATGCGTAGGTATTGTTGCGTTTTGAAGTGCTGATTTGGTTGATGGATTTATTTTATGGTTGAGGGTGTGTGGTGTTGAAGATGCTGGGTTATGTTGCTTGAAGAGTTTGTAGCTGTTTGGGAGTAGGAATCGGAGTACATTGTAAGTATATGGTATGCATGAAGGTATGGAATGATAGGGTGAGCATGTTATACCAGGCATGCGATTTTGGGACAGGGTAATTTCGATATGTATTTATTTAGCTGTTTGTTTTTTGCACGGTGGTGATAAGTGTGTGCATGAGGATTTATCTCTTGTTGATAGCGAATTCAGGCTAGTGTATATGGCTTTTGTTGTTGAACTCCTTATGTTTGTGTGGGCGGAGTGTTGGACTGTTAGGTGTGTATGTTGCTGAATGTTGCTGATTACGAACAGCAGTTGGGTGCAATTTTTTTTTTTTTCTTTTCCCATTAGTTGTTGCTTGTTTGTGTGTGGGCGAGGTTTAATGCTTATGGATGGAGTTGTGTCTTATCCAGGTTTATATCTGAAGGTGCTTTTGGGTTATTGTTTCATGCTCCATGTAGCTGGGGCTGTGATGTGGAGAAGAAAGGTGGGAGTGATAAGTGTTTTGTTGGTATTTTATGATTGTGGTTTAGTAAGCAGTGTGTAAGTACAAGTGTACAGTGTCGCTGCTAGTGTAAAAGGATATCCATATATGGCTAGGTGGTAGACGTAGTTACACTGTAAGATAACAGTGCAAACCAGTGGCCCACAAATACCAAGCGTGAAGCTTGTTGGACATAAAGGTGTCAGCGATAAGGCTTATGCTGCAATTGAATTATTTGTGGAATGGCTGGTTTGTTGCAGAAGGCACTTTGAGTAGGGTGAGTTAAGGTGATAAAAAATATAAAATATATTGTTGGGTGGGCGTGTAAATGCGCGAAGTTGATAGGATTGAGAAGTCCATATATGGATTGAGTTTGAGCAAGAAGCGTGGAGCTTAGGTGGGCTTGCGTGTGTATTTATCCGTTTAAGGGCATCCAGGAGGATGCAAAGATCATGCAAGTACTCTACTGAGAGTAGTGATGGGAATTTGTTCGACGAAGTGTCTTGGGGTGAGTGGGGGGCAGAGGGTTTCAGTAGGGGGAGGGGGAATTGGTTTAGTCAGAGTCGGATTCGCTTTCAGTTGTTGCAGTGCGAAGGCTGGTTAAGGTATTCAGCTGTGATTGGAAGCGGTTTAGGGTTTCGGTTAGCTGGAGCAGCTGAGATTGGTGGCTCTCGAACACATTAGCAAGTGAGTCCATACGCCTAGTAGTTTCAATGCTTAGTTCGTCAGGGGGCTGTTGTTGGTGTGGATGCTGTATGTTGGGTGCGGGGGTAGAAGCAGGAACGCGGGTCATTGCAGCGGCAGCGGCAGCAGCAGGGTTTAGAAGAAACCGCCGCCGCCGATGCCGCTGATCATGATGACGACGGTGGCGCCGTGTCGTAACGCTCACAATTTCGCCCCCCGCATTGCCCGGGTGGTGACGTTGGTTGCGGCGTCGGTGGGGGTAAGGTCGTGGTTGTGTGGTTTGTTGATGTTGTTGCTGTTCGGGGCGATGCTGATTTGTTGGAGTTGCTGACGACGTAGTTGCTGAAGGTGTATAGATTGGGGAGGGTGGGGTTTGTTGCGGATTGCTTGCGATAGGAGGTTGTCCTGAGCTATTTGATTGTTTTTGTTGCTGTCGCTGCTGGAGTTTGGGGTTTATTATTTTCAGAAGGGATGGGCAGCGGGAGAAATTTGCTGAGTGCTCTTGCGAGCAATTTGCACATTTGGGTGGGGCATTTCGCGGCTTAGGGCAGGCACGAGAGTTGTGCTTACCACCGCATCTGACACATCTCGGCTCGTTGTGACAGTAATGTGCTGTGTGTTGGAATCGCTGGCAGCGTTTGCATTGGGGAATGCGCACTTTGTCGCGTGGCCATTCAAAGTGGACCTGATGGTTGCAGAGGTGCTTAATTTGAAAGATATTTTTATTGGGTTTGAGGTTAGATGGGATGTTTCTGTTGGTGCCGCTATTGTTTTGGGGGAAGAGCTCAACGAAGAAAGTGTTTGGGCCATAGATGTTTAGGGTGTGCAGGTGCCCGTAGCTGGGATGAAAAATGTTTCGAACATTGAAGCCCTGGAGGGTGAGTTCGTCTTTTATTCTAGCGCAGCTTATTGAGGCGTGGAGGCCGATCAGCACGACTCTAAATGGGCGCTCGTGGCGCAATTGGTATGTATTGAATTGGATCCTTCTGTCTTGAAGGATACGAATGATCAGACGGTAGGCGGTAGCGTTTTGGGGTTGGATGCGCACAATGCCCGCACCACCCAGTTTTATTGAGAATTCTGTGACCTGAGCATCATTTAACGCGGAGATGAGTGACTCGAGGTCGATTTGGTGAGAGGAGTGGGGGACTTGGGGGTCCTCGGGAGCCGTGTGAACGGTGATTTGTGGCGGTTTGTGGGTGCTATCGGACTCAGGGGTAGAGGAAGTGGGTGGGGAGGCTGAGGCATTTTCAAATTGATTTTCAGCAGCGTCGTCGTCAACGCTATCAGACACGGTGGGTGGGGGAGTAGTGTTTCGGTGTGTTGAGTTGCTTGCGTTAGTGGGGTTTTGTCCTACGTGTGGGTTGGTGTTGTCATTTCGATTGTCAGTGTAATCCCCAGCAAGATCGAGCACAGCGTCGACATCTAATGCTGGGGCGGTCTCAGTCTGGTTTGTGGTTGGGTTTTCCCTAGTGGGGGTGCTAACAACATCCTCATCCTCAGACGAGTCGATGATGTTTATGATGCGTTTTAGGGGGGGACGGTTAGATGGTGTGGTGTTGGTGTTGTGGGACACTGCTGCAGCTGCAGGTCTAACGCTGGCGCGGAAAATAGTGGCTGGCGTAGCAGTTAACGATGACGGCGGTACTGAAGCCGGCACCACGGCCGCCATTGCCGCTGAGCCGGTAGGGGCACGGCTGGTAGCAGCATGGCGGGTGGAGCGATTGGTGCGTTCAGTACCACCGGCAATGCGTCCGCCGACGACACCCCCTACACCGGCCGAGCTTCCCTGACCACTGCAGCTAGCACGCGCGTCGTCAGCAATCGTGTTAGCAATGGGGCCGGCCCCAGCCACTCCACCGTCGGATCTGGTATCAGTGCCGATATTGGGGTTTCGGCTACGGCGCAGTGCGCGAAATTCCGCTGTGGCATTTCTTACCGCAGTGGTGAAGGCTATGCCGTCATTGGTATTGATGGCATTGCGGATTGTTGTCAAGAGCGGTGTGGGTACACGTTTACCGGACAATGAGTTTAAAATTTTTTGGCGCGATTCCGCTATGGTGAGCATCGCGGGATGTGAGGAGCCGAGGAATCTTTCGTTAGCAAATGCTTCAGCTGGGGCTGGTTCCCTAGGGGTGGGAGTCACCTCTGAGGGAGAGGGCATATTGCCGTAATTATTGGGGGATGAGTCGGGCGAGCTAGTTGAGTGGTTTGTGGCATGAGTTGGGATTGGTGACGACATGTCGGGTTGAGTAGGTCGAGGGCTAGCGAATGGGCAAATTAGGCGCGTGTACGCAGAATGATAGATTTTGAGTGCTATTCAAAAGTGAGGGGTCTGGACTGGGGTGACTAACGTGTATAAAGTATACAAAGTGTAGGTTTCTTAAAATTGTGTGTGTAGGTAGGAGTATATGTAGGTGTGTGGGTAAAGTCAGAGTATAAGGAATTTGTAAGGGACTAGCAGATGGGCAAGAAAACGCGAGTACGCAGCTAGAAAATGGTTTTATGTATATATGTACGTATGTGTATGTAGAAAAAGTAATGGTATATGTAGCTAGAGTAATAATATATATTAGGGTAAACTAAGTTTAATTATTTGTTTAAAAGTTTAGATGTAAATGTAATGGGGGGATGAAGGTAGTGAAAGCCTTCAGGTGATGATTGCAGGAGTAATAAAAATAAAAATGATAATGAATGAAAAATTGAGATTAACTATTTAGATTTGGAAAGTTGATGCGGAAATTGTACGATGGAATGCGAGCAGCTAAAGATGCTTAAGATGCTTGTGTTATGCAAAGAATATGCAGGCAGAAGTCAAATGTTGCGCACGCACAAAACGAGCAGCGAAATGGAAAGGTCACTATGACGAAAATGGAATAGCGCTTCGCTGTAGCGAGCAACAATAATGCAAATGTTGTATGTGTAAAAAAGTATTGATGAATTTGGAATAAATTAATAATTTTAGCAACGTATGTATGAATGAATTGTGGAGAAATATTTAATGAAAATTAAATTTAATAATGTATGTAGTAATGGATTTTAATTGAATTGAGGGGGTGAATATAATAAAGCGGACAAATTGTATTTGGTAATAGTATTCTAATGTTGAAGCAAGTGTAATTGAATAATTAAATGTTGCAAAAAAGTATGCAGAAAACTGTACGCTAAAAAGGCTAGCAGCAAATATGTGCGCAGGCAGAAAAAATGGCGGGCGATCGAAACAAGCAGCGGCCGTGGCCTACGTGCAGCGAAAAAGGGTCGCTATGACGTCGTCGCTATACAGAATTCAAATTTCTGGAAAAAATTCCACGATGCTGCCTGTGTACAGTTTTGCGACTCTTTTTTCTTTTTTTTGAATAATGCAAATGCTGTATGTGTAAAAAAGTATTGATGAATTTGGAATAAATTAATAATTTTAGCAACGTATGTATGAATGAATTGTGGAGGAATATTTAATGAAAAATGAAAAAAAAATAAATTTAATAATGTATGTAGTAATGGATTTTAATTGAATTGAGGGGGTGAATGTTATTAAGCGGACAAGTTGTATTTGGTAATAGTATTCTAATGTTGAAGCAAGTGTAATTGAATAATTAAATGTTGCAAAAAAGTATGCAGAAAAACTGTACGCTAAAAAGGCAAGCAGCAAATATGTGCGCAGGCAGAAAAAATGGCGGGCGCTCGAAGCAAGCAGCGAAAAAGGGTCACTATGACGTCGTCGCTGTACAGAATTCAAATTTATGGAAAAATTCCACGATGCTGCCTGTGTACAGTTTTGCAACTTTTTTCTTTTTTTTGAATAATGCAAATGCTGTATGTGTAAAAAAGTATTGATGAATTTGGAATAAATTAATAATTTTAGCAACGTATGTATGAATGAATTGTGGAGGAATATTTAATGAAAAATGAAAAAAAAATAAATTTAATAATGTATGTAGTAATGGATTTTAATTGAATTGAGGGGGTGAATGTTATTAAGCGGACAAATTGTATTTGGTAATAGTATTCTAATGTTGAAGCAAGTGTAATTGAATAATTAAATGTTGCAAAAAAAAAAAGTATGCAGAAAACTGTACGCTAAAAAGGCAAGCAGCAAATATGTGCGCAGGCAGAAAAAATGGCGGGCGATCGAAACAAGCAGCGGCCGTGGCCTACGTGCAGCGAAAAAGGGTCGCTATGACGTCGTCGCTATACAGAATTCAAATTTCTGGAAAAAATTCCACGATGCTGCCTGTGTACAGTTTTGCGACTCTTTTTTCTTTTTTTTGAATAATGCAAATGCTGTATGTGTAAAAAAGTATTGATGAATTTGGAATAAATTAATAATTTTAGCAACGTATGTATGAATGAATTGTGGAGGAATATTTAATGAAAAATGAAAAAAAAATAAATTTAATAATGTATGTAGTAATGGATTTTAATTGAATTGAGGGGGTGAATGTTATTAAGCGGACAAATTGTATTTGGTAATAGTATTCTAATGTTGAAGCAAGTGTAATTGAATAATTAAATGTTGCAAAAAAAGTATGCAGAAAAACTGTACGCTAAAAAGGCAAGCAGCAAATATGTGCGCAGGCAGAAAAAATGGCGGGCGCTCGAAGCAAGCAGTTTTTCGTGGCTATGGCCTACATACAGCGAAAAAGCCTAAAGAATTCAAATTTATGGAAAAATTCCGCGATGCTGCTTTTGTACAGTTTTGCGACTCTTTTTTTTTTTTTTTTTTGTTTTTGCATGCATTTTCTTTTAAACAGGGGTTATTTGATTAGTTAAACTACTAAATGTTAAATATAAGGCTGTAATAAATGAAAATGTGGTTATTTAAATGCGTGTATATTTGCGTTTTTGTCAAGGCGGCGTCCAAAATGGGCAGTGAGCAATTTTTATTAATGTAGATAATTTAAAGAGAAATTCTCTTTTTTTTCGCTTTTGGGGGTGGTTTGTGTGGTTTGGGGGGGGGGGGGGGGGGGGGGGGCGGGCCGGTCGGTCGGGACCCGGAGAGCGAAGAGCGGCAGGCACAGAAAGATCAGAGGGATCAGAAAGTTTCACACATAAACGCGCACAGCACACAATATTATAATAATAGTTATAGTTTTAATAGCTTTTTTAGCTTTGGATGGTCGCTGTTAAGGCTTGTCGCAAAGGGAGAGAATAGTGATTTTTAATTTTTTACAGTTTTCACAGTTTCGAATAATAACGAAGAATAATAACAGGAGCGCTTTGAAAAAAGCACGTCCGTTCACTACGAGAGCACAAAAGAAAAAACTCAAGAGTCAAGGGTCCTGAGTTTCATTATGCAAATTTAGGCAGAGATCGCGAGTGGCGAAAACGCACACAAGTGCATATGCAGAGACATACACTTGTGCGGTAAAAGGGTTAGGTAGCAAAAAAGGGTAAAAGGATGATGTAATAGTGATTTTTGTAGCTATTTTGAGCTATTTTTGAGCTATTTTTCTGCTGCTGCTGCCTAATGGAAAAGTACTGAGTTTCATTATGCAGATTTCGGCGAGTTCGCGAGTGGCGAAAACGCACACAAGTGCATATGCAGAGACATACACTTGTGCGGTAAAAGGGTTGGGTAGCAAAAAAGGGTAAAAGGATGATGTAATAGTGATTTTTGTAGCTATTTTGAGCTATTTTTGAGCTATTTTTCTGCTGCTGCTGCCTAATGGAAAAGTACTGAGTTGCATTTTGCAAATTTAGGCAGAGATCGCGAGTGGCGAAAAGAACGAACACAATTGCATATGTAGAGACATACACTTGTGTGGTAAAAGGGTTAGGTAGCAAAAAAGGGTAAAAGGATGATGTAATAGTGATTTTTGTAGCTATTTTGAGCTATTTTTGAGCTATTTTTTCTGCTGCTGCTGCCTAATGGAAAAGTACTGAGTTGCATTTTGCAAATTTAGGCAGAGATCGCGAGTGGCGAAAAGAACGAACACAATTGCATATGTAGAGACATACACTTGTGTGGTAAAAGGGTTAGGTAGCAAAAAAGGGTAAAAGGATGATGTAATAGTGATTTTTGTAGCTATTTTGAGCTATTTTTGAGCTATTTTTCTGCTGCTGCTGCCTAATGGAAAAGTACTGAGTTGCATTTTGCAAATTTAGGCAGAGATCGCGAGTGGCGAAAAGAACGAACACAATTGCATATGTAGAGACATACACTTGTGTGGTAAAAGGGTTAGGTAGCAAAAAAGGGTAAAAGGATGATGTAATAGTGATTTTTGTAGCTATTTTGAGCTATTTTTGAGCTATTTTTCTGCTGCTGCTGCCTAATGGAAAAGTACTGAGTTGCATTTTGCAAATTTAGGCAGAGATCGCAGAGTGGCAAAAGAACGAACACAATTGCATATGTAGAGACATACACTTGTGTGGTAAAAGGGTTAGGTAGCAAAAAAGGGTAAAAGGATGATGTAATAGTGATTTTTGTAGCTATTTTGAGCTATTTTTGAGCTATTTTTCTGCTGCTGCTGCCTAATGGAAAAGTACTGAGTTGCATTTTGCAAATTTAGGCAGAGATCGCGAGTGGCGAAAACGCACACAAGTGCATATGCAGAGACATACACTTGTGCGGTAAAAGGGTTAGGTAGCAAAAAAGGGTAAAAGGATGATGTAATAGTGATTTTTGTAGCTATTTTGAGCTATTTTTGAGCTATTTTTCTGCTGCTGCTGCCTAATGGAAAAGTACTGAGTTGCATTTTGCAAATTTAGGCAGAGATCATGAGGGGCGAAAAAGGGAACACACAAGTGCATATGCAGAGACATACACTTGTGCGGTAAAAGGGTTAGGTAGCAAAAAAAGGGTAAAAGGATGATGTAATAGTGATTTTTGTAGCTATTTTGAGCTATTTTTGAGCTATTTTTCTGCTGCTGCTGCCTAATGGAAAAGTACTGAGTTGCATTTTGCAAATTTAGGCAGAGATCGCGAGTGGCGAAAAGAACGAACACAATTGCATATGTAGAGACATACACTTGTGTGGTAAAAGGGTTAGGTAGCAAAAAAAGGGTAAAAGGATGATGTAATAGTGATTTTTGTAGCTATTTTGAGCTATTTTTGAGCTATTTTTCTGCTGCTGCTGCCTAATGGAAAAGTACTGAGTTTCATTATGCAAATTTAGGCAGAGATCGCGAGTGGCGAAAACGCACACAAGTGCATATGCAGAGACATACACTTGTGCGGTAAAAGGGTTAGGTAGCAAAAAAAGGGTAAAAGGATGATGTAATAGTGATTTTTGTAGCTATTTTGAGCTATTTTTGAGCTATTTTCCTGCTGCTGCTGCCTAATGGAAAAGTACTGAGTTGCATTTTGCAAATTTGGGCAGAGATCGCGAGTGGCGAAAAGAGCGAACACAATTGCATATGTAGAGACATACACTTGTGTGGTAAAAGGGGTTAGGTGGCGAAAAGGATGACGTAATAGGGAGTTTTGTAGCTATTCTGAGCTATTTTTCTGCTGCTGCTGGCAAATGGAAAAATACTGAGTATTTAGCGCGAGAAATTAAACCCAGAGTAAAGACCGCGGCTAGCGGTGCTGAGAGGGAATGATTTTGTGCGAGCAGAGCAGGCTTGCGGGCAGAGTAGAAATGTGAACGGGGCAGAAGTTGCGAGCAGAGCAGGTTTTCGGGCAGTGAAATGTGGGTGAGGAAACTATGTTACCCTTTCTTTGATTAAGCGGTTTGGATGGACTGCTGCTATTTGTTTTTTTTTATATTTTTCTTACTTAATCTTGTCGACCCGAGGCCGTATTTTAAAAGTTCTCTAGTGGGCAGAGAGCTGAGGAGAGGTAGGGAAGTTAGTGGCCTTGAAAGAAAGAAAGGGTTTGTCACTCATTGTTGGGCCGTCGGATGCGCCGAGCCAGGCCCTTCATAGTCAGTACACACACGCACACGCATACTAGGGCGTGGGTGAGGGTGCGAAGACAGCTCTAGCGACACTCTCAGCGACCACAAGCCAGGCAGTGAGTGTCAAGTACCTGTTTAAGGGCCTATAATTGTGGATGGACAAAAGAGTCCCTAATTATGTGAGTCGGAGGGATTATTGCGACTCTGACCACGGCCATTCACACCCACATATACAGCCTCTGAGTATATGTGAGATGTGCGTGGGTAGACAGCGCCGGCACGCGAACAGCGATATGCTGACAGGTGTTGGAAGGGGGTAAAAGAAAAAAGAAAAGCTGTGAAAACTGTAAAAGAAAATTGTGCGAGGTTAGTTATATTAAGATAAGTAATAGCTAGTGACCACTACTACAATTCTGCGGCTGTGCATGTGTATGGGTGGGAGTATGTTTGGCAAATATGCCTGTGATTTAAAGGAGAAACGAAAGAAAATCATAAGAAATTGTAAGATTGTAAAATTGTGAAATTGTGCCTACGCCGCTTTCGGGTGGCAACGCAACTCGATCACCTCGCTTGTTGCCCATCTAACTACCTCAGCAGCGATCGCGCTACTAACACACGGTGAGTAATGGGAGGATATGTTTATCCGTCAGACCATACCATTTCGTCTAAAGGCCCCGGAAAAAGCAGTTTATCTTACTAAGAGTGCCATTTATGCGCCTTTCGGCATGTCACGCCTGCGTTCGTTATAGTGGGAGTTTAGCAGAGAGTTTTCTAAAAGGGGGTTTGGATAAGGATAGGATTGATTTTACGTTAACTGGGTAGATAAAGATTGCCAATCTTTGATTTTGGGGAACGAACGGGCTTTGTGCATTGAAGGACAATTGTGACCATAACATAAAGAGGGCAGAGCGACATCAGAATACATAAAGATTCCATTAGTACGCAGTTATAAGTGTGGGAGTTGGATAAGTAAAGATGAATGAAAGACCAGAAAAGTTCACCGGTTAACCATACACTGACTCGCGTTGAGGCTGGCGTGCATGGCCGGATCCCAAATCGATACAATTTCATTTTTTTTTTTTTTTTTTAAATATTTACATGTCGACTGTCTCAATGCAAGGAACAGTCACATGTAACCCTGTGCGGATACAAGACCGCCATAAAGTTTATACGAATTGTGTGTGTGATTAGGTAGTTTATCATTGTACACTTGCTTCAGTTGCACCGGTAGCAAGACTGCGCATCTAACTTGATGGACAGCTTGTCTACAGGTGCCGCAGAGAGCAACACCCGGAGAGTGGTATGCTGTCCGGGTGTGGGGGTGTGCGTACAATGCCACTATCAGACCCACAATAAGGGCGGGATCACGGCACTGAAGGAAACGTACATTAGTACATAATTAATACTCTCCAAACATTAGGTGGCTGGGTAGTCTGGAGAGATTTTGTAAACATCACACAGTTAGGCATGTGATGACAATTAAAAGAATATAAGGACAGAGGCGGACGATTGTAGATCAACACACTCGATGTCTTGTAATTTAAAAAGGGGAATCCTCAAGTGACCCACTTTTTCACACACAGCACTTGCTTTCTTACTCACGCCCACCCTAAGAGCAGCAGAAGTATACTACAATTGGGTGTGTATGGTTTTTATGAAGGTTCGCAAGTTAGGTTGTGTGTGCAGGCATCAAAATTTTTGAGACGGTAATGAGGTATGGGAGCAATACCTTTTATAGCCGCTATTCAATGTTTTGGCTATAGTAAGATCAGCGATTCTCTGTTGTTAAGCAGAGCAACGTATGTAAAAGCACACCAAATGTGGCAGTATACATAGCGTTGGTTCGGATAATTTGGGGGGACTGATGCAGGTGTCAATGAATGTGCGTGGACATCAAAGACCCGATCAGGTGATGTAAGTTTAGCTGGGTACACATATGCTTGTAACTATTCATATGTGGTAAGATGCGTTCTAGATTGTGGATGGGCACATAATTTGGGGGGGCTAATAGCTAGACTTTAATGGTATTGCGTACACCGTCAAGTGTAGGCGTCTAGATTCAAGGTTAAATGAATTATCTGGGTTGACTGAATTGCTCTGTAGCTGGGATCCGATCTAGAGAGATAAAGGGAGAGAGAGAGGGATGGGGTGTTTGCAAAAATGTATTAGTTTAGGTGTTTAATATATGCATGTAGATTGAAGCAGGTATTGTTGGTATATACAGACGTGCGGGGGTGCTGGTTAGCACATGCAGCGCAACTCCATACACACACAGGGACCGTTTGGACACCCGTGTGAAGGTCGAGTATAAACATGGATGAAATTTGTGAGTAAGATTAAAATAGGTGCTAAAAATTGATTGATTGTTGGTAGGCGCTACTATTTTTAAGTGAGTATATTTATCAGTATTATGTTTTGTGAGGGTGGGTAAAGTGTCGAAAATTAATTGCATTTTAAAGGTTTAGGCAGTGAGGATAGAGTTTTGTTTTGTTTCGAGCAGCTAACGTAAGGAGGATATTTGCGGAGGGTGATCGATACTATTTTCAGCGGGTATATTTGTGGAGTAAGTGCTTTTTGAAGAAACACAAAATAGCAACAAATATTTAATTTTCAAAATTATGTTTTGTGAGGGGTAGGCAAAATGCAAAATGCAAAGAATTAGTTGCATTTCGCTGAATAGGCAACGAAGGTGGGTATGCTGTTAGAAATCTGGTTTGATTCAAACAACTATTGCAAAAAGGGTATTTGAGAGATGGGAGTATTAAAGTGGCGGCGAGAAAACAATGGAGGTAAGTAAGCGATTTTGTTTAGGCAGCTAAATAGCAGTGAATTAGTAGTTGCTGTTTAACAGGCCAGAGCGATCGTCTAGGAGTAGTATCGGTGATCGATACTATTTTGGGCGGGTATATTTGTGGAGTAAGTGCTTTTCAAAAAACACAAAATAGCAACAAATATTTAATTTTCAATATTATGTTTTGTGGGGGGTAGGCAAAATGCAAAATGCAAGAATTAGTTGCATTTCGCTGAATAGGCAACGAAGGTGGGTATGCTGTTAGAAATCTGGTTTGATTCAAACAACTATTGCAAAAAGGGTATTTGAGAGATGGGAGTATTAAAGTGGCGGCGAGAAAACAATGGAGGTAAGTAAGCGATTTTGTTTAGGCAGCTAAATAGCAGTGAATTAGTAGTTGCTGTTTAACAGGCCAGAGCGATCGTCTAGGAGTAGTATCGGTGATCGATACTATTTTGGGCGGGTATATTTGTGGAGTAAGTGCTTTTGAAAAACACAAAATAGCAACAAATATTTAATTTTCAATATTATGTTTTGTGGGGGTAGGCAAAATGCAAAATGCAAGAATTAGTTGCATTTCGCTGAATAGGCAACGAAGGGGGGTATGCTGTTAGAAATCTGGTTTGATTCAAACAACTATTGCAAAAAAAGGGTATTTGAGAGATGGGAGTATTAAAGTGGCGGCGAGAAAACAATGGAGGTAAGTAAGCGATTTTGTTTAGGCAGCTAAATAGCAGTGAATTAGTAGTGGCTGTTTAACAGGCCAGAGCGATCGTCTAGGAGTAGTATCGGTGATCGATACTATTTTGGGCGGGTATATTTGTGGAGTAAGTGCTTTTTGAAAAACACAAAATAGCAACAAATATTTAATTTTCAATATTATGTTTTGTGGGGGGTAGGCAAAATGCAAAATGCAAGAATTAGTTGCATTTCGCTGAATAGGCAACGAAGAGGGGTATGCTGTTAGAAATCTGGTTTGATTCAAACAACTATTGCAAAAAAGGGTATTTGAGAGATGGGAGTATTAAAGTGGCGGCGAGAAAACAATGGAGGTAAGTAAGCGATTTTGTTTAGGCAGCTAAATAGCAGTGAATTAGTAGTTGCTGTTTAACAGGCCAGAGCGATCGTCTAGGAGTAGTATCGGTGATCGATACTATTTTGGGCGGGTATATTTGTGGAGTAAGTGCTTTTTGAAAAGCACAAAATAGCAACAAATATTTAATTTTCAATATTTTGTTTTGTGAGGGGTAGGCAAAATGCAAAGTGCAAGAATTAGTTGCATTTCGCTGAATAGGCAACGAAGGTGGGTATGCTGTTAGAAATCTGGTTTGATTCAAACAACTATTGCAAAAAAGGGTATTTGAGAGATGGGAGTATTAAAGAGGCGGCGAGAAAACAATGGAGGTAAGTAAGCGATTTTGTTTAGGCAGCTAAATAGCAGTGAATTAGTAGTTGCTGTTTAACAGGCCAGAGCGATCGTCTAGGAGTAGTATCGGTGATCGATACTATTTTTAGCGGGTATATTTGTGGAGTAAGTGCTTTTTGAAAAGCACAAAATAGCAACAAATATTTAATTTTCAAAATTATGTTTTGTGAGGGGTAGGCAAAATGCAAAATGCAAAAAGTTAGTTGCATTTCGCTGAATAGGCAACGAAGGTGGGTATGCTGTTAGAAATCTGGTTTGATTCAAACAACTATTGCAAAAAAGGGTATTTGAGAGATGGGAGTATTAAAGAGGCGGCGAGAAAACAATGGAGGTAAGTAAGCGATTTTGTTTGGGCAGCTAAATAGCAGTGAATTAGTAGTTGCTGTTTAACAGGCCAGAGCGATCGTCTAGGAGTAGTATCGGTGAACGATACTATTTTTGATTGGGTATATTTGTGGAGTAACTGCTTTTTGAAAAGCACACAATAGCAACAAATATTTAATTTTCAATATTTTGTTTTGTGAGGGGTAGGCAAAATGCAAAATGCAAAGAATTAGTTGCATTTCGCTGAAAAGGCAACGAAGGTGGGTATGCTGTTAGAAATCTGGTTTGATTCCAGCAACTATTGCAAAAAGGGTATTTGAGAGATGGGAGTATTGGGTAAATCTTGGGTAGAATCATTGAATGCCGTGAAGGCAGTTTTGGGGTATGAATGGGGGTATTAAAGAGGCGGCGAGAAAGCAGTGGAGGTAAGTAAGCGATTTTGTTTAGGCAGCTAAATAGCAGTGAATTAGAAGTTGCTGTTTAACAGGCCAGAGCGATCGTCTAGGAGTAGTATCGGTGATCGATACTATTTTTGGCGGGTATATTTGTGGAGTAAGTGCTTTTTGAAAAGCACAAAATAGCAACAAATATTTAATTTTCAATATTTTGTTTTGTGAGGGGTAGGCAAAATGCAAAATGCAAAGAATTAGTTGCATTTCGCTGAATAGGCAACGAAGGTGGGTATGCTGTTAGAAATCTGGTTTGATTCAAACAACTATTGCAAAAAAGGGTATTTGAGAGATGGGAGTATTAAAGAGGCGGCGAGAAAACAATGGAGGTAAGTAAGCGATTTTGTTTAGGCAGCTAAATAGCAGTGAATTAGTAGTTGCTGTTTAACAGGCCAGAGCGATCGTCTAGGAGTAGTATCGGTGATCGATACTATTTTTGGCGGGTATATTTGTGGAGTAAGTGCTTTTTTAAAAAGCACAAAATAGCAACAAATATTTAATTTTCAAAATTATGTTTTGTGAGGGGTAGGCAAAATGCAAAATGCAAAAAGTTAGTTGCATTTCGCTGAATAGGCAACGAAGGTGGGTATGCTGTTAGAAATCTGGTTTGATTCAAACAACTATTGCAAAAAAGGGTATTTGAGAGATGGGAGTATTAAAGAGGCGGCGAGAAAACAATGGAGGTAAGTAAGCGATTTTGTTTGGGCAGCTAAATAGCAGTGAATTAGTAGTTGCTGTTTAACAGGCCAGAGCGATCGTCTAGGAGTAGTATCGGTGAACGATACTATTTTTGATTGGGTATATTTGTGGAGTAACTGCTTTTTGAAAAACACACAATAGCAACAAATATTTAATTTCCAATATTATGTTTTGTGAGGGGTAGGCAAAATGCAAAATGCAAAGAATTAGTTGCATTTCGCTGAAAAGGCAACGAAGGTGGGTATGCTGTTAGAAATCTGGTTTGATTCCAGCAACTATTGCAAAAAAGGGTATTTGAGAGATGGGAGTATTGGGTACAATCTTGGGTAGAATCATTGGAATGCCGTGAAGGCAGTTTTGGGGTATGAATGGGGGTATTAAAGAGGCGGCGAGAAAGCAGTGGAGGTAAGTAAGCGATTTTGTTTAGGCAGCTAAATAGCAGTGAATTAGAAGTTGCTGTTTAACAGGCCAGAGCGATCGTCTAGGAGTAGTATCGGTGAACGATACTATTTTTAGCGGGTATATTTGTGGAGTAAGTGCTTTTTGAAAAGCACAAAATAGCAACAAATATTTAATTTTCAATATTATGTTTTGTGAGGGGTAGGCAAAATGCAAAATGCAAAGAATTAGTTGCATTTCGCTGAATAGGCAACGAAGGTGGGTATGCTGTTAGAAATCTGGTTTGATTCAAACAACTATTGCAAAAAAGGGTATTTGAGAGATGGGAGTATTAAAGAGGCGGCGAGAAAACAATGGAGGTAAGTAAGCGATTTTGTTTAGGCAGCTAAATAGCAGTGAATTAGTAGTTGCTGTTTAACAGGCCAGAGCGATCGTCTAGGAGTAGTATCGGTGATCGATACTATTTTGGGCGGGTATATTTGTGGAGTAAGTGCTTTTCAAAAAACACAAAATAGCAACAAATATTTAATTTTCAAAATTATGTTTTGTGAGGGGTAGGCAAAATGCAAAATGCAAAAAGTTAGTTGCATTTCGCTGAATAGGCAACGAAGGTGGGTATGCTGTTAGAAATCTGGTTTGATTCAAACAACTATTGCAAAAAAGGGTATTTGAGAGATGGGAGTATTAAAGAGGCGGCGAGAGAACAATGGAGGTAAGTAAGCGATTTTGTTTGGGCAGCTAAATAGCAGTGAATTAGTAGTTGCTGTTTAGCAGGCCAGAGCGATCGTCTAGGAGTAGTATCGGTGATCGATACTATTTTGGGCGGGTATATTTGTGGAGTAAGTGCTTTTTGAAAAACACAAAATAGCAACAAATATTTAATTTTCAATATTATGTTTTGTGAGGGGTAGGCAAAATGCAAAATGCAAAGAATTAGTTGCATTTCGCTGAATAGGCAACGAAGGTGGGTATGCTGTTAGAAATCTGGTTTGATTCAAACAACTATTGCAAAAAAGGGTATTTGAGAGATGGGAGTATTAAAGTGGCGGCGAGAAAACAATGGAGGTAAGTAAGCGATTTTGTTTAGGCAGCTAAATAGCAGTGAATTAGTAGTTGCTGTTTAACAGGCCAGAGCGATCGTCTAGGAGTAGTATCGGTAAACGATACTATTTTTAGCGGGTATATTTGTGGAGTAAGTGCTTTTTGGAAAACACAAAATAGCAACAAATATTTTATTTTCAATATTATGTTTTGTGAGGCGTAGGCAAAATGCAAAATGCAAAGAATTAGTTGCATTTCGCTGAAAAGGCAACGAAGGTGGGTATGCTGTTAGAAATCTGGTTTGATTCCAACAACTATTGCAAAAAAGGGTATTTGAGAGATGGGAGTATTGGGTAGAATCTTGGGTAGAATCATTGGAATGCCGTGAAGGCAGTTTTGGGGTATGAATGGGGGTATTAAAGAGGCGGCGAGAAAGCAGTGGAGGTAAGTAAGCGATTTTGTTTAGGCAGCTAAATAGCAGTGAATTAGAAGTTGCTGTTTAACAGGCCAGAGCGATCGTCTAGGAGTAGTATCGGTGATCGATACTATTTTGGGCGGGTATATTTGTGGAGTAAGTGCTTTTTGAAAAACACAAAATAGCAACAGATATTTAATTTTCGATATTATGTTTTGTGAGGGGTAGGCAAAATGCAAAATGCAAAGAATTAGTTGCATTTCGCTGAAAAGGCAACGAAGGTGGGTATGCTGTTAGAAGTCTGGTTTGATTCAAACAACTATTGCAAAAGAGGGTATTTGAGAGATGGGAGTATTAAAGAGGCGGCGAGAAAACAATGGAGGTAAGTAAGCGATTTTGTTTAGGCAGCTAAATAGCAGTGGATTAGTAGTTGCTGTTTAAGGGGCCAGAGCGATCGTCTAGGAGTAGTATCGGTGATCGATACTATTTTGGGCGGGTATATTTGTGGAGTAAGCGCTTTTTGAAAAACACACAATAGCAACAAATATTTAATTTTCAATATTTTGTTTTGTGAGGGGTAGGCAAAATGCAAAATGCAAAGAATTAGTTGCATTTCGCTGAAAAGGCAACGAAGGTGGGTATGCTGTTAGAAGTCTGGTTTGATTCAAACAACTATTGCAAAAGAGGGTATTTGAGAGATGGGAGTATTAAAGAGGCGGCGAGAAAACAATGGAGGTAAGTAAGCGATTTTGTTTGGGCAGCTAAATAGCAGTGAATTAGTAGTTGCTGTTTAACAGGCCAGAGCGATCGTCTAGGAGTAGTATCGGTGATCGATACTATTTTGGGCGGGTATATTTGTGGAGTAAGCGCTTTTTGAAAAACACACAATAGCAACAAATATTTAATTTTCAATATTATGTTTTGTGAGGGGTAGGCAAAATGCAAAATGCAAAGAATTAGTTGCATTTCGCTGAAAATGCAACGAAGGTGGGTATGCTGTTAGAAATCTGGTTTGATTCCAGCAACTATTGCAAAAAAGGGTATTTGAGAGATGGGAGTATTGGGTACAATCTTGGGTAGAATCATTGGAATGCCGTGAAGGCAGTTTTGGGGTATGAATGGGGGTATTAAAGAGGCGGCGAGAAAGCAGTGGAGGTAAGTAAGCGATTTTGTTTAGGCAGCTAAATAGCAGTGAATTAGTAGTTGCTGTTTAACAGGCCAGAGCGATCGTCTAGGAGTAGTATCGGTGATCGATACTATTTTGGGCGGGTATATTTGTGGAGTAAGCGCTTTTTGAAAAACACACAATAGCAACAAATATTTAATTTTCAATATTTTGTTTTGTGAGGGGTAGGCAAAATGCAAAATGCAAAGAATTAGTTGCATTTCGCTGAAAAGGCAACGAAGGTGGGTATGCTGTTAGAAGTCTGGTTTGATTCAAACAACTATTGCAAAAGAGGGTATTTGAGAGATGGGAGTATTAAAGAGGCGGCGAGAAAACAATGGAGGTAAGTAAGCGATTTTGTTTAGGCAGCTAAATAGCAGTGAATTAGTAGTTGCTGTTTAACAGGCCAGAGCGATCGTCTAGGAGTAGTATCGGTGATCGATACTATTTTGGGCGGGTATATTTGTGGAGTAAGTGCTTTTTGGAAAACACAAAATAGCAACAAATATTTAATTTTCAATATTATGTTTTGTGAGGCGTAGGCAAAATGCAAAATGCAAAGAATTAGTTGCATTTCGCTGAAAAGGCAACGAAGGTGGGTATGCTGTTAGAAATCTGGTTTGATTCCAGCAACTACTGCAAAAAAGGGTATTTGAGAGATGGGAGTATTGGGTAGAATCTTGGGTAGAATCATTGGAATGCCGTGAAGGCAGTTTTGGGGTATGAATGGGGGTATTAAAGAGGCGGCGAGAAAGCAGTGGAGGTAAGTAAGCGATTTTGTTTAGGCAGCTAAATAGCAGTGAATTAGTAGTTGCTGTTTAACAGGCCAGAGCGATCGTCTAGGAGTAGTATCGGTGATCGATACTATTTTGGGCGGGTATATTTGTGGAGTAAGTGCTTTTTGAAAAACACAAAATAGCAACAAATATTTAATTTTCAATATTATGTTTTGTGAGGGGTAGGCAAAATGCAAAATGCAAAGAATTAGTTGCATTTCGCTGAAAAGGCAACGAAGGTGGGTATGCTGTTAGAAATCTGGTTTGATTCAAACAACTATTGCAAAAAAGGGTATTTGAGAGATGGGAGTATTAAAGAGGCGGCGAGAAAACAATGGAGGTAAGTAAGCGATTTTGTTTAGGCAGCTAAATAGCAGTGAATTAGTAGTTGCTGTTTAACAGGCCAGAGCGATCGTCTAGGAGTAGTATCGGTGATCGATACTATTTTGGGCGGGTATATTTGTGGAGTAAGCGCTTTTTGAAAAACACACAATAGCAACAAATATTTAATTTTCAATATTATGTTTTGTGAGGGGTAGGCAAAATGCAAAATGCAAAGAATTAGTTGCATTTCGCTGAAAAGGCAACGAAGGTGGGTATGCTGTTAGAAATCTGGTTTGATTCCAGCAACTATTGCAAAAAAGGGTATTTGAGAGATGGGAGTATTGGTAATCTTGGATCATTATGCCGTGAAGGCAGTTTTGGGGTATGAATGGGGGTATTAAAGAGGCGGCGAGAAAGCAGTGGAGGTAAGTAAGCGATTTTGTTTAGGCAGCTAAATAGCAGTGAATTAGTAGTTGCTGTTTAACAGGCCAGAGCGATCGTCTAGGAGTAGTATCGGTGATCGATACTATTTTGGGCGGGTATATTTGTGGAGTAAGTGCTTTTTGAAAAGCACAAAATAGCAACAAATATTTAATTTTCAATATTATGTTTTGTGAGGGGTAGGCAAAATGCAAAATGCAAAGAATTAGTTGCATTTCGCTGAATAGGCAACGAAGGTGGGTATGCTGTTAGAAATCTGGTTTGATTCAAACAACTATTGCAAAAAAGGGTATTTGAGAGATGGGAGTATTAAAGAGGCGGCGAGAAAACAATGGAGGTAAGTAAGCGATTTTGTTTAGGCAGCTAAATAGCAGTGAATTAGTAGTTGCTGTTTAACAGGCCAGAGCGATCGTCTAGGAGTAGTATCGGTGAACGATACTATTTTTAGCGGGTATATTTGTGGAGTAAGTGCTTTTTGAAAAACACAAAATAGCAACAAATATTTAATTTTCAATATTATGTTTTGTGAGGGGTAGGCAAAATGCAAAATGCAAAGAATTAGTTGCATTTCGCTGAATAGGCAACGAAGGTGGGTATGCTGTTAGAAATCTGGTTTGATTCAAACAACTATTGCAAAAAGGGTATTTGAGAGATGGGAGTATTAAAGAGGCGGCGAGAAAACAATGGAGGTAAGTAAGCGATTTTGTTTGGGCAGCTAAATAGCAGTGAATTAGTAGTTGCTGTTTAACAGGCCAGAGCGATCGTCTAGGAGTAGTATCGGTGATCGATACTATTTTGGGCGGGTATATTTGTGGAGTAAGTGCTTTTTGAAAAACACAAAATAGCAACAAATATTTAATTTTCAATATTATGTTTTGTGAGGGGTAGGCAAAATGCAAAATGCAAAGAATTAGTTGCATTTCGCTGAATAGGCAACGAAGGTGGGTATGCTGTTAGAAATCTGGTTTGATTCAAACAACTATTGCAAAAAAGGGTATTTGAGAGATGGGAGTATTAAAGAGGCGGCGAGAAAACAATGGAGGTAAGTAAGCGATTTTGTTTAGGCAGCTAAATAGCAGTGAATTAGTAGTTGCTGTTTAACAGGCCAGAGCGATCGTCTAGGAGTAGTATCGGTGATCGATACTATTTTGGGCGGGTATATTTGTGGAGTAAGTGCTTTTTGAAAAACACAAAATAGCAACAAATATTTAATTTTCAAAATTATGTTTTGTGAGGGGTAGGCAAAATGCAAAATGCAAAGAGTTAGTTGCATTTCGCTGAATAGGCAACGAAGGTGGGTATGCTGTTAGAAATCTGGTTTGATTCAAACAACTATTGCAAAAAAGGGTATTTGAGAGATGGGAGTATTAAAGAGGCGGCGAGAAAACAATGGAGGTAAGTAAGCGATTTTGTTTAGGCAGCTAAATAGCAGTGAATTAGTAGTTGCTGTTTAACAGGCCAGAGCGATCGTCTAGGAGTAGTATCGGTGATCGATACTATTTTGGGCGGGTATATTTGTGGAGTAAGTGCTTTTTGAAAAACACAAAATAGCAACAAATATTTAATTTTCAATATTATGTTTTGTGAGGGGTAGGCAAAATGCAAAATGCAAAGAATTAGTTGCATTTCGCTGAATAGGCAACGAAGGTGGGTATGCTGTTAGAAATCTGGTTTGATTCAAACAACTATTGCAAAAAAGGGTATTTGAGAGATGGGAGTATTAAAGTGGCGGCGAGAAAACAATGGAGGTAAGTAAGCGATTTTGTTTAGGCAGCTAAATAGCAGTGAATTAGTAGTTGCTGTTTAACAGGCCAGAGCGATCGTCTAGGAGTAGTATCGGTGATCGATACTATTTTGGGCGGGTATATTTGTGGAGTAAGTGCTTTTTGAAAAACACAAAATAGCAACAAATATTTAATTTTCAATATTATGTTTTGTGAGGGGTAGGCAAAATGCAAAATGCAAGAATTAGTTGCATTTCGCTGAAAAGGCAACGAAGGTGGGTATGCTGTTAGAAATCTGGTTTGATTCCAACAACTATTGCAAAAAAGGGTATTTGAGAGATGGGAGTATTGGGTAAATCTTGGGTAGAATCATTGGATGCCGTGAAGGCGTTTTGGGGTATGAATGGGGGTATTAAAGAGGCGGCGAGAAAGCAGTGGAGGTAAGTAAGCGATTTTGTTTAGGCAGCTAAATAGCAGTGAATTAGAAGTTGCTGTTTAACAGGCCAGAGCGATCGTCTAGGAGTAGTATCGGTGAACGATACTATTTTTAGCGGGTATATTTGTGGAGTAAGTGCTTTTTGAAAAACACAAAATAGCAACAAATATTTAATTTTCAATATTATGTTTTGTGAGGGGTAGGCAAAATGCAAAATGCAAAGAATTAGTTGCATTTCGCTGAATAGGCAACGAAGGTGGGTATGCTGTTAGAAATCTGGTTTGATTCAAACAACTATTGCAAAAAAGGGTATTTGAGAGATGGGGTATGATAATGGGGTATTAAAGAGGCGGCGAGAAAGCAGTGGAGGTAAGTAAGCGATTTTGTTTAGGCAGCTAAATAGCAGTGAATTAGTAGTTGCTGTTTAACAGGCCAGAGCGATCGTCTAGGAGTAGTATCGGTGAACGATACTATTTTTAGCGGGTATATTTGTGGAGTAAGTGCTTTTTGAAAAGCACAAAATAGCAACAAATATTTAATTTTCAATATTATGTTTTGTGGGGGGTAGGCAAAATGCAAAATGCAAAGAATTAGTTGCATTTCGCTGAATAGGCAACGAAGGTGGGTATGCTGTTAGAAATCTGGTTTGATTCAAACAACTATTGCAAAAAAGGGTATTTGAGAGATGGGAGTATTAAAGTGGCGGCGAGAAAACAATGGAGGTAAGTAAGCGATTTTGTTTAGGCAGCTAAATAGCAGTGAATTAGTAGTTGCTGTTTAACAGGCCAGAGCGATCGTCTAGGAGTAGTATCGGTGATCGATACTATTTTGGGCGGGTATATTTGTGGAGTAAGTGCTTTTTGAAAAACACAAAATAGCAACAAATATTTAATTTTCAATATTATGTTTTGTGAGGGGTAGGCAAAATGCAAAATGCAAAGAATTAGTTGCATTTCGCTGAATAGGCAACGAAGGTGGGTATGCTGTTAGAAATCTGGTTTGATTCAAACAACTATTGCAAAAAAGGGTATTTGAGAGATGGGAGTATTAAAGAGGCGGCGAGAAAACAATGGAGGTAAGTAAGCGATTTTGTTTAGGCAGCTAAATAGCAGTGAATTAGTAGTTGCTGTTTAACAGGCCAGAGCGATCGTCTAGGAGTAGTATCGGTGATCGATACTATTTTGGGCGGGTATATTTGTGGAGTAAGTGCTTTTTGAAAAACACAAAATAGCAACAAATATTTAATTTTCAATATTATGTTTTGTGGGGGTAGGCAAAATGCAAAATGCAAAGAATTAGTTGCATTTCGCTGAATAGGCAACGAAGGGGGGTATGCTGTTAGAAATCTGGTTTGATTCAAACAACTATTGCAAAAAAGGGTATTTGAGAGATGGGAGTATTAAAGTGGCGGCGAGAAAACAATGGAGGTAAGTAAGCGATTTTGTTTAGGCAGCTAAATAGCAGTGAATTAGTAGTTGCTGTTTAACAGGCCAGAGCGATCGTCTAGGAGTAGTATCGGTGAACGATACTATTTTTAGCGGGTATATTTGTGGAGTAAGTGCTTTTTGGAAAACACAAAATAGCAACAAATATTTAATTTTCAATATTATGTTTTGTGAGGCGTAGGCAAAATGCAAAATGCAAAGAATTAGTTGCATTTCGCTGAAAAGGCAACGAAGGTGGGTATGCTGTTAGAAATCTGGTTTGATTCCAACAACTATTGCAAAAAAGGGTATTTGAGAGATGGGAGTATTGGGTAGAATCTTGGGTAGAATCATTGGAATGCCGTGAAGGCAGTTTTGGGGTATGAATGGGGGTATTAAAGAGGCGGCGAGAAAGCAGTGGAGGTAAGTAAGCGATTTTGTTTAGGCAGCTAAATAGCAGTGAATTAGAAGTTGCTGTTTAACAGGCCAGAGCAATCGTCTAGGAGTAGTATCGGTGAACGATACTATTTTTAGCGGGTATATTTGTGGAGTAAGTGCTTTTTGAAAAACACAAAATAGCAACAAATATTTAATTTTCAATATTATGTTTTGTGAGGGGTAGGCAAAATGCAAAATGCAAAGAATTAGTTGCATTTCGCTGAATAGGCAACGAAGGTGGGTATGCTGTTGGAAATCTGGTTTGATTCAACCAACTATTGCAAAAAAGGGTATTTGAGAGATGGGAGTATTGGGTAGAATCTTGGGTAGAATCATTGGAATGCCGTGAAGGCAGTGTTGGGGTATGAATGGGAGTATTAAAGAGGCGGCGAGAAAACAATGGAGGTAAGTAAGCGATTTTGCTTAGGCAGCTAAGTAGTAGTGAATTAGTGATTGATGTTTTACAGGCGAGTGCGATAGGTGCAGGAGGGAAGTTTAATAGTATATGGATTAGTGTGCAGTTTCATATATGTGTGTTTATAAAGTAGCTTATAGAGTAATTTATTGGGTGCGCAGGTCAGTCACATAGGTGTCGATGGTGTTCCTGTGGCGTGAAGGTGTTGCGTGCGGGCTTTGCGCAGTGGGTCTCCTGCTTATGTTTATGCGTAGGTATTGTTGCGTTTTGAAGTGCTGATTTGGTTGATGGATCTCTTGATTCGATTGCTTGCTGATGTTTATTTTATGGTTGAGGGTGGGTGGAGTTGAAGAATGCTGGGTTATGTTGCTTGAAGAGTTTGTAGCTGTTTGGGAGTAGGAATCGGAGTACATTGTAAGTATATGGTATGCATGAAGGTATGGAATGATAGGGTGAGCATGTTATACCAGGCATGCGATTTTGGGACAGGGTAATTTCGATATGTATTTATTTAGCTGTTTGTTTTTTGCACGGTGGTGATAAGTGTGTGCATGAGGATTTATCTCTTGTTGATAGCGAATTCAGGCTAGTGTATATGGCTTTTGTTGTTGAACTCCTTATGTTTGTGTGGGCGGAGTGTTGGACTGTTAGGTGTGTATGTTGCTGAATGTTGCTGATTACGAACAGCAGTTGGGTGCAATTTTTTTTTTTTTTTTCCTTTTCCCATTAGTTGTTGCTTGTTTGTGTGTGGGCGAGGTTTAATGCTTATGGATGGAGTTGTGTCTTATCCAGGTTTATATCTGAAGGTGCTTTTGGGTTATTGTTTCATGCTCCATGTTGCTGGGGCTGTGATGTGGAGAAGAAAGGTGGGAGTGATAAGTGTTTTGTTGGTATTTTATGATTGTGGTTTAGTAAGCAGTGTGTAAGTACAAGTGTACAGTGTCGCTGCTAGTGTAAAAGGATATCCATATATGGCTAGGTGGTAGACGTAGTTACACTGTAAGATAACAGTGCAAACCAGTGGCCCACAAATACCAAGCGTGAAGCTTGTTGGACATAAAGGTGTCAGCGATAAGGCTTATGCTGCAATTGAATTATTTGTGGAATGGCTGGTTTGTTGCAGAAGGCACTTTGAGTAGGGTGAGTTAAGGTGATAAAAAATATAAAATATATTGTTGGGTGGGCGTGTAAATGCGCGAAGTTGATAGGATTGAGAAGTCCATATATGGATTGAGTTTGAGCAAGAAGCGTGGAGCTTAGGTGGGCTTGCGTGTGTATTTATCCGTTTAAGGGCATCCAGGAGGATGCAAAGATCATGCAAGTACTCTACTGAGAGTAGTGATGGGAATTTGTTCGACGAAGTGTCTTGGGGTGAGTGGGGGGCAGAGGGTTTCAGTACGGGGGAGGGGGAATTGGTTTAGTCAGAGTCGGATTCGCTTTCAGTTGTTGCAGTGCGAAGGCTGGTTAAGGTATTCAGCTGTGATTGGAAGCGGTTTAGGGTTTCGGTTAGCTGGAGCAGCTGAGATTGGTGGCTCTCGAACACATTAGCAAGTGAGTCCATACGCCTAGTAGTTTCAATGCTTAGTTCGTCAGGGGGCTGTTGTTGGTGTGGATGCTGTATGTTGGGTGCGGGGGTAGAAGCAGGAACGCGGGTCATTGCAGCGGCAGCGGCAGCAGCAGGGTTTAGAAGAAACCGCCGCCGCCGATGCCGCTGATCATGATGACGACGGTGGCGCCGTGTCGTAACGCTCACAATTTCGCCCCCCGCATTGCCCGGGTGGTGACGTTGGTTGCGGCGTCGGTGGGGGTAAGGTCGTGGTTGTGTGGTTTGTTGATGTTGTTGCTGTTCGGGGCGATGCTGATTTGTTGGAGTTGCTGACGACGTAGTTGCTGAAGGTGTATAGATTGGGGAGGGTGGGGTTTGTTGCGGATTGCTTGCGATAGGAGGTTGTCCTGAGCTATTTGATTGTTTTTGTTGCTGTCGCTGCTGGAGTTTGGGGTTTATTATTTTCAGAAGGGATGGGCAGCGGGAGAAATTTGCTGAGTGCTCTTGCGAGCAATTTGCACATTTGGGTGGGGCATTTCGCGGCTTAGGGCAGGCACGAGAGTTGTGCTTACCACCGCATCTGACACATCTCGGCTCGTTGTGACAGTAATGTGCTGTGTGTTGGAATCGCTGGCAGCGTTTGCATTGGGGAATGCGCACTTTGTCGCGTGGCCATTCAAAGTGGACCTGATGGTTGCAGAGGTGCTTAATTTGAAAGATATTTTTATTGGGTTTGAGGTTAGATGGGATGTTTCTGTTGGTGCCGCTATTGTTTTGGGGGAAGAGCTCAACGAAGAAAGTGTTTGGGCCATAGATGTTTAGGGTGTGCAGGTGCCCGTAGCTGGGATGAAAAATGTTTCGAACATTGAAGCCCTGGAGGGTGAGTTCGTCTTTTATTCTAGCGCAGCTTATTGAGGCGTGGAGGCCGATCAGCACGACTCTAAATGGGCGCTCGTGGCGCAATTGGTATGTATTGAATTGGATCCTTCTGTCTTGAAGGATACGAATGATCAGACGGTAGGCGGTAGCGTTTTGGGGTTGGATGCGCACAATGCCCGCACCACCCAGTTTTATTGAGAATTCTGTGACCTGAGCATCATTTAACGCGGAGATGAGTGACTCGAGGTCGATTTGGTGAGAGGAGTGGGGGACTTGGGGGTCCTCGGGAGCCGTGTGAACGGTGATTTGTGGCGGTTTGTGGGTGCTATCGGACTCAGGGGTAGAGGAAGTGGGTGGGGAGGCTGAGGCATTTTCAAATTGATTTTCAGCAGCGTCGTCGTCAACGCTATCAGACACGGTGGGTGGGGGAGTAGTGTTTCGGTGTGTTGAGTTGCTTGCGTTAGTGGGGTTTTGTCCTACGTGTGGGTTGGTGTTGTCATTTCGATTGTCAGTGTAATCCCCAGCAAGATCGAGCACAGCGTCGACATCTAATGCTGGGGCGGTCTCAGTCTGGTTTGTGGTTGGGTTTTCCCTAGTGGGGGTGCTAACAACATCCTCATCCTCAGACGAGTCGATGATGTTTATGATGCGTTTTAGGGGGGACGGTTAGATGGTGTGGTGTTGGTGTTGTGGGACACTGCTGCAGCTGCAGGTCTAACGCTGGCGCGGAAAATAGTGGCTGGCGTAGCAGTTAACGATGACGGCGGTACTGAAGCCGGCACCACGGCCGCCATTGCCGCTGAGCCGGTAGGGGCACGGCTGGTAGCAGCATGGCGGGTGGAGCGATTGGTGCGTTCAGTACCACCGGCAATGCGTCCGCCGACGACACCCCCTACACCGGCCGAGCTTCCCTGACCACTGCAGCTAGCACGCGCGTCGTCAGCAATCGTGTTAGCAATGGGGCCGGCCCCAGCCACTCCACCGTCGGATCTGGTATCAGTGCCGATATTGGGGTTTCGGCTACGGCGCAGTGCGCGAAATTCCGCTGTGGCATTTCTTACCGCAGTGGTGAAGGCTATGCCGTCATTGGTATTGATGGCATTGCGGATTGTTGTCAAGAGCGGTGTGGGTACACGTTTACCGGACAATGAGTTTAGAATTTTTGGCGCGATTCCGCTATGGTGAGCATCGCGGGATGTGAGGAGCCGAGGAATCTTTCGTTAGCAAATGCTTCAGCTGGGGCTGGTTCCCTAGGGGTGGGAGTCACCTCTGAGGGAGAGGGCATATTGCCGTAATTATTGGGGGATGAGTCGGGCGAGCTAGTTGAGTGGTTTGTGGCATGAGTTGGGATTGGTGACGACATGTCGGGTTGAGTAGGTCGAGGGCTAGCGAATGGGCAAATTAGGCGCGTGTACGCAGAATGATAGATTTTGAGTGCTATTCAAAAGTGAGGGGTCTGGACTGGGGTGACTAACGTGTATAAAGTATACAAAGTGTAGGTTTCTTAAAATTGTGTGTGTAGGTAGGAGTATATGTAGGTGTGTGGGTAAAGTCAGAGTATAAGGAATTTGTAAGGGACTAGCAGATGGGCAAGAAAACGCGAGTACGCAGCTAGAAAATGGTTTTATGTATATATGTACGTATGTGTATGTAGAAAAAGTAATGGTATATGTAGCTAGAGTAATAATATATATTAGGGTAAACTAAGTTTAATTATTTGTTTAAAAGTTTAGATGTAAATGTAATGGGGGGATGAAGGTAGTGAAAGCCTTCAGGTGATGATTGCAGGAGTAATAAAAATAAAAATGATAATGAATGAAAAATTGAGATTAACTATTTAGATTTGGAAAGTTGATGCGGAAATTGTACGATGGAATGCGAGCAGCTAAAGATGCTTAAGATGCTTGTGTTATGCAAAGAATATGCAGGCAGAAGTCAAATGTTGCGCACGCACAAAACGAGCAGCGAAATGGAAAGGTCACTATGACGAAAATGGAATAGCGCTTCGCTGTAGCGAGCAACAATAATGCAAATGTTGTATGTGTAAAAAAGTATTGATGAATTTGGAATAAATTAATAATTTTAGCAACGTATGTATGAATGAATTGTGGAGAAATATTTAATGAAAATTAAATTTAATAATGTATGTAGTAATGGATTTTAATTGAATTGAGGGGGTGAATATAATAAAGCGGACAAATTGTATTTGGTAATAGTATTCTAATGTTGAAGCAAGTGTAATTGAATAATTAAATGTTGCAAAAAAGTATGCAGAAAACTGTACGCTAAAAAGGCTAGCAGCAAATATGTGCGCAGGCAGAAAAAATGGCGGGCGATCGAAACAAGCAGCGGCCGTGGCCTACTGCAGCGAAAAAGGGTCGCTATGACGTCGTCGCTATACAGAATTCAAATTTCTGGAAAAATTCCACGATGCTGCCTGTGTACAGTTTTGCGACTCTTTTTTTTTTTTTGAATAATGCAAATGCTGTATGTGTAAAAAGTATTGATGAATTTGGAATAAATTAATAATTTTAGCAACGTATGTATGAATGAATTGTGGAGGAATATTTAATGAAAAATGAAAAAAATAAATTTAATAATGTATGTAGTAATGGATTTTAATTGAATTGAGGGGTGAATGTTATTAAGCGGACAAATTGTATTTGGTAATAGTATTCTAATGTTGAAGCAAGTGTAATTGAATAATTAAATGTTGCAAAAAAGTATGCAGAAAAACTGTACGCTAAAAAGGCAAGCAGCAAATATGTGCGCAGGCAGAAAAAATGGCGGGCGCTCGAAGCAAGCAGCGAAAAAGGGTCACTATGACGTCGTCGCTGTACAGAATTCAAATTTATGGAAAAATTCCACGATGCTGCCTGTGTACAGTTTTGCAACTTTTTTCTTTTTTTTTGAATAATGCAAATGTTGTATGTGTAAAAATGTATTGATGAATTTAGAATAAATTAATGATTTTAGCAACGTATGTATGATTGAATTGTAGAGAAATAATTAATAAAGAATAAAAAATTTAATAATGTATGTAGTGATGGATTTTAACTGAATTGAGGGGGTGAATATAATAAAGCGGACAAATTGTATTTGGTAATAGTATTCTAATGTTGAAGTAAGTGTAATTGAATAATTAAATGTTGCAAAAAGAAAAATATGCAGAAAAACTGTACGCTAAAAAGGCAAGCAGCAAATATGTGCGCAGGCAGAAAAAATGGCGGGCGCTCGAAGCAAGCAGCGGCCGTGGCCTACGTGCAGCGAAAAAAGGTCGCTATGACGTCGTCGCTAAACAGAATTCAAATTTATGGAAAAATTCCACGATGCTGCCTGTGTACAGTTTTGCAACTTTTTTCTTTTTTTTTGAATAATGCAAATGCTGTATGTGTAAAAAAGTATTGATGAATTTGGAATAAATTAATAATTTTAGCAACGTATGTATGAATGAATTGTGGAGGAATATTTAATGAAAAATGAAAAAAAATAAATTTAATAATGTATGTAGTAATGGATTTTAACTGAATTGAGGGGGTGAATATAATAAAGCGGACAAATTGTATTTGGTAATAGTATTCTAATGTTGAAGTTAGTGTAATTGAATAATTAAATGTTGCAAAAAGAAAAATATGCAGAAAAACTGTACGCTAAAAAAAAGCAAGCAGCGGCCGTGGCCTACGTGCAGCGAAAAAAGGTCGCTATGACGTCGTCGCTATACAGAATTCAAATTTATGGAAAAATTCCGCGATGCTGCTTTTGTACAGTTTTGCGACTCTTTTTTTTTTTTTTTTTCTCTCTTTTTTGAATAAT
Source organism: Scaptomyza hsui (assembly GCA_018152825.1). Classification (NCBI taxonomy): domain Eukaryota; kingdom Metazoa; phylum Arthropoda; class Insecta; order Diptera; family Drosophilidae; genus Scaptomyza; species Scaptomyza hsui. The sequence continues at coordinate 17,403,056 of JAECXO010000002.1, forward strand.
GCAGATTTTTCTTTAAACAGGGGTTATTTGATTAGTTAAACTACTAAATGTTAAATGTAAGGCTGTAATAAATGAAAATGTGGTTATTTAAATGCGTGTATATTTGCGTTTTTGTCAAGGCGGCGTCCAAAATGGCGGCAGTCACAGAGCAATTTTTATTAATGTAGATAATTTAGCGAGAAATCGTCTTTTTTTTCCGCTTTGGGCGCTTTCCGGGGTGGCTTTCCTGTGTGGGGGGTCGCTGGGGGAGCTGGGGGGGCGTCTCAGTCGGTCGGGACCCGAGAGCGAAGAGCGGCAGGCACAGAAAGATCAGAGGGATCAGAAAGTTTCACACATAAACGCGCACAGCACACAATGATTATAATAATAGTTATAGTTTTAATAGCTTTTATAGCTTTGGATGGTCGCTGTTAAGGCTTGTCGCAAAGGGAGAGAATAGTGATTTTTAATTTTTTACAGTTTTCACAGTTTCGAATAATAACGAAGAATAATAACAGGAGCGCTTTGAAAAAAGCACGTCCGTTCACTACGAGAGCACAAAAGAAAAAACTCAAGAGTCAAGGGTCCTGAGTTTCATTATGCAAATTTAGGCAGAGATCGCGAGTGGCGAAAACGCACACAAGTGCATATGCAGAGACATACACTTGTGCGGTAAAAGGGTTAGGTAGCAAAAAAGGGTAAAAGGATGATGTAATAGTGATTTTTGTAGCTATTTTGAGCTATTTTTGAGCTATTTTTCTGCTGCTGCTGCCTAATGGAAAAGTACTGAGTTTCATTTTGCAAATTTAGGCAAAGAGGTAATGGAAGTGGCGAAAAGAACGAACACAATTGCATATGTAGAGACATACACTTGTGTGGTAAAAGGGTTAGGTAGCAAAAAAGGGTAAAAGGATGATGTAATAGTGATTTTTGTAGCTATTTTGAGCTATTTTTGAGCTATTTTTCTGCTGCTGCTGCCTAATGGAAAAGTACTGAGTTGCATTTTGCAAATTTAGGCAGAGATCGCGAGTGGCGAAAACGCACACAAGTGCATATGCAGAGACATACACTTGTGCGGTAAAAGGGTTAGGTAGCAAAAAAGGGTAAAAGGATGATGTAATAGTGATTTTTGTAGCTATTTTGAGCTATTTTTGAGCTATTTTTCTAGATGAGATAAAGTAGATTAATTTTTTTTCTGCTGCTGCTGCCTAATGGAAAAGTACTGAGTTGCATTTTGCAAATTTAGGCAGAGATCGCGAGTGGCGAAAAGAACGAACACAATTGCATATGTAGAGACATACACTTGTGTGGTAAAAGGGTTAGGTAGCAAAAAAGGGTAAAAGGATGATGTAATAGTGATTTTTGTAGCTATTTTGAGCTATTTTTGAGCTATTTTTCTGCTGCTGCTGCCTAATGGAAAAGTACTGAGTTTCATTATGCAGATTTCGGCGAGTTCGCGAGTGGCGAAAACGCACACAAGTGCATATGCAGAGACATACACTTGTGCGGTAAAAGGGTTAGGTAGCAAAAAAGGGTAAAAGGATGATGTAATAGTGATTTTTGTAGCTATTTTGAGCTATTTTTGAGCTATTTTCCTGCTGCTGCTGCCTAATGGAAAAGTACTGAGTTGCATTTTGCAAATTTGGGCAGAGATCGCGAGTGGCGAAAAGAGCGAACACAATTGCATATGTAGAGACATACACTTGTGTGGTAAAAGGGGTTAGGTGGCGAAAAGGATGACGTAATAGGGAGTTTTGTAGCTATTCTGAGCTATTTTTCTGCTGCTGCTGGCAAATGGAAAAATACTGAGTATTTAGCGCGAGAAATTAAACCCAGAGTAAAGACCGCGGCTAGCGGTGCTGGGAGGGAATGATTTTGTGCGAGCAGAGCAGGCTTGCGGGCAGAGTAGAAATGTGAACGGGGCAGAAGTTGCGAGCAGAGCAGGTTTTCGGGCAGTGAAATGTGGGTGAGGAAACTATGTTACCCTTTCTTTGATTAAGCGGTTTGGATGGACTGCTGCTATTTGTTTTTTTTTTATATTTTTCTTACTTAATCTTGTCGACCCGAGGCCGTATTTTAAAAGTTCTCTAGTGGGCAGAGAGCTGAGGAGAGGTAGGGAAGTTAGTGGCCTTGAAAGAAAGAAAGGGTTTGTCACTCATTGTTGGGCCGTCGGATGCGCCGAGCCAGGCCCTTCATAGTCAGTACACACACGCACACGCATACTAGGGCGTGGGTGAGGGTGCGAAGACAGCTCTAGCGACACTCTCAGCGACCACAAGCCAGGCAGTGAGTGTCAAGTACCTGTTTAAGGGCCTATAATTGTGGATGGACAAAAGAGTCCCTAATTATGTGAGTCGGAGGGATTATTGCGACTCTGACCACGGCCATTCACACCCACATATACAGCCTCTGAGTATATGTGAGATGTGCGTGGGTAGACAGCGCCGGCACGCGAACAGCGATATGCTGACAGGTGTTGGAAGGGGGTAAAAAAAAAAAAGAAAAGCTGTGAAAACTGTAAAAGGAAATTGTGCGAGGTTAGTTATATTAAGATAAGTAATAGCTAGTGACCACTACTACAATTCTGCGGCTGTGCATGTGTATGGGTGGGAGTATGTTTGGCAAATATGCCTGTGATTTAAAGGAGAAACGAAAGAAAATCATAAGAAATTGTAAGATTGTAAAATTGTGAAATTGTGCCTACGCCGCTTTCGGGTGGCAACGCAACTCGATCACCTCGCTTGTTGCCCATCTAACTACCTCAGCAGCGATCGCGCTACTAACACACGGTGAGTAATGGGAGGATATGTTTATCCGTCAGACCATACCATTTCGTCTAAAGGCCCCGGAAAAAGCAGTTTATCTTACTAAGAGTGCCATTTATGCGCCTTTCGGCATGTCACGCCTGCGTTCGTTATAGTGGGAGTTTAGCAGAGAGTTTTCTAAAAGGGGGTTTGGATAAGGATAGGATTGATTTTACGTTAACTGGGTAGATAAAGATTGCCAATCTTTGATTTTGGGGAACGAACGGGCTTTGTGCATTGAAGGACAATTGTGACCATAACATAAAGAGGGCAGAGCGACATCAGAATACATAAAGATTCCATTAGTACGCAGTTATAAGTGTGGGAGTTGGATAAGTAAAGATGAATGAAAGACCAGAAAAGTTCACCGGTTAACCATACACTGACTCGCGTTGAGGCTGGCGTGCATGGCCGGATCCCAAATCGATACAATTTCATTTTTTTTTTTTTTTTTTAAATATTTACATGTCGACTGTCTCAATGCAAGGAACAGTCACATGTAACCCTGTGCGGATACAAGACCGCCATAAAGTTTATACGAATTGTGTGTGTGATTAGGTAGTTTATCATTGTACACTTGCTTCAGTTGCACCGGTAGCAAGACTGCGCATCTAACTTGATGGACAGCTTGTCTACAGGTGCCGCAGAGAGCAACACCCGGAGAGTGGTATGCTGTCCGGGTGTGGGGGTGTGCGTACAATGCCACTATCAGACCCACAATAAGGGCGGGATCACGGCACTGAAGGAAACGTACATTAGTACATAATTAATACTCTCCAAACATTAGGTGGCTGGGTAGTCTGGAGAGATTTTGTAAACATCACACAGTTAGGCATGTGATGACAATTAAAAGAATATAAGGACAGAGGCGGACGATTGTAGATCAACACACTCGATGTCTTGTAATTTAAAAAGGGGAATCCTCAAGTGACCCACTTTTTCACACACAGCACTTGCTTTCTTACTCACGCCCACCCTAAGAGCAGCAGAAGTATACTACAATTGGGTGTGTATGGTTTTTATGAAGGTTCGCAAGTTAGGTTGTGTGTGCAGGCATCAAAATTTTTGAGACGGTAATGAGGTATGGGAGCAATACCTTTTATAGCCGCTATTCAATGTTTTGGCTATAGTAAGATCAGCGATTCTCTGTTGTTAAGCAGAGCAACGTATGTAAAAGCACACCAAATGTGGCAGTATACATAGCGTTGGTTCGGATAATTTGGGGGGACTGATGCAGGTGTCAATGAATGTGCGTGGACATCAAAGACCCGATCAGGTGATGTAAGTTTAGCTGGGTACACATATGCTTGTAACTATTCATATGTGGTAAGATGCGTTCTAGATTGTGGATGGGCACATAATTTGGGGGGGCTAATAGCTAGACTTTAATGGTATTGCGTACACCGTCAAGTGTAGGCGTCTAGATTCAAGGTTAAATGAATTATCTGGGTTGACTGAATTGCTCTGTAGCTGGGATCCGATCTAGAGAGATAAAGGGAGAGAGAGAGGGATGGGGTGTTTGCAAAAATGTATTAGTTTAGGTGTTTAATATATGCATGTAGATTGAAGCAGGTATTGTTGGTATATACAGACGTGCGGGGGTGCTGGTTAGCACATGCAGCGCAACTCCATACACACACAGGGACCGTTTGGACACCCGTGTGAAGGTCGAGTATAAACATGGATGAAATTTGTGAGTAAGATTAAAATAGGTGCTAAAAATTGATTGATTGTTGGTAGGCGCTACTATTTTTAAGTGAGTATATTTATCAGTATTATGTTTTGTGAGGGTGGGTAAAGTGTCGAAAATTAATTGCATTTTAAAGGTTTAGGCAGTGAGGATAGAGTTTTGTTTTGTTTCGAGCAGCTAACGTAAGGAGGATATTTGCGGAGGGTGATCGATACTATTTTCAGCGGGTATATTTGTGGAGTAAGTGCTTTTTGAAGAAACACAAAATAGCAACAAATATTTAATTTTCAAAATTATGTTTTGTGAGGGGTAGGCAAAATGCAAAATGCAAAGAATTAGTTGCATTTCGCTGAATAGGCAACGAAGGTGGGTATGCTGTTAGAAATCTGGTTTGATTCAAACAACTATTGCAAAAAAGGGTATTTGAGAGATGGGAGTATTAAAGAGGCGGCGAGAGAACAATGGAGGTAAGTAAGCGATTTTGTTTGGGCAGCTAAATAGCAGTGAATTAGTAGTGGCTGTTTAACAGGCCAGAGCGATCGTCTAGGAGTAGTATCGGTGATCGATACTATTTTGGGCGGGTATATTTGTGGAGTAAGTGCTTTTTGAAAAACACAAAATAGCAACAAATATTTAATTTTCAATATTATGTTTTGTGGGGGGTAGGCAAAATGCAAAATGCAAGAATTAGTTGCATTTCGCTGAATAGGCAACGAAGAGGGGTATGCTGTTAGAAATCTGGTTTGATTCAAACAACTATTGCAAAAAGGGTATTTGAGAGATGGGAGTATTAAAGTGGCGGCGAGAAAACAATGGAGGTAAGTAAGCGATTTTGTTTAGGCAGCTAAATAGCAGTGAATTAGTAGTTGCTGTTTAACAGGCCAGAGCGATCGTCTAGGAGTAGTATCGGTGATCGATACTATTTTGGGCGGGTATATTTGTGGAGTAAGTGCTTTTCAAAAAACACAAAATAGCAACAAATATTTAATTTTCAATATTATGTTTTGTGGGGGGTAGGCAAAATGCAAAATGCAAGAATTAGTTGCATTTCGCTGAATAGGCAACGAAGAGGGGTATGCTGTTAGAAATCTGGTTTGATTCAAACAACTATTGCAAAAAAAGGGTATTTGAGAGATGGGAGTATTAAAGTGGCGGCGAGAAAACAATGGAGGTAAGTAAGCGATTTTGTTTAGGCAGCTAAATAGCAGTGAATTAGTAGTGGCTGTTTAACAGGCCAGAGCGATCGTCTAGGAGTAGTATCGGTGATCGATACTATTTTGGGCGGGTATATTTGTGGAGTAAGTGCTTTTTGAAAAACACAAAATAGCAACAAATATTTAATTTTCAATATTATGTTTTGTGGGGGGTAGGCAAAATGCAAGAATTAGTTGCATTTCGCTGAATAGGCAACGAAGAGGGGTATGCTGTTAGAAATCTGGTTTGATTCAAACAACTATTGCAAAAAGGGTATTTGAGAGATGGGAGTATTAAAGTGGCGGCGAGAAAACAATGGAGGTAAGTAAGCGATTTTGTTTAGGCAGCTAAATAGCAGTGAATTAGTAGTTGCTGTTTAACAGGCCAGAGCGATCGTCTAGGAGTAGTATCGGTGATCGATACTATTTTGGGCGGGTATATTTGTGGAGTAAGTGCTTTTTGAAAAGCACAAAATAGCAACAAATATTTAATTTTCAATATTTTGTTTTGTGAGGGGTAGGCAAAATGCAAAGTGCAAAGAATTGGTTGCATTTCGCTGAATAGGCAACGAAGGTGGGTATGCTGTTAGAAATCTGGTTTGATTCAAACAACTATTGCCAAAAAGGGTATTTGAGAGATGGGAGTATTAAAGAGGCGGCGAGAAAACAATGGAGGTAAGTAAGCGATTTTGTTTAGGCAGCTAAATAGCAGTGAATTAGTAGTTGCTGTTTAACAGGCCAGAGCGATCGTCTAGGAGTAGTATCGGTGATCGATACTATTTTTAGCGGGTATATTTGTGGAGTAAGTGCTTTTTGAAAAGCACAAAATAGCAACAAATATTTAATTTTCAAAATTATGTTTTGTGAGGGGTAGGCAAAATGCAAAATGCAAAAAGTTAGTTGCATTTCGCTGAATAGGCAACGAAGGTGGGTATGCTGTTAGAAATCTGGTTTGATTCAAACAACTATTGCAAAAAAGGGTATTTGAGAGATGGGAGTATTAAAGAGGCGGCGAGAAAACAATGGAGGTAAGTAAGCGATTTTGTTTGGGCAGCTAAATAGCAGTGAATTAGTAGTTGCTGTTTAACAGGCCAGAGCGATCGTCTAGGAGTAGTATCGGTGAACGATACTATTTTTGATTGGGTATATTTGTGGAGTAACTGCTTTTTGAAAAACACACAATAGCAACAAATATTTAATTTCCAATATTATGTTTTGTGAGGGGTAGGCAAAATGCAAAATGCAAAGAATTAGTTGCATTTCGCTGAAAAGGCAACGAAGGTGGGTATGCTGTTAGAAATCTGGTTTGATTCCAGCAACTATTGCAAAAAAGGGTATTTGAGAGATGGGAGTATTGGGTACAATCTTGGGTAGAATCATTGGAATGCCGTGAAGGCAGTTTTGGGGTATGAATGGGGGTATTAAAGAGGCGGCGAGAAAGCAGTGGAGGTAAGTAAGCGATTTTGTTTAGGCAGCTAAATAGCAGTGAATTAGAAGTTGCTGTTTAACAGGCCAGAGCGATCGTCTAGGAGTAGTATCGGTGAACGATACTATTTTTAGCGGGTATATTTGTGGAGTAAGTGCTTTTTGAAAAACACAAAATAGCAACAAATATTTAATTTTCAATATTATGTTTTGTGAGGGGTAGGCAAAATGCAAAATGCAAAGAATTAGTTGCATTTCGCTGAATAGGCAACGAAGGTGGGTATGCTGTTAGAAATCTGGTTTGATTCAAACAACTATTGCAAAAAAGGGTATTTGAGAGATGGGAGTATTAAAGAGGCGGCGAGAAAACAATGGAGGTAAGTAAGCGATTTTGTTTAGGCAGCTAAATAGCAGTGAATTAGTAGTGGCTGTTTAACAGGCCAGAGCGATCGTCTAGGAGTAGTATCGGTGATCGATACTATTTTGGGCGGGTATATTTGTGGAGTAAGTGCTTTTTGAAAAACACAAAATAGCAACAAATATTTAATTTTCAATATTATGTTTTGTGGGGGGTAGGCAAAATGCAAAATGCAAGAATTAGTTGCATTTCGCTGAATAGGCAACGAAGAGGGGTATGCTGTTAGAAATCTGGTTTGATTCAAACAACTATTGCAAAAAAGGGTATTTGAGAGATGGGAGTATTAAAGTGGCGGCGAGAAAACAATGGAGGTAAGTAAGCGATTTTGTTTAGGCAGCTAAATAGCAGTGAATTAGTAGTTGCTGTTTAACAGGCCAGAGCGATCGTCTAGGAGTAGTATCGGTGAACGATACTATTTTTAGCGGGTATATTTGTGGAGTAAGTGCTTTTTGAAAACACAAAATAGCAACAAATATTTAATTTTCAATATTATGTTTTGTGAGGCGTAGGCAAAATGCAAAATGCAAAGAATTAGTTGCATTTCGCTGAAAAGGCAACGAAGGTGGGTATGCTGTTAGAAATCTGGTTTGATTCCAACAACTATTGCAAAAAAGGGTATTTGAGAGATGGGAGTATTAAAGAGGGCGAGAACATGGAGGTAAGGATTTTGTTTAGGAGCTAATAGAGTGAATCATTGGGTTAGAATCATTTTGGAGTATTTTGGCGTTTTGAAAACACAAAATAGCAACAAATATTTAATTTTCAATATTATGTTTTGTGGGGTAGGCAAAATGCAAAATGCAAAGAATTAGTTGCATTTGGCTGAAAAGGCAACGAAGGTGGGTATGCTGTTAGAAATCGGGTTTGATTCAAAGAGGCTATTGCAAAAAAGTATTTGAGAGATGGAGGTAAGTAAGCGATTTTGTTTAGGCAGCTAAATAGCAGTGAATTAGAAGTTGCTGTTTAACAGGCCAGAGCAATCTAAGTCTAGGAGTAGTATCGGTGAACGATACTATTTTTGCGGGTATATTTGTGGAGTAAGTGCTTTTTGAAAAACACAAAATAGCAACAAATATTTAATTTTCAATATTATGTTTTGTGAGGGGTAGGCAAAATGCAAAATGCAAAGAATTAGTTGCATTTCGCTGAATAGGCAACGAAGGTGGGTATGCTGTTGGAAATCTGGTTTGATTCAACCAACTATTGCAAAAAAGGGTATTTGAGAGATGGGAGTATTGGGTAGAATCTTGGGTAGAATCATTGGAATGCCGTGAAGGCAGTGTTGGGGTATGAATGGGAGTATTAAAGAGGCGGCGAGAAAACAATGGAGGTAAGTAAGCGATTTTGCTTAGGCAGCTAAGTAGTAGTGAATTAGTGATTGATGTTTTACAGGCGAGTGCGATAGGTGCAGGAGGGAAGTTTAATAGTATATGGATTAGTGTGCAGTTTCATATATGTGTGTTTATAAAGTAGCTTATAGAGTAATTTATTGGGTGCGCAGGTCAGTCACATAGGTGTCGATGGTGTTCCTGTGGCGTGAAGGTGTTGCGTGCGGGCTTTGCGCAGTGGGTCTCCTGCTTATGTTTATGCGTAGGTATTGTTGCGTTTTGAAGTGCTGATTTGGTTGATGGATTTATTTTATGGTTGAGGGTGTGTGGAGTTGAAGATGCTGGGTTATGTTGCTTGAAGAGTTTCTACCTGTTTGGGAGTAGGAATCGAAATACATTGTAAGTATATGATATGCATGAAGGTATGAAATGATAGGGTGAGCATGTTATACCAGGCATGCGATTTTGGGACAGGGTAATTTCGATATGTATTTATTTAGCTGTTTGTTTTTTTGCACGGTGGTGATAAGTGTGTGCATGAGGATTTATCTCTTGTTGATAGCGAATTCAGGCTAGTGTATATGGCTTTTGTTGTTGAACTCCTTATGTTTGTGTGGGCGGAGTGTTGGACTGTTAGGTGTGTATGTTGCTGAATGTTGCTGATTACGAACAGCAGTTGGGTGCAATTTTTTTTTTTTTTCCTTTTCCCATTAGTTGTTGCTTGTTTGTGTGTGGGCGAGGTTTAATGCTTATGGATGGAGTTGTGTCTTATCCAGGTTTATATCTGAAGGTGCTTTTGGGTTATTGTTTCATGCTCCATGTTGCTGGGGCTGTGATGTGGAGAAGAAAGGTGGGAGTGATAAGTGTTTTGTTGGTATTTTATGATTGTGGTTTAGTAAGCAGTGTGTAAGTACAAGTGTACAGTGTCGCTGCTAGTGTAAAAGGATATCCATATATGGCTAGGTGGTAGACGTAGTTACACTGTAAGATAACAGTGCAAACCAGTGGCCCACAAATACCAAGCGTGAAGCTTGTTGGACATAAAGGTGTCAGCGATAAGGCTTATGCTGCAATTGAATTATTTGTGGAATGGCTGGTTTGTTGCAGAAGGCACTTTGAGTAGGGTGAGTTAAGGTGATAAAAAATATAAAATATATTGTTGGGTGGGCGTGTAAATGCGCGAAGTTGATAGGATTGAGAAGTCCATATATGGATTGAGTTTGAGCAAGAAGCGTGGAGCTTAGGTGGGCTTGCGTGTGTATTTATCCGTTTAAGGGCATCCAGGAGGATGCAAAGATCATGCAAGTACTCTACTGAGAGTAGTGATGGGAATTTGTTCGACGAAGTGTCTTGGGGTGAGTGGGGGGCAGAGGGTTTCAGTACGGGGGAGGGGGAATTGGTTTAGTCAGAGTCGGATTCGCTTTCAGTTGTTGCAGTGCGAAGGCTGGTTAAGGTATTCAGCTGTGATTGGAAGCGGTTTAGGGTTTCGGTTAGCTGGAGCAGCTGAGATTGGTGGCTCTCGAACACATTAGCAAGTGAGTCCATACGCCTAGTAGTTTCAATGCTTAGTTCGTCAGGGGGCTGTTGTTGGTGTGGATGCTGTATGTTGGGTGCGGGGGTAGAAGCAGGAACGCGGGTCATTGCAGCGGCAGCGGCAGCAGCAGGGTTTAGAAGAAACCGCCGCCGCCGATGCCGCTGATCATGATGACGACGGTGGCGCCGTGTCGTAACGCTCACAATTTCGCCCCCCGCATTGCCCGGGTGGTGACGTTGGTTGCGGCGTCGGTGGGGGTAAGGTCGTGGTTGTGTGGTTTGTTGATGTTGTTGCTGTTCGGGGCGATGCTGATTTGTTGGAGTTGCTGACGACGTAGTTGCTGAAGGTGTATAGATTGGGGAGGGTGGGGTTTGTTGCGGATTGCTTGCGATAGGAGGTTGTCCTGAGCTATTTGATTGTTTTTGTTGCTGTCGCTGCTGGAGTTTGGGGTTTATTATTTTCAGAAGGGATGGGCAGCGGGAGAAATTTGCTGAGTGCTCTTGCGAGCAATTTGCACATTTGGGTGGGGCATTTCGCGGCTTAGGGCAGGCACGAGAGTTGTGCTTACCACCGCATCTGACACATCTCGGCTCGTTGTGACAGTAATGTGCTGTGTGTTGGAATCGCTGGCAGCGTTTGCATTGGGGAATGCGCACTTTGTCGCGTGGCCATTCAAAGTGGACCTGATGGTTGCAGAGGTGCTTAATTTGAAAGATATTTTTATTGGGTTTGAGGTTAGATGGGATGTTTCTGTTGGTGCCGCTATTGTTTTGGGGGAAGAGCTCAACGAAGAAAGTGTTTGGGCCATAGATGTTTAGGGTGTGCAGGTGCCCGTAGCTGGGATGAAAAATGTTTCGAACATTGAAGCCCTGGAGGGTGAGTTCGTCTTTTATTCTAGCGCAGCTTATTGAGGCGTGGAGGCCGATCAGCACGACTCTAAATGGGCGCTCGTGGCGCAATTGGTATGTATTGAATTGGATCCTTCTGTCTTGAAGGATACGAATGATCAGACGGTAGGCGGTAGCGTTTTGGGGTTGGATGCGCACAATGCCCGCACCACCCAGTTTTATTGAGAATTCTGTGACCTGAGCATCATTTAACGCGGAGATGAGTGACTCGAGGTCGATTTGGTGAGAGGAGTGGGGGACTTGGGGGTCCTCGGGAGCCGTGTGAACGGTGATTTGTGGCGGTTTGTGGGTGCTATCGGACTCAGGGGTAGAGGAAGTGGGTGGGGAGGCTGAGGCATTTTCAAATTGATTTTCAGCAGCGTCGTCGTCAACGCTATCAGACACGGTGGGTGGGGGAGTAGTGTTTCGGTGTGTTGAGTTGCTTGCGTTAGTGGGGTTTTGTCCTACGTGTGGGTTGGTGTTGTCATTTCGATTGTCAGTGTAATCCCCAGCAAGATCGAGCACAGCGTCGACATCTAATGCTGGGGCGGTCTCAGTCTGGTTTGTGGTTGGGTTTTCCCTAGTGGGGGTGCTAACAACATCCTCATCCTCAGACGAGTCGATGATGTTTATGATGCGTTTTAGGGGGGGACGGTTAGATGGTGTGGTGTTGGTGTTGTGGGACACTGCTGCAGCTGCAGGTCTAACGCTGGCGCGGAAAATAGTGGCTGGCGTAGCAGTTAACGATGACGGCGGTACTGAAGCCGGCACCACGGCCGCCATTGCCGCTGAGCCGGTAGGGGCACGGCTGGTAGCAGCATGGCGGGTGGAGCGATTGGTGCGTTCAGTACCACCGGCAATGCGTCCGCCGACGACACCCCCTACACCGGCCGAGCTTCCCTGACCACTGCAGCTAGCACGCGCGTCGTCAGCAATCGTGTTAGCAATGGGGCCGGCCCCAGCCACTCCACCGTCGGATCTGGTATCAGTGCCGATATTGGGGTTTCGGCTACGGCGCAGTGCGCGAAATTCCGCTGTGGCATTTCTTACCGCAGTGGTGAAGGCTATGCCGTCATTGGTATTGATGGCATTGCGGATTGTTGTCAAGAGCGGTGTGGGTACACGTTTACCGGACAATGAGTTTAGAATTTTTTGGCGCGATTCCGCTATGGTGAGCATCGCGGGATGTGAGGAGCCGAGGAATCTTTCGTTAGCAAATGCTTCAGCTGGGGCTGGTTCCCTAGGGGTGGGAGTCACCTCTGAGGGAGAGGGCATATTGCCGTAATTATTGGGGGATGAGTCGGGCGAGCTAGTTGAGTGGTTTGTGGCATGAGTTGGGATTGGTGACGACATGTCGGGTTGAGTAGGTCGAGGGCTAGCGAATGGGCAAATTAGGCGCGTGTACGCAGAATGATAGATTTTGAGTGCTATTCAAAAGTGAGGGGTCTGGACTGGGGTGACTAACGTGTATAAAGTATACAAAGTGTAGGTTTCTTAAAATTGTGTGTGTAGGTAGGAGTATATGTAGGTGTGTGGGTAAAGTCAGAGTATAAGGAATTTGTAAGGGACTAGCAGATGGGCAAGAAAACGCGAGTACGCAGCTAGAAAATGGTTTTATGTATATATGTACGTATGTGTATGTAGAAAAAGTAATGGTATATGTAGCTAGAGTAATAATATATATTAGGGTAAACTAAGTTTAATTATTTGTTTAAAAGTTTAGATGTAAATGTAATGGGGGGATGAAGGTAGTGAAAGCCTTCAGGTGATGATTGCAGGAGTAATAAAAATAAAAATGATAATGAATGAAAAATTGAGATTAACTATTTAGATTTGGAAAGTTGATGCGGAAATTGTACGATGGAATGCGAGCAGCTAAAGATGCTTAAGATGCTTGTGTTATGCAAAGAATATGCAGGCAGAAGTCAAATGTTGCGCACGCACAAAACGAGCAGCGAAATGGAAAGGTCACTATGACGAAAATGGAATAGCGCTTCGCTGTAGCGAGCAACAATAATGCAAATGTTGTATGTGTAAAAAAGTATTGATGAATTTGGAATAAATTAATAATTTTAGCAACGTATGTATGAATGAATTGTGGAGAAATATTTAATGAAAATTAAATTTAATAATGTATGTAGTAATGGATTTTAATTGAATTGAGGGGGTGAATATAATAAAGCGGACAAATTGTATTTGGTAATAGTATTCTAATGTTGAAGCAAGTGTAATTGAATAATTAAATGTTGCAAAAAAGTATGCAGAAAACTGTACGCTAAAAAGGCTAGCAGCAAATATGTGCGCAGGCAGAAAAAATGGCGGGCGATCGAAACAAGCAGCGGCCGTGGCCTACGTGCAGCGAAAAAGGGTCGCTATGACGTCGTCGCTATACAGAATTCAAATTTCTGGAAAAAATTCCACGATGCTGCCTGTATATTTTGGATTTTTTTTTTTGAATAATGCAAATGCTGTATGTGTAAAAAGTATTGATGAATTTGGAATAAATTAATAATTTTAGCAACGTATGTATGAATGAATTGTGGAGGAATATTTAATGAAAAATGAAAAAAATAAATTTAATAATGTATGTAGTAATGGATTTTAATTGAATTGAGGGGGTGAATATAATAAAGCGGACAAATTGTATTTGGTAATAGTATTCTAATGTTGAAGCAAGTGTAATTGAATAATTAAATGTTGCAAAAAAAAATGAGAAAACTGTACGCTAAAAGGCAAGCAGCAAATATGTGCGCAGGCAGAAAAAATGGCGGGCGATCGAAACAAGAGCGGCCGTGGCCTACGTGCAGCGAAAAAAGGTCGCTATGACGTCGTCGCTATACAGAATTCAAATTTCTGGAAAAATTCCACGATGCTGCCTGTGTACGACTCTTTTTTTTTTTTTTGAATAATGCAAATGCTGTATGTGTAAAAAAGTATTGATGAATTTGGAATAAATTAATAATTTTAGCAACGTATGTATGAATGAATTGTGGAGGAATATTTAATGAAAAATGAAAAAAAAATAAATTTAATAATGTATGTAGTAATGGATTTTAATTGAATTGAGGGGGTGAATGTTATTAAGCGGACAAATTGTATTTGGTAATAGTATTCTAATGTTGAAGCAAGTGTAATTGAATAATTAAATGTTGCAAAAAAGTATGCAGAAAAACTGTACGCTAAAAAGGCAAGCAGCAAATATGTGCGCAGGCAGAAAAAATGGCGGGCGCTCGAAGCAAGCAGCGGCCGTGGCCTACGTGCAGCGAAAAAAGGTCGCTATGACGTCGTCGCTATACAGAATTCAAATTTATGGAAAAATTCCCGATGCTGCTTTTGTACAGTTTTGCGACTCTTTTTTTTTTTTCTTTTTGAATAATGCAGATTTTTCTTTAAACAGGGGTTATTTGATTAGTTAAACTACTAAATGTTAAATGTAAGGCTGTAATAAATGAAAATGTGGTTATTTAAATGCGTGTATATTTGCGTTTTTGTCAAGGCGGCGTCCAAAATGGCGGCAGTCACAGAGCAATTTTTATTAATGTAGATAATTTAGCGAGAAATCGTCTTTTTTTCCGCTTTGGGCGCTTTCCGGGGTGGCTTTCCTGTGTGGGGGGTCGCTGGGGGAGCTGGGGGGGCGTCTCAGTCGGTCGGGACCCGAGAGCGAAGAGCGGCAGGCACAGAAAGATCAGAGGGATCAGAAAGTTTCACACATAAACGCGCACAGCACACAATGATTATAATAATAGTTATAGTTTTAATAGCTTTTATAGCTTTGGATGGTCGCTGTTAAGGCTTGTCGCAAAGGGAGAGAATAGTGATTTTTAATTTTTTTACAGTTTTCACAGTTTCGAATAATAACGAAGAATAATAACAGGAGCGCTTTGAAAAAAGCACGTCCGTTCACTACGAGAGCACAAAAGAAAAAACTCAAGAGTCAAGGGTCCTGAGTTTCATTATGCAAATTTAGGCAGAGATCGCGAGTGGCGAAAACGCACACAAGTGCATATGCAGAGACATACACTTGTGCGGTAAAAGGGTTAGGTAGCAAAAAAGGGTAAAAGGATGATGTAATAGTGATTTTTGTAGCTATTTTGAGCTATTTTTGAGCTATTTTTCTGCTGCTGCTGCCTAATGGAAAAGTACTGAGTTGCATTTTGCAAATTTAGGCAGAGATCGTGAGTGGCGAAAGAACGAACACAATTGCATATGTAGAGACATACACTTGTGTGGTAAAAGGGTTAGGTAGCAAAAAAGGGTAAAAGGATGATTGTAATAGTGATTTTTGTAGCTATTTTGAGCTATTTTTGAGCTATTTTTCTGCTGCTGCTGCCTAATGGAAAAGTACTGAGTTGCATTTTGCAAATTTAGGTCGCAGAGTGGCGAAAACGCACACAAGTGCATATGAGGCAGAGACGTACACATGGTAGCAAAAAAGAAGTTGGGTAAAAGGGTTAGGTGTAGAGCAAAAAGTGGGTAAAAAGGATAGATAGTAATAGTGATTTTTGTAGCTATTTTGAGCTATTTTTGAGCTATTTTTCTGCTGCTGCTGCCTAATGGAAAAGTACTGAGTTTCATTATGCAGATTTCGGCGAGTTCGCGAGTGGCGAAAACGCACACAAGTGCATATGCAGAGACATACACTTGTGCGGTAAAAGGGTTGGGTAGCAAAAAAGGGTAAAAGGATGATGTAATAGTGATTTTTGTAGCTATTTTGAGCTATTTTTGAGCTATTTTTCTGCTGCTGCTGCCTAATGGAAAAGTACTGAGTTTCATTATGCAGAATTTAGGGAGTTCGCGAGTGGCGAAAGAGCGAACACAATTGCATATGTAGAGACATACACTTGTGTGGTAAAAGGGGTTAGGTGGCGAAAAGGATGACGTAATAGGGAGTTTTGTAGCTATTCTGAGCTATTTTTCTGCTGCTGCTGGCAAATGGAAAAATACTGAGTATTTAGCGCGAGAAATTAAACCCAGAGTAAAGACCGCGGCTAGCGGTGCTGGAGGGAATGATTTTGTGCGAGCAGAGCAGGCTTGCGGGCAGAGTAGAAATGTGAACGGGGCAGAAGTTGCGAGCAGAGCAGGTTTTTCGTGGGCAGTGAAATGTGGGTGAGGAAACTATGTTACCCTTTCTTTGATTAAGCGGTTTGGATGGACTGCTGCTATTTGTTTTTTTTATATTTTTCTTACTTAATCTTGTCGACCCGAGGCCGTATTTTAAAAGTTCTCTAGTGGGCAGAGAGCTGAGGAGAGGTAGGGAAGTTAGTGGCCTTGAAAGAAAGAAAGGGTTTGTCACTCATTGTTGGGCCGTCGGATGCGCCGAGCCAGGCCCTTCATAGTCAGTACACACACGCACACGCATACTAGGGCGTGGGTGAGGGTGCGAAGACAGCTCTAGCGACACTCTCAGCGACCACAAGCCAGGCAGTGAGTGTCAAGTACCTGTTTAAGGGCCTATAATTGTGGATGGACAAAAGAGTCCCTAATTATGTGAGTCGGAGGGATTATTGCGACTCTGACCACGCACATTCACACCCACATATACAGCCCTCTGAGTATATGTGAGATGTGCGTGGGTAGACAGCGCCGGCACGCGAACAGCGATATGCTGACAGGTGTTGGAAGGGGTAAAAAAAAAAAAAGAAAAGCTGTGAAAACTGTAAAAGGAAATTGTGCGAGGTTAGTTATATTAAGATAAGTAATAGCTAGTGACCACTACTACAATTCTCGGCTGTGCATGTGTATGGGTGGGAGTATGTTTGGCAAATATGCCTGTGATTTAAAGGAGAAACGAAAGAAAATCATAAGAAATTGTAAGATTGTAAAAATTGTGAATTGTGCCTACGCCGCTTTCGGGTGGCAACGCAACTCGATCACCTCGCTTGTTGCCCATCTAACTACCTCAGCAGCGATCGCGCTACTAACACACGGTGAGTAATGGGAGGATATGTTTATCCGTCAGACCATACCATTTCGTCTAAAGGCCCCGGAAAAAGCAGTTTATCTTACTAAGAGTGCCATTTATGCGCCTTTCGGCATGTCACGCCTGCGTTCGTTATAGTGGGAGTTTAGCAGAGAGTTTTCTAAAAGGGGGTTTGGATAAGGATAGGATTGATTTTACGTTAACTGGGTAGATAAAGATTGCCAATCTTTGATTTTGGGGAACGAACGGGCTTTGTGCATTGAAGGACAATTGTGACCATAACATAAAGAGGGCAGAGCGACATCAGAATACATAAAGATTCCATTAGTACGCAATTATAAGTGTGGGAGTTGGATAAGTAAAGATGAATGAAAGACCAGAAAAGTTCACCGGTTAACCATACACTGACTCGCGTTGAGGCTGGCGTGCATGGCCGGATCCCAAATCGATACAATTTCATTTTTTTTTTTTTTTTTTTTAAATATTTACATGTCGACTGTCTCAATGCAAGGAACAGTCACATGTAACCCTGTGCGGATACAAGACCGCCATAAAGTTTATACGAATTGTGTGTGTGATTAGGTAGTTTATCATTGTACACTTGCTTCAGTTGCACCGGTAGCAAGACTGCGCATCTAACTTGATGGACAGCTTGTCTACAGGTGCCG
Source organism: Scaptomyza hsui (assembly GCA_018152825.1). Taxonomy (NCBI): domain Eukaryota; kingdom Metazoa; phylum Arthropoda; class Insecta; order Diptera; family Drosophilidae; genus Scaptomyza; species Scaptomyza hsui. The sequence continues at coordinate 17,420,902 of JAECXO010000002.1, forward strand.
CAGAGAGCAACACCCGGAGAGTGGTATGCTGTCCGGGTGTGGGGGTGTGCGTACAATGCCACTATCAGACCCACAATAAGGGCGGGATCACGGCACTGAAGGAAACGTACATTAGTACATAATTAATACTCTCCAAACATTAGGTGGCTGGGTAGTCTGGAGAGATTTTGTAAACATCACACAGTTAGGCATGTGATGACAATTAAAAGAATATAAGGACAGAGGCGGACGATTGTAGATCAACACACTCGATGTCTTGTAATTTAAAAAGGGGAATCCTCAAGTGACCCACTTTTTCACACACAGCACTTGCTTTCTTACTCACGCCCACCCTAAGAGCAGCAGAAGTATACTACAATTGGGTGTGTATGGTTTTTATGAAGGTTCGCAAGTTAGGTTGTGTGTGCAGGCATCAAAATTTTTGAGACGGTAATGAGGTATGGGAGCAATACCTTTTATAGCCGCTATTCAATGTTTTGGCTATAGTAAGATCAGCGATTCTCTGTTGTTAAGCAGAGCAACGTATGTAAAAGCACACCAAATGTGGCAGTATACATAGCGTTGGTTCGGATAATTTGGGGGGACTGATGCAGGTGTCAATGAATGTGCGTGGACATCAAAGACCCGATCAGGTGATGTAAGTTTAGCTGGGTACACATATGCTTGTAACTATTCATATGTGGTAAGATCGTTCTAGATTGTGGATGGGCACATAATTTGGGGGGGCTAATAGCTAGACTTTAATGGTATTGCGTACACCGTCAAGTGTAGGCGTCTAGATTCAAGGTTAAATGAATTATCTGGGTTGACTGAATTGCTCTGTAGCTGGGATCCGATCTAGAGAGATAAAGGGAGAGAGAGAGGGATGGGGTGTTTGCAAAAATGTATTAGTTTAGGGTGTTTAATATATGCATGTAGATTGAAGCAGGTATTGTTGGTATATACAGACGTGCGGGGGTGCTGGTTAGCACATGCAGCGCAACTCCATACACACACAGGGACCGTTTGGACACCCGTGTGAAGGTCGAGTATAAACATGGATGAAATTTGTGAGTAAGATTAAAATAGGTGCTAAAAATTGATTGATTGTTGGTAGGCGCTACATATTTTTAAGTGAGTATATTTATCAGTATTATGTTTTGTGAGGGTGGGTAAAGTGTCGAAAATTAATTGCATTTTAAAGGTTTAGGCAGTGAGGATAGAGTTTTGTTTTGTTTCGAGCAGCTAACGTAAGGAGGATATTTGCGGAGGGTGATCGATACTATTTTCAGCGGGTATATTTGTGGAGTAGTGCTTTTGAAGAAACACAAAATAGCAACAAATATTTAATTTTCAAAATTATGTTTTGTGAGGGGTAGGCAAAATGCAAAATGCAAAGAATTAGTTGCATTTCGCTGAATAGGCAACGAAGGTGGGTATGCTGTTAGAAATCTGGTTTGATTCAAACAACTATTGCAAAAAAGGGTATTTGAGAGATGGGAGTATTAAAGAGGCGGCGAGAGAACAATGGAGGTGTAAGCGATTTTGTTTGGGCAGCTAAATAGCAGTGAATTAGTAGTGGCTGTTTAACAGGCCAGAGCGATCGTCTAGGAGTAGTATCGGTGATCGATACTATTTTGGGCGGGTATATTTGTGGAGTAAGTGCTTTTTGAAAACACAAAATAGCAACAAATATTTAATTTTCAATATTATGTTTTGTGGGGGTAGGCAAAATGCAAAATGCAAGAATTAGTTGCATTTCGCTGAATAGGCAACGAAGAGGGGTATGCTGTTAGAAATCTGGTTTGATTCAAACAACTATTGCAAAAAAGGGTATTTGAGAGATGGAGTATTAAAGTGGCGGCGAGAAAACAATGGAGGTAAGTAAGCGATTTTGTTTAGGCAGCTAAATAGCAGTGAATTAGTAGTTGCTGTTTAACAGGCCAGAGCGATCGTTCAGGAGTAGTATCGGTGATCGATACTATTTTGGGCGGGTATATTTGTGGAGTAAGTGCTTTTCAAAAACACAAAATAGCAACAAATATTTAATTTTCAATATTATGTTTTGTGGGGGGTAGGCAAAATGCAAAATGCAAGAATTAGTTGCATTTCGCTGAATAGGCAACGAAGAGGGGTATGCTGTTAGAAATCTGGTTTGATTCAAACAACTATTGCAAAAAAGGGTATTTGAGAGATGGGAGTATTAAAGTGGCGGCGAGAAAACAATGGAGGTAAGTAAGCGATTTTGTTTAGGCAGCTAAATAGCAGTGAATTAGTAGTTTTGTTGAAAAAAAAGAACAAATATTTAATTTTTATGCTTTTGAAATAACAGGCCAGAGCGATCTGGTTTGATTACAACTAGCAAAAAGGAAGGGGAAAAGGAAATTTTAGGAGTAGTATCGGTGAACGATACTATTTTGAGCGGGTATATTTGTGGAGTAAGATACTGCTTTTTGAAAAACACAAAATAGCAACAAATATTTAATTTTCAATATTATGTTTTGTGAGGGGTAGGCAAAATGCAAAATGCAAGAATTGAGTTGCATTTCGCTGAAAAGGCAACGAAGGTGGGTATGCTGTTAGAAATCTGGTTTGATTCCAACAACTATTGCAAAAAAGGGTATTTGAGAGATGGGAGTAAAGTGGCGGCGGAGAAACAAT